>VDFB02373365.1:222183352-222285255 GCA_007258455.2 Sequoia sempervirens
AACAATAGGCTGCCCTAATCTACCTCAAGCTAAGGGATTGTTTAAGATAGGTTTGATGTTTAAATGGGTGAAAAGGAAGGACAACTGATCTGCCTCTTTCCCTCTACCAACCCAAGAGTCTCAGGAAGTCAGGTGAGAATGTTTCCAAAGTTCAGACTATGACTTAGGCAAATCACTACCATAGAACTACAACATGAGACACATGCGACAACACAACACACTGGAATCTTAGTGGGGGTGCTGGCATCCGTATAGACAAAAAGTGTGAAGTACAGTTTGAAAGCTAAGGAAACCTACTAACAACCTAACGGATGTGGTTTAATGCAATAACGAAAAGTAGAAAGTGACTAAATAACTGAATAGAAAGAAGAGGACTAAGATTAAGCGTAGATACGAAATGACAAAGAAGGGTGAGGAAAGCACACCTTCCTACCCATGAGTTGATATCTTCAAAGTCTTCACACAATGAGAAAACTACACACATAAGGCAAAAAAATGTTGTGGCTCTGTATAGAGGACTGTCACAGTCAGTCCCTCGCTTTGGTGTTTCCACCTCCATAGATAACTAGTATAGTAGCGATAGGAGAAATGCAATAAAGAAATATATTGAAGTGAAAGTACTAAGCACTATGCTATACAACAATATGCTACAATATCAAATACAATAATGCAAAGTGAATAGAAAATGGAAGGATATCACCTTCAACCACGTGCACTCAAGGAAAATGGGATAAGGAGTGAGCTTGAAAGCTTGAAAATGTTGAAATTTCCACAAAAATGTGGAGATTGAATCCACAAAACACCAACTTGTAGCTTCAATGGAGGTGAGAATGTTGTGAATGAAGTGAAAGATAGTAGCTTAGGTGTGTGAATGATCAAGAAAGAGTGAAAAAATGAAGGAGAGTCATTTGAAGATGAAATTGGAGGAAAAGGAGTTGTTTGAGGTCAGTCAAGGGAGTAGAGACATTACTCTTCATCATCAATGGAGAATTGTAACACCTCTACAGATTCCAGAGGTAGGAATCCTGTTAGGATGGTAATGCGCCACACAAAGATCCACACATTATGCTAGCATGCCCGACATAATATCCTCCACTGGCACATAAAACAATTTCCAAGTGGATGGGAAGCGAATGAAGGACATGAAATTGCATTATCAAACTTGATTTTCTAAGGCAGGAGGTACATAAATGTGGAATTTGCAAGGGGTGCAAATTCACACCATTACATTTTCCCCCCACTTTAGTAAGCATAAGTTTCAGCGAATGCATGGTAAAGTAGAGTGAAAGCTAAGAAATGTATTCCTAAACTGTTGAGGAAGCATACCACAATCTAACACACCCAAAAGAATGAGAAGAGGAGATGGCTCCACAGGTACTTGGTCCTGAGGAGAGTTGAAAAAATGCACCACAGGCCCTTGGACCTATGGAATATGAACAAAAGGATCTATAGGTGCTCGGTCCTACAAAGGAGGCACCCTAGGTGCTCATTTATGAGGGAAGCCAGAAGTGAAAGGCTCCATAGAGTCTTATAGGCCCTTATAGGTGCTCCATCCTACAAGGCAAGCTCGAGGTGCTCAGTCCTCCAATATTGATTGAAAAAGAAGCTTCACAAGTGCTTGTTCTTGCAAAGCAACATGTTAATCCATAGAAAAAACATGTTAGATAGCAAAAAGACACACATGAAAGAAGACAGTCATGCAAACAATCAACAATTGAAGGAGAAGCTTTCAAAGGGGTTCCTCGGGAACCCTTCAAAAGATAAGGGGTCCACTCAAGGGACACTCTATTTGAAACACAATGATATTTTTTGCAAATGATTCTAGTATCAAGGAATCCTTTCAAAAGATCTCTTTCATCAAGGAATTGGAAAGGTAGAATACTCCCTCACAAGGGTAGGTTTTTAGACTTCATCAGAAAAAGTACTATCTACTCAAAGGAAAGTTTTTAAATTCTTTCCTTATGAATTCCTGATGAAAGAAAAATTCCGTTAGGGGTCCTTATTGAAGAATGTAGTTTTTTTGAAAAATTAAGGATTTTCAAAGAGGGATTCATTGGCCATTGAATATACCTTTTTGAAAATCGAAGCAATATGTTAGCCCCCCATTAGGGTGGTGCGTGTAGAATACAGAGGCATGCAACATCCTAAGGAGAGAGAAGAAAGTGATGTTGTGGCCTGCCATACATGATAGGATGTAATCATGGAAATGTTGTCACACACGTGAGGGACATACAACACATAGACACAAAAACATCATGAATCAAGCAAAGAAGAGAGAAAGATGCAAATAAAACATAAGGAAAGAAGGAGAAACAAGAGATAGGGGGATCTAATATTTTTGGGTCAAAACTGCTCATAGATATAAATAGATAGATATAATATAATAATATATGTGAACTATCATAAATACCCTACTATATCAAACCATGCAAAGAAAGGTACATGAAGACAAAATAAAAATAAAAAAAATGGGTCAACATGGAAGGGAGTCCTAAATGTCCCTAACACTTTGCATCGTCCCCAATTGTCGAAAATCAAGGCACAACAAAGGAAGAATGATGTAACAAATAAAAAAAGTTTACAACACAAAACACTCCTATATCCAAGCACCTACAAGGGTGAAAAGGGTCCTCTAGGAACACATAAAACAAGCATGAGGGAACAAAAAACACACACAAATCTAATCTACAGGTAAAGAAGAGGTTCCCTCCTAGTCCTCATCAACCAAGGGGTCATCGTTCTCCTAATCTAGATCATCATAAGGGGAAGAAATAAGAGTTTGCAAGGGTGGGATAGAAAAGGGAGCACCCTTCGACTCTCTTGCAACAAGAGCCAATGAAGAGGGCCCCTTGAGGTATTCTTCACTCAACTCCTACGAGGTAAACATCATTTATTTTGCAAATATCGTTGACAGAGCCGGGATATCTTCTACTAAGTTGAACATGCACTTGACGAGAGTGCCATGTGTCGATCGAGTTGGAAATGAAGGAGGCACTTGAGATCCATTGATAACCTCACCAAAAGACTTAGGGGAAGTGAAAAAATCAGGGGATGTTAGTGTTGCCTCTGTCAATACGATGGTGCAAGCCAAAGTAGAACCAACTTACAAAGAAGGCGATCCCTTCTTATGACCCCATTAGAAGCAAGTTTTTCCTCCAACTTATGCTTCATGAAAGGATGTGAGATCCCCAAAAATGAAGCAAAAGGAGAGGAAAAAGTAGAGAAAACCATAGTGGACACCCCTGAGGTATTTGGAATATCCATGGGCTTAAGAAAAGGTGGGATATCCAGAAGGGACATCACAAGAGGAGGCTCAATCAAAGGAGCAATGAAAACTTGCACCCATTTAGGGTGAGGGTCATCCACTCTCACAAGGGGAGCTGAAAGCAAGATTGAGGTGATGGGAACTGAAGCAAAAAGGGTAGAAGAGGATGGCATAATAGGAGACTCTAAAACAAGAGCTGCTGGATCCCTTCCATCTTCTGTAGATTATCCTTCTCAACAACCAAATCCTTCCTCTAATGCTTATGCTCATGTGCAAGAAAATTTATTTGGATATGAGAGCTAGAGACTTTAGCTTGAGGAGGAGTAGGAGGCTCCTGTTCTGTCATTATATTGTCCATCATAGTCATTGCCAGTGGAGGGAGTGAATCCTGGATAGAAACATGAGGAAGAGATGTAGGAATGAACTCCAAGACCGATAGAGAAGTAGACTCAAGTGCCTCGGCGGTAGGCCTCTTCCCATTTGCTACCCTAGGGGAAGGAGCAGTTGGCGGCCATAGAGACTGAGATGCATAAGCTACTCCATGGATGCCCTTCCCCTTACCATATAGAATGAGCCAAGGCACTGTGGGAAAGACAGGAAGGTCAAACACCTGACACTTGGCCTTTTTCCAAGTGGGAATCATTAGAATCCCCAAGAGATGCATAGGGGCAGAATCCGAGGGCATTGCATCAGGATGGGAGGCAGAAGCGGGTGGAACTATAGAGGAAGAAGAAGAAGGCTCGTGAGCAAGAGAAAACTTCCCCTTCCCTTTTTGAGAGGAAGAAGCATCTTTCTGCTACACTATCAAATAAGCCTTAATCAAAATAGAATAAGGAGAAGGAGGATAAGTCACTTTCAGCGCTATGCCCCCATTCTTGTATTTGACATATATATGATATAATAGGTTCATCCTTGGTGGAAGCAGACTGACGGGGGTAGGTCAAAAGTGATCAAGTGAGTAGCCCCCATGATTACATGGACTACTTGCAAAAAACCCTCATGAGAGAACTTTAAGCATTTATGGATCACCGAGGAGACTGCGTTCATGGAAACTAGCCAAGGAATGCCTAGCTTCACCCTGAACAAGTCAGACCTCAGGATAATATCGAAAAGGAAATTCATAGCCTTGGGCCATACTAGGACTGAAAGGGTGATAGAACCAATGGGAGGGATGAAAATCCCATCATGCGTACGTATCGTGCTTTTAGATTCATCGTACCCATCCTTATGTAAAAATTTTATTAACATAATTTCTTCTGTAATAACATTAACCTGACATGTAGAATTGATGAGAATTTCAGTCACAGTACTCCCATTGATACAAGTGAGAATTTACAAAGGAGAGGGTTCCATATTAGCATTCATCGACAAGTTCTGTGAGGTAAAGGTTATAGCAAGAGACCCATTCGCAGGCTGCATAGACGGGATGGGAAGATGCATGAAAGAAACCATCTTCTATGTACACTAAGAAGGAGTTTCTCAGAAGCCCCCAAGGGTTTAACAATTAGTTAGTGACCTATTCTAGGTTTCACTTCAAAATGTTTAGGGACTCTTCTAGTTACGCCACTAGGGGTCTTAGGTTGGGTTACAAGGCTAGGCGCTCTGCAATACACACACCTATAACATACCTAGAATATGAGATAATATTCTTTCAACGCTACGAAACAAAACTAAAATAGTTCACGTCGGGTTCACCAAAATGTAGAGGAGGGGGATCGACTGCTCAAGACCCCAGTTCACAGGAGGGTCTAGAACAATAGGTTGCCCTAATATACCTCAAGCTAAGGGATTGTTTAAGATAGGTTTGATGTTTAAAGGGGTTAAAAGGAAGGAAAAATGATTTGCCTCTTTCCTTCTGCCAACCCAAGAGTCTTGGGAAGTCAGGTGAGCACGTTTCCAGAGTTTGAACTATGAATTAGGAAACTCACTGCCAGAGGACTCTAGCGTGAGGCATGGATAACAAGGCGGTGCACTAGCGTCTTGGTGGGAGAGATGAAATCCATACAGATAGAAAGCATAAACTACAGTCTAAAAGCTAAGGAAACCCACTAATGACCTAATAAATGTGATTTAATGCAATAACAAAAAGCAGAAAGTGAATAAATAACTACATAGCAAGAAGAGTACTAAGATTAAGCCTAACTACGAAATGAAAAAGAAGGGTGAGGAAAGTGCACCTTCCTACCCACGAGTTGATATCTTTGAAGTTTTCACACGATGAGAAAACTACACACACAAGACGAAAAAATGTTAGGTTGTGTATAGAGGACTGCCATAGTCATTCCCCTTCTTTGGTGTTTCCACCTCCATAGACATCCAGTATAGAAATGATAGGAGAAATGTGATAAAGAAAGATATTGAAGTGAAATTAATAAGCACTATGCTAAACAACAATATGCTACAATATCAAATACAATAATGCAAAGTGAATAGGAAATGGAAGGATATCAGCTTCAACCATGTGCACTCAAGGAAAATGGGAGAAGGAGTGAGCTAGAAAGCTTACAAATGCCAACGTTGTCACAAAAATGAGGAGATTGAGTCCACAAAACACCAAATTGCAGCTTCAATGAAGGTGAGAATGTTGTGAATTAAGTGAAAGATAGTAGCTTAGGTGTGTGAATGATCAAGAGAGAATGAAAGAATGAAGGAGATAATCATTTGAAGATGAAATTGGAGGAAAAGGATCCATTTGAGGTTGGTCAAGGGAGTAGAGATGTTACTCTTTGTCACCAATGGAGAATTGTAATGCCTCTATGGATTCCAGAGGTAAGAATCTTGCTAGGACGATAGGGCGCCATGCAGACGTTTACACGCTGCACTAGCATCCCCAACAAAATATCCTCCACTGACACATAAAACAACTACCAAGTGGATGGGAAGCGAATGAAGGACGTGGAATTGCATTATCAAACTTGATTTTCTAAGGTAGGAGGTACGTAAATGTGGAATTTGTAAGGGGTTCAAATTCACACCATTACACAAAGATAATTATGAAAATTTGAAAGCATGGTTAAGAACTCATGATGGTTTTGTTCGCTCTATAGTATGTTTGATAACTCTCAGAAAAAGTTGGACCTAAGAAATTATATGTTTCATGTACTATAGTTTTAACATCAACAATTTCATGTGAAGTTAGGCTATCTATGGTTACACTCCATGAATGTGGCCCCATTGGTTATCACAAATGTATAAAATTCCCATTAAAAGAAGAAATACATACTATTTATCATAGTGGTTTAAGATTTTGGCCTCTCATGGAATTTTTTTGCTAGATTAATTTTATCCTCAACCAATTGAACCTATTAAACCTTGCGAGTATATTTTATTCATGCCTTATCAAAATTTTAAGCCTAAGTGCATAGTTGAATTATCCCTTAGTAATATATTTGTAACATTCTAAATTGTCATCCTCAACAATTTAACACTAGGTTTTTCTCCCTCCTATGTGCTTGGACCTAATTATGAACCTAATTTCCTAAATTATGCATCCCATGGCCCATTTTATCATTTATCATAAAATCAAATGTGCAAGACCAAAGTATGCATTTAATGTTTTTCCCCCAACACTTTGTATCCTAAAAAAAGTGGAATTTGGACAAAGGCCCCTTGCACCCTTGTCCTCTTAAAATTGCCCCAAATTTAAATATGTTAGTGTTGGAAATTTATTATTTGAGACTCAAATCCTAATTGTTGGCTACCAATTTTTTTTTTTTTGGAAATTAGAAGCATTGCATATAAATACATGGTATTTTCATAATTTTAAACAACAAGAATTTTAAAGCAATATTGGAGAATAATTATTATCAATTCAAGAGCAGTCTAGAGCATGATTTGCATAATTATTGCAACATTTCATAATTCAAGAATCATATGTCAAGTTCTATGTGAGCTTGTTCATGTTTATGCATTCCTTTTATTTGTGAGTACTAATGCTTATAGGTCTTCAAGTCAAATCAAGCCAAATTGCAATCAATCCTTGAAGGTGATGAGCATGACTTCAGTCCATCAAGGAGATGAGATATGAGTGGTGAGTTGTAACAAGTTGTTAATTCATTACTTCATTATCATTTAGCCTTTGTCCCTCAAACGGATCAATTTTTCCATTATGGAGGTAGATAGACCAACTCGAGGTTTGATTGAGGCAATCCCCTATATGGCATAACCCTTCCTCTCCTTTTGAATGTGCAAGTTACAAATTTGAAAGGATTGGAAGAAGATTGAAGAAAATTTTCTCATTTATGCATTCAAGCCCTAGAACTTGACAAGATACAAAAACTACATTATCTTAGTGACAGATGAAGATTCAATAACAAGATTTGAAAGGAAGAAGCCACAGAGCAGGGACTTGAGACCCGTGAAGCCAAATTTTAGTTTTAGATCCCTAGTCTAGTGTGCCCTTGGTGCCCTTTTCCATCCAAATTAGGGTCAAATTCAAATCAAAGGTGCACCAATATCCGCTATGCTCATTTTTGGTCTTCAGTTTTGGTTATTAGTTTCCAATATGTCTGTATTCATCTCATAACACTACATTTTCATAGTTAGCTAGTTGTATCATTGCATTTTATCAAAAATCCATTTCCAAACCCTCAAAAAAAGTTCAGATCCAAGGTTGGTTGAATCACCTTTGAGGTTGCAAGTTAATCTCATACCCTTGTTGATCTAAATTCTAATATTTTGTAAGTGAAAAGTAGCTAAATCCTATTTAGATCTAGGATCACTTTTCCTACATTACATTTTGGTGAAATTGACATATCTTAAACTTGCCATTTTTTTGAATTTTCATTGCATAAAATATGAAAATTGATTCAAAACCTAGGTTGCTTAAAAATATTGTTGATAATTTGCATCTATTTTCAAAAACCTATTCATTTTTATTAGTTTTTCATCATAAAATTGAAAAATAATTGCAAAAATTGCAAAAAAATTCAAATATGATTTCTTGTGTTTAGGACTTAGACCTGAATCATTTTCATTGAGAAAATTAATTGTAAAATTATTTTATCATTTATGCATGCATATTTTGGTGAAAAACATTGAAAAAGTGATAAAATTGCTTAGTATTTTATTTCAAAAGATAAAAAAAACATTTATATATATATATTTTTGGAAAAATTAGTTAATTATAGTATTTAATTTCTTGAAATTATCATTCAATTTCTCTAAAAATATCAAAAATTTCATGCTTACATGTGATTCATATAGAAAAGTTAGGTTTTGGTGTATTTCTAGAACTTTGTTCACTTCCAAACCCGAACCTTTGCAACATAGGACCCTTAACCACTGTAGATGATTCCCAAAATAGGAATTTTATAGAAAGACCTATTTGGTACAGGGTGCTTGGTGCCGCTGCCCAGTCATTTTGGGCTAAAAATTTATGTGTAAATCTCTATCAGTGTTCTCTATTCAAATATGGTTCATGTTTTATAATTTTGTGTTGCAAACTGTTTGATTTTTCTGAACATCACTTACTTGATCCATAAGACATAACCTAATGTTTTCATTGCAAAAATCTTTTTTTTTTCATAATTCATGTTCTATTGTCAGATCTTGTTAAGTAATTCAAAATTTTTTTGTTACAAGCACGTGAAAATGAGTTTCTCTCTCCTCTTTTGTTATTTTTCATTGACCCCTCTCCTAATATCCATCCTAATTATGAGGGTAGCTTGGGACAATAGAATGCAATCACTGAAAATCATGATAATTATGTTTTTTCTTCTCTCGATATCTCACCTACTTGTGAAGAAGGTATCTTGGTGCCAAAAGATCTAATCATTGAGTTTCATGAGAATCTTGTTTGTTTCTCTCCCAATACCTCTCCTACTTGGGAATATATTGTGGCACAAGAGGATGAAATCATTGATGCATTTCTTGCAAAAGATAGTAAGATGAATTACATACATGAAGATGCTAAATTTTCATTAAACCCCCCATCAATAGAAGATCATCAACAAGTAGTTAAATCTATTGAGGTTATGAACACAATTAAAATTTAGATCTTTAATTATTGGACCTCCTAAACCTCATGGCCATATCCTAAAATTTTCAAAACAACTCACTAGTAATCATGTGCAACAAGATGTGTTGCAACAACCAAGTTATCATGTAATTTCTCACACATATGACACTAGAAATAATAAGCAAGAAAAAAAAACACCAACATCCATCCCATTACCTCAACTATATCTTCTACCCCAGCTAATCTTCCTCAATGTAGTGGTAAAGAATATGATCTTGTTGAGAAAATCATAATACTCTAGCAAAGACCTCCCTTTGGGACTTGATTCAAACATAACCTACTTATTGCAAGATGCTCCAAGAGGATTTGCAGAAGATTGATGTTTCACCTTCTAGTAAACCGAATGATGTAGCATCCCTGTTTGAGTGTATGCAAGCAACAAAGTTGGATGTTACATTCCCTCAACATGAATTACCCTCGCTTGAGATCCAAAATAAACATGAAGCCTTAATGATAATGGTGGTCATTGATAAAGTTTGGGCTAGACGTACTCTCATAGATAATGGATTGGGTCTTAATGTTTGTAGCATTGATCTTCTAGATAAAATTGGTGTGGATAAGAATCTTATAGAACTATTAACTCTTCAAATTTGCACCCATGCTAAGTTATAGAACTTAGAAAATTTGGAGCAACATGAGAACACTCCTAGGTTGTGGGTCACCTAAGCTTGGAGTGGACCTCCAGATAAGGCTGGCTCCTAATTAGTGTCACATAAACTACTGCTAAACTAATGCTTTTTTGAGGAAAGAGTAAGAAAGAAACATGAAAATGAAACTTAACTAAAAGCTTTAAAAGGTGATACACCAAGTACTAACTAAGACCTACAAATAGCTTGCACACAATTCAAACAATGACAAATCTTGGATTACACAAGTCATTCTATATGCATTATTGCATAAGTGTTTTATAAGAAGGTTTTAAAGCTAAACTCCTAGAAGGAAAGAAATTTCACAACTAAAAAGCATTTGCATTTACAACATACTTTTCTGCAAAAAGGTGCTTAACATGAGGCAAAATTACAAGGAAAAGCTAAATTTCATAAGTAACTTAATTAATCACTAGATGCACACAATAAATCATGAAATGAGAAGGAAAAATATTCAATATCATTGATATCCAAGGTACTCACTGGTATACAAATATGTCAAAAGAGTTACAATATGCTCCTACTGAAAATATAACTCCAAAAAATAAGTTACCACACTTCTGGAAAGAAAGAAATAGCCTCAAAAACTCTGTTTGAAGTTATGCAAAAATGAAACAACTATCCCATACATGTCTTTCTAGAAACTCCTGGTCGGATGTAGCAGAAAGGCCAAAAAAGAACCTTCCAAAATTCCTCCAAAATTCCATCTAAATGAAGAAAAGTTGAGCCAAGATCCAAGTCACACTAAAAGCATGAAAAAATTGCCTCTAAATGGTCACCATTCCCTCCAAAATAGTCAAAGATAAAACTCACACACCTTCCCCATGTTGGTCCATCATCATTATGTCTCCAAGATGCTTTGACTCATGCTCTTTGTGTGTTTTCCAAAAGCATAATTCCTTATTCTTCATGATTGTTTTAATCCAAATGCTACTATGACTGTTTCTTAGACTTTATTTGACTGTGCTAGTGATTTTATCACTGTCCTCATTGTTGTACTATGATGAGTGTTAATGTCCCTTTGTGTCTCAAGATTGCCTTGTTGAAAATGGTGGTTTTCCCTTCAGATTCTCTATGAAACACTCTGTCAAATATTATCAATCAACTGCTATAACTTGTATCTTGTTATCACTTCAACAAAGATGGACTTAATCATTACTTAGTGCCACTATTCCTTGATCATGTTGGCTGTCTTGTAAGATCATTGTCTCCTTCTTGGGACCAGTTCATTGTTAATCATGCATTACTCACTCATGCATCTTTTTTGTTTTGTGGAACCTTCACACTTAGTTTCATCATTGCTTCCTACAACATTGTAGTTGTTTTTCAATACATTGCATTTATTTATGCACTTTGCAAAGAAAAACCATTTAGTATGGTACAATGATCCTGAATTGTACTCCATAAGAGACACACCGTTTCATTCCAAAATGCTCTCTATTTTTTGTCTCATTGAAATAGTAGTAGCATACTTTGATATTTTTAAACACAACAATTTTCTAAAAAGGATGACACTCATCTTAAATAAAGAAACAAATTATGTGTTCAATTCCTTCACTTGAAATTCTTATATCAACAATTCTTATTGTTCCATTTTTTGCAAAAGCATGGTGACCTCCTAATCTCATTTGCATTACTCCATATAGGATGGATACTTCACTATCTTTTGATGCCCCTACTATGGCATTGGTGACTTCCCTCCTCATTATTTAATCACCACTACATGCTTTATGATAGATGTTCATGACTGTCCCATTTCATCTAGGTCTATCAATTGTTGTATGCATCCTTGATGTGTCATAGGATTGTATATTGTCACTATCATACCCAGTTATTCCTATGACCTCCCCTAGAACTATGCAAGATTCATTATTGACTATTGAAAACTCTGTTCTTCCCTTTATCTTCTAGGACTGCCTCTGCCAATTCACTGTGATATTCATCCTAAGAACACTGTCACCTATCCTATTCATGATTTCTAAGTCCTTTGCTTTATAATATTTCTCTATGTGACATAATCGAGGTATTATCTTTGCAAGGTTGTTAAAGCTTCCAAAATGATGAATCCATAGGAAAAAGATAGTGTTTGTGTAACTAATCTATGCTTTTGATAGTATCCAACAAAGGAAACAATCAAACAAGCTAACAAGCTCTCCAACATACCTTCACTTGTTTGCTTTTAATGTAGCTACCACTTGTCCTTTTTAATCTCTAGATCTCGCCTCACATGGCTGTCATTTGTACTTGATTGCCCCTCATGTTATTGAATGTAGTTTGTCCTTCAGTGCTTGAAGGAAACTTTATGGCTCTTGCCATTATTTTCTCAATGCCTCATGAATTAACTCATAGGGAGTGTTGCTTGGTTGATCACTTTAAACTGCTTATGCATGGATTGTACTTCAATGCTTTGATATATGTCTTAGCATGTTTCACACTGTTATGCACTCTTTGACTACACAATGCTTATCTGATTTGACTACTGAAGATCTTGATGAAGTGTTAGCCTTCTTGGGTAGTGTGATCTTGTAAGATACTCATCACGCCTGCACTATGCAGTTCACTTGGGTATAATTTCTCTATTTACTTGCCACTATCATTACACATGATGCATGGCTTATAACATTTATGATTTCCCTTCTCATACCATGTTCTTTGTATCCAAGGACAACACCTTGATATGATGAATTGATGTTGTACTCCATTTTCCTTTTGCTGCCCCATGTAACTCATGATAGCTCCTGATAGGTCTTGGTAGCTCCTGTACTATGTGATTATCCATAATTGAACTTGATGCATTTGTGCTTCAGTCTTCATATTTCTCTTGTCAAAGGACTCAAATTCTACACCATTTTATTTTTGTTGTACCAACATTGGTTTATTGGGTTCCATGTGCCAATCCTGTTGTGTATTTTCACCATTATCACATAAATCATCTGTTTCTTGGGAAGAGACAAACTGTTTTCATCTTTGAATGATTGTTGTCCTTGTTCTTGTTTCCTTCTTCACTGAACCTTGAAAATGATGACAATGAAATTACAACTCATATCGCTGTTTAATCTTGACTTTGGATCCACTTAAGAAGATTGAAAGATATATCTAGTAGAGTAAGATTTCTAAGAAGAAATGATTGCCACTTTGATCAACATGATGGCAGCCTATTGTTTGGTTCATTGTGAAAATATGAAGAGTAATATTTCTTGACAATTCACACAATTCTATTGCATCTTTTGAATATGATAATGAAAGTTGATCAACTGGTATGATTCCATATTGATTTAATGCATCAAGAATAGGTTTATCATTAATTTGATCAAGTTGATCAATTTCCTATCCCTCCTAAACACAAGAGGGTAGCATGCTGGGATCAAACCTTGTGGGAGCCACATTTTACTCCACATGTTGTAATCAGCTTGTAAACAAAGATTTTGGCAAACCAAAATGGTTTATGGTCCTTCTAGGGTTTTTCACCTAAAAGGAGATAAGATTAGGTGCCAAAATGCAATGTTCACATTCAAGGATTGATGTGATTGTGGTGAAATGTGCCTAGATGAGATAAAATAAATGCAAAGAACTAATGAAATAGATCAATTATTGAATGTAAACTAGGAAATGCAAAGTGTTAGAAAACACAGTGTTGTATGCAAACATGAACTAGAAACACAAAAAATGCAAACATAATTGAATGAAATTGAATGGAGTGCACTTGGAAACTGAAAGTAGATTTTGGAAGGTTTTGGAATGCTAAAAAATTCAATGTTGATGCCCACTGGGACTCATTCGCCACAAATGGCGAATTAGTCTTACTTCTGGTAAAATCTGCCGGAACAGGTTTTAGGATGTCGGGAACTCAAAACTTCAAAAAAATATTTTTCCAGCCTAGTAGTGGGACTCATTTTCCATGGTGAATCAGTCCACCTATAGAAATCTACAAAGTCAAAGGTCAACTCTGTGGGTCTTGGTCTGTACTTTTCTGCTTGTCGGGTTGCCAGATCTGAATCTGCAAAAAATAGGCTGAAAAGGGTCTTCAAGCTCCAATGATGACTTAGATGACTTATAGAACACTTTTCAACACCTTTCTCTTTGAAAAATCTACCTACAAGACATGCAAACACACATGCAAAGAGGGGAAAAATGGTTAAGGGTTAGAGAATAGGGTTTTGCCTTGGTCAAACCCCACTTTGGTAATCAAACCCTTGATAATGAAATGAAATAAGAAAGGAATGATGAAAAAATAACGTGCAAATGTCATAGACTCAACAAACCCTTGTTGTTGAAGTCTGAAGATATGTCAATGGATGCTCCAAGATGTTTGATAATTTCTTGATTAAATGATGCTATGATGCTTGAATGCTTAGGTGGATTGAATGCAAGAATGAATATTTGGATGAATTTGGTAAAATGAATAGAAAATCATGTATTTATACACAACTATGCCCTAATTTCCTAAAAATATAACATCACAAGTCAACCTTAGATCTTTAGGAATAAAAACCCGCTAGTAATTTAAGTTTATTTTGATTTTTGTACCAAGAGGGACTCTTTCACCACCCTGGGCAAATGGATCCCACTCAAGGCATGTGAGTGGGTGTCAGAAATTAAATTGTCTTTAATGATGTTTGTCAGGTTTGTACTAAAAAATACCCTTAATTAAGGCCTGTAAGTACATAAAGGTGCCAAATACAACATAAGAAAGGTGTATTTGTTGATGACAAGCCTAGAGAAGCATGAAAGTTTGTTACAAGACTTTAAAAAACTTTAAAATAAGGCTTAGTAAGTGATAAAAAGAGGTATGTAGGTGAATTATAATAAGAAGAGTCTAGAAAAGTGTGAAAATGTATCACAACACTTCACAACACCTTTATAAGACATCATAAAGTTTTAATGATTCATAAAGATTCAAGACCTAATGTGAATATGTGGGCCATATTACAACATTAAATCAAGGTAAAATCAAGCCAAATAAGCACAAGGAGCAAACATGTTAGATAAATAGAGCATATGATAGGTGTGTTTGAT
Source organism: Sequoia sempervirens (assembly GCA_007258455.2). NCBI lineage: Eukaryota > Viridiplantae > Streptophyta > Pinopsida > Cupressales > Cupressaceae > Sequoia > Sequoia sempervirens. Next base: position 222,198,300 of record VDFB02373365.1, read on the forward strand.
AAATCTTTTGTTTTCTTGGACATCTATGATATGCTAGCTATTTTAATGTTTATGAAGATCAGATTATATGTTTATGGATGTTTGCACATATTTTGACTAGTGATCCTTCATTGCTCTATCAACACTCTTCTTACAGATGCAGGGAACCTTGGAGCAGCAGGGGCAAACAACTAATGGAGGCTAGACAGACAGGAGGACTAAAGCTGATGCAAGGCAACTTGATTGGGATTTGTCATTTAGGCAATGACAGGTCCCCTTTCTCTTTATGTGCATTATTTATTTATTTGTAAATGTATAGTTTTTTCTTTATATGCATTAAAATAGTTAGTCCTTTAGCTTGTGAGGGACACTATACACTTGTCATTATCAATAAAGACTACATTTTTGGAAAGATTGTGCACTTTTTCCTATGTTATATCCATTTGCATAAGGCAATATAATATTGTAGTCTTTTGATACTTCTTTATGCACATGAATGTGACATAGCATAGTTAAAATGTACCTTATTTTCACTTGTAAAATATAAACAACACTACATGTTTGGGCTAGTAGAAAAAAAAGGTAACATTTCTGGCAACATTTACTATATGTTTGCCTGCTAAACATCCTGACTAGTTTCCTAAAGCCTATCCATTGGGTACTGAGTCACCTAAAAGCTGAAACAACTTAAAAATAGTCTTGTATGTTGTTGTAACTCACTATATTAGTACATGATACCTTGGAAACTTATTAAAAACACACCGGAACACTCAAAGAAAACTAACTAACTGTGCAAAATAGCACTTAGAGGAACTAAAAACTTGCATTTAAACTAATGTGCAACAACACTTAGAGGAAATAAAAACCTAAAATAACTTTTACAAGGTAGATCATACCTCAGAATAGAGTTTGAGGTGTATCCCATTGACTGGGATAGGCAGAGCTTCTCCATCTATTTTTGACAATTGAAAAGCATTGTGCTCCTTGCACTTAGTAATGACAAATGGGCCACTCCACATACTATCAAACTTAGCATGCTTTCTTGGCCTACTCTTTAACTCATCCCACTTAAGTACAACATATCCTTCTTTAAACACCCTGGGTGTTGCTTTCTCATAAAAATATCTCTTTGTTTGGAGTTGATGCAACTCCATTATTTTCATGGCTTTATCCCTTGTTTCTTCCAGCTCCATGACTTGTGCATATCTAACAACCATTGTATCCTCCTCTTCAAACATTTCAAGCTGATTCACAATATCAAGAGCAGGAAGCTCAATAGATAAAGGCAACCTTGACTCCTTACCATACACCAACATATAAGGGGAATTTCCAATGGATCTTTTTGGAGTTATTCTATCTGCCCACAAGCCATATTTCAACTTGGTGTGCTAGGTTCTTAGGTTATCCTCCAAAATCCTTTTGATAATTCTGATAAGATTCTTGTTAGTTGATTCTACCAAACCATTACCTTGAGGGTAATAGTTTGATGATGTATTTAGGTGAATACCATTCTTAACAACCCAATCACTTACTCTCAATACAACAAATGCTAAAGCATTATTTGAAATGATTGATTCAGGTATTCCAAATCTAGTTACCAAATCATCATAAAAATTTAGCACAACACTTTCATTGGCTTCTTTCAAAACCACTGCTTTAGTCCATCTTGTAAAGCAATTGGTTTGCAGTAAGTACCCACCTGTGACCTACACTTGAAGGTGGGTCAATGACACCTATGAAATCAATGCCCCATCTCATGAAGGGCTACTCCACTTGAATTGGTTGCAAGGGTAAAGCTGATAGCCTCTTTTTGCCTGCAAAAATGACACATTTCACACATTTTCTTGCCCAAGCATGGGAATCCTTAAAAAAGCTTGGCCAATAATAGCCATCTCTCATTATTTTCCATGTAGTGGTTCTTGGGGAAAAATGACCCCCAACAGCTCCATTATGGAACTCATGAAGCACTTTATCCACTTGATCATGATCAATACACCTTAACAACACACCATTAAGGTCTTTTCTGAAAAGAACATTACCAACCAACACATAGGGGATGGACTGTAGTCTGAAATATCTCCTTTTAGCCTTATCTAAACCTAGTGGACACTCACTAGTTTGCAAGAAATGAGTCATATCTTGTACCCAACTTGCACTTGTTGCTGGTGCATCAATTATAGGTTCATCAACAACAACCAAAACCGACTCTGTCTCTACCTTTTCCTCACTTCCAGACCATGTAGCTAGTTTTTCACACAACCCTTTACCCCTTACCAACTTAGTTATCTTAATGTCAATGTCATATTCCATGACCTTTTTAATCCACCCAACCCTCTTTTCATTTAGGTCCCTGCTTAACAAAAACTCGTTCACACTAGGGTGAGCAACCACTAAATGTATCTTGCTGTTAGAAATCAAAGGTTTAAATTTTTTTAGACTTTTGATAGCAACAAGTACATGCTTTTCCACAAAGTTATACCTCTGTTCATAATCCTCTAAACCTTGACTGAAAAAAGTAATAGGTTGTTCTAAACCATCATCATTCTGCTATTCCAACATTGCAGAAATGGTTTCTATGCTACCAAAGACATACAAAATGAAGTATTTTTAAAAGTTTGGATTTACCAAAGTAGGAGCTGCTGATAAGGCCTCCTTTATAACTCTAAAACTGTGCTTGGCCTCCCTAGTCCAGCTGAAACTTGCATTATTCTTCAACATGGTAGTCAGTGGTTTCAAAAGATTAGCAATATCAGGAATGAACCTTCTAACAAAATTAATTCCTCCAAGAAAACTTTGTAGCCCCTTTTTATGGCTGGGTAAAGGTAGATCCAAAATGGCACTTACTCTTCTGAATCAATAGTGATCCCCTATTTTGACACTACATTCCCTAGAAGCTTGCCTTCATGGACAACAAAAATGCATTTTTTGGGGTTGAGGGACATACCAAACTCCCGAAACCTCAAAAATATTTGCTTCAAATGTGAAAGATTCTCATCTTCATTCTTAGAAAACACTGTTATATCATCAAGGTAAATGAGCACAAGTTTATAAATCAAACCTTGAAATGCCATGTCCATTGCCCTTTGAAACGTGGCACCAGCATTGGACAGGCCAAATGGAATCCTTTTATAGGCCATGGTGCCCCATTTCATGGTAAAACTAGTCTTATACTGGTTTTCTTCTTTAACTAAGACTTGGTTATAGCTTGAATAACCATCAAGTAATGAGAATCTTTCTAAACTAGCTACTACTTGTAGAATCTGCTCCATAGAGGGCAGTGGATAATGATCCTTTAATGAGGCTTTATTGAGGTCTCTAAAGTATACAAAGAGCCTAATTTCTCCATTTTTCTTTCTAACCGGGACAAGGTTAGAGACCCATGAGGTATGTTTGATTGGGAAAATGATGCCTCCCTCAACCAACTTGGTCAATTCTTTTATCATAAGAGGCTCAAGTTTGGGATTTAAAGGCCTCTGTTTCTTCCTAACAAGTTTTGCATTTGGCTCTAATTCTATGGTATGTTGGTAAATTTAGTGATCAAAACCCTTTAAATATGAATATTTCCATGCAAATACATCTTGAAATTCTTGAAAAAGAGCAATAAAAGCTTGCCTATCTTCCTATGAACATATTTTACCAATTTTAAGGAGCTTACCTTTGAATATCTCAAGCTCTTCATAATGTTCCTCTTTGACCTGCATGTTGGTCTTAATATTTTTGAGTTGATCATTAGTGCTAAAGATGGATTCCAAGGCAACTAGACCCTTGGGCAGCTTGTTAGTCCTCAACTGGATGATCTGATTGTCATATTGTTGCTTGAGCTTATCTTGGTTTACCACTAAAAATTCATCCTCTTGTAGCAGAAAACTCAAAACTTGTTCATCACTCTCGAAAAATTTCCAATAATATTATTATCAGGAATAGAAGGTCTAATGACTACCTTGACATACTACTACACTTTTTCCTTCCTAATCTCATTTGGTATATAAAACCGAGCCCCTATTGCAGCTAGTCTATCCACATGTTTATTCTAATACCTAGGAATAGAAACCAAATTGAAAGCAGTGAACTCTTCTATCATGTCCTACACTCTATGTTTGTAGGACTTCAAAAAATCATTTTTAGTAACATGTAGACCCCTTACCTGATTTACAATCAGCTCACTGTCACCATATACCTATAAGCAACTTATATTTCTTTTCCTTTCCCATTCCAAGCCTTGGATCAAGCCTTCATACCCAGTAGTATTATTAGTAAAAGAGAAAGAAAATATTAAAGAAAAATAATACTTGTCGCCTTATGGGGACATAGGAATTGCACCCCCACCAGCTCCATTCTTGCTTCTAGAGCCATCAAAGAACATTTTCCATACTTCATCTTCCTGTTCTAACTGCTGTTCCACCTTCTTTTTGAGGTTTGGGATAACTGCATCAGGTTCATGTAGCATATACACACCCAAACCTGTCTCTTCAATGTTGTCATTTGGGTTATCCACAATATTTTCTACTGCCCACTCATTTAAGAGTATATTTGGTACACTTTCAGCTTGCAATTCTTGAGCAACAACAAGCTCATTATCATAAAAAACAACATAGTTGACATTAACAACACTTGGTATATAAGGCTCAACATGATCTTTGGCAAGTGACTTAGATTTAATGATCACTTTTGTACCATATCTACTCCTAAATATCATGTGGGACCAATTTGAGGACAAGTAACCTCCTATTTTGGCAGTGAAATCTCTTGACAAACATAAGGAAAAATGAGGTGGTAAATCAATGACAGATATATCCTGAGGGATGGAAAAATTGGGGTAGGCATGTAAAGTAAGGCTTAAACCCTTAATGACACCTATGGTGTTAATGGTTGTCCCATCAAGTTGGACCACTCCCTTTTCAAGAGGCTGATATTTCAATCCTAACCTATCAACAATCTGTTTGGGCATGACAAAACTACTTGCCTATGAATCTACCATATAATTATGAACTAACTTGTCCCCTATTATCAAAGATACATAAAATGGGGGAGGTTTGACATCCTTACCTAGCTTCTTACTACTATCTTGAGGTGTATTCATAAAAATAGCCTTGACTTGACCTACTGGAACATCACTTGAAACATTTAAGTCAGTTAAGGTAGATTGCAATAAATAATTTTGACCTGGAATGGATAAAGAATCCCACATTGTCATGGTTACATTCATTTTCTTCATGGATTCAATAATGTTAAAAGGTGCAACAGTGTTTACCTCTTGATGGGTCCTTGCAACAATAGGGTCTAATTGCAAGTGGGCTGATTGGGGCTGGTTCCCAAGCTATTCACTACTGGTGCCTTGTGGATTTATTTGTAAAATGTGTGTCACTTGAGGATTGGATGGGCCAGTAGCTTCTTTGTCCTTGTTTTCTGCTTGTACAATCTCAAAATCCCTCTTCTTGGCTCAAGTATTGGTTGCTATTGGAGAACCATCACTATTCACTCCACAAAATTCCTCTCCTTGCCAATCTAGGAGAGTTGTATCACTTGCAGGGAGATCATGTTGTTGTGGAGATTCACCATTAGACACGTTCTACACACTTGACACATTTTGTACCATTAGTGCTTGATTGATAACCCCATTTGAACATGTAGCTTGGTTATGGGGTTGGTTGTAGGGAAAGCACCACTCATAATCTGCTAGAAGGTTATTCTGGATAGGTACAAGGTCTCTAGCTGCATTGATTGGAACTGAATTGTATAGCCGAAAAGGCCTTGGATTAATATTTTTCCTTGCAACTTGGAAACTCCTTTGATATGACTGCTTGTTAGCTTGATATGGCCAACTTTGACCTTGGTTTTGAGGATAGTAAGGCTTAATAGCTTGGAATTGCTGCTTTTTGATTCTCACAAGCTCGTTTCCAAAAGCCTGAAGTATGCTCTCAATTTTTTGCTAACTATTTTTTATCTCTTGTAATTCCTGAGATGGGATTAGGAATACTCTTGAGGGTAGCCATAGGAATATCATCATGTTGAGCTAAATTTAGCAGGTTTCCTCCATTAAAAGTAACAAGGGCTTTATTCCTTGGAACTGTCATTGGTGGAACCAAAATTTGCTGCCTCACAAGAGGATTTGAAACTCTCACTGTAGGTGGAGTTGAAACTATTTTCCTTGATGAAACAATAAATATTTTTGCTGGTCCGCCTCTTCTCCTAGTTGGTGACAGTTGCAAGTATTCAAAAGGAACAAAACTTCCTCTTGTTTAGATTTTTTTCATAAGTTGTTGCAACACTAGTTTTTCTACTACTTTCCACACTTAGAGTAGCCAAATATGCAGATTTAACCTCTCAAAGGCTTGAAAAATGTTGGTTGCATATCAAAACTAGTAGAACACATATTTTCTAATCTGTCTTGATTAGAACAGTCCCACTAGGCATGCCAAAACTGTTGACTCTTCAAATTTGCACCCTTGCTAAGTTGTAGAACTTAGCAAATTTGGAGCAACATGGGAACACTCCTAGGCTGTGGGTCACCTAAGCTTGGAGTGGACCTCCAGATAAGGTTGGCTCTTAATTAGTGTCACCTAAACTACTGCTAAAATAATGCTTTTTTGAGGAAAGAGTAAGAAAGAAACATTAAAATGAAACTTAACTGAAAGCTTTAAAAGGTGATAAACCAAGTACTAAGACCTGCAAACAGCCTGCACATAGTTCAAAAAATGACAAATCTTGGCTTACACAACTCATTCTGTATGCATTCTTGCATAAGTGTTTTATAAGAAGGTTTTAAAGCTAAACTCCTAGAAGGAAAGAAATTTCACAACTAAAAAACATTTGCATTTACAACACAACTTATAACTTGTAACAACATACTTTTCTACAAAAAGGTGCTTAACACGAGACAAAATTACAAGGAAAAGCTAAATTTCACAAGTAACTTGATCAATCACTAGATGCACACAATAAAGCATGAAATGAGAAGGAAAAATATTCAATATCATTGATATCCAAGGTACTCACTAGTATACAAATCTGTCAAAAGAGTTACAATCTGCTCCTGCTGAAAAGATAACTCCAGAAAATAAGCTACCACACTACTGGAAAGAAAGAACTAACTTCAAAAAATCTATTTGAATTTACTTATGCAAAAGTGAAACATCTATCCCACACATGTCTTTCTAGAAACTCTTGGTTAGATGCAGCAAAAAAGCCAAAAATAAACCTTCCAAAACTCCTCCAAAATGCCATCCAAATGAAGAAAAGTCGAGCCAAGACCCAAGTCACACTAAAAGAATGAAAAAATTGCCTCTAAATGGTCACCTTCCCCGTGTTGGTCCATCATCCTTATGTCTCCAAGATGCTTTGATTCATGCTCTTTGTGTGCTTTCCAAAAGCATAAGTCCTTATTCTTCATGATTGTTTTAATCCACATGCTACTGTGACTGTTTCTTAGACTTGATTTGACTTTGCTAGTGATTTTACCACTATCCTCATTATTGTACTAGGATGAGTGTTCATGTCCCTTTGTGTCTCAACATTGCCTTGTTGAAAATGGTGGTTTTCCCTTCAGATTCTCTATGAAGCACTCTATCAAATATTATCAATCAACTACTATAACTTGTATCTTGTTATCACTTTAGCAAAGGTGGACTTAATTGATGTGCAAGGTCATTGATGTCACTTCTTACATCATTTAGTTTATCAATTATCGAATTGGGTGTGTCTTAGAGTTGTATGCAATAAGGGTTTTTCCATGAATTTGGGGGTTTTGCACTGTAAACAGTGACTTTTGGTTACGATTTAGCTATGTCAAGAGCATTCAGGAGCTCTCAAAAACCAATCTTAACAAGTTTCTAACTAATTATAAAGAATTAATCCTAATTTATCTGTTAACTAATGATTGTTCAGAATCCAATAACTTAGTTCAGACTTCACTTGACTTAATTGCAATTGATTCATGGAAGGATTAAGCTAAAAATTGAGTTTACTTTTAATCTAAAATTCATAATTGAAATGTACTTTGGAAAGGAAATCTATTTATATTTGTTGAAGAGAATCTAATTATGTTTGCAGAAAATAAATATTAATCTAGAAAGCAACAATACTAAATTACATGAACAAATTCCAAACAAGTTTCAATTTCATCTTTCCATAAGTCATCATTGTCTCTTCCATTAAAACTACATGAATTTGAAAAATAACCAATGCGTTTAATTCCTATGAACAGTAGTTAAATCTATAGTAAATGAATGAGTGTTAATCTACAATAAGGATAATAAACTATCCTAAGAACACAATGAACTTAATCTAAGAATTAATCTCATTCACTAATAATGATCAACTAAAGATTAAAATTACTAACTTTCCAATTGAAATGCATTAAAAAAAATCAACTGAATCAAATAAAAAAGCACAAGGTCACCTCCTTCGGTTGAGTGGGCCCTGCTCTTCCTTTGATGGGACCTTAAACACCAAGATTGAAATCAACTCCTTATTTGCATTCCAATTGGCCAAAATAGGCGAGTAGTAGAGAAATGTAGATCATAAACATCACAATGCTAAAGAAAAAGATTAACTAACTCCCAAACTAAAACTAAGAATGAATATTTATAAGAATATCCACTTATTTGAATACAAAAACTGGTGTAGCCTGCCAAGATGCAAAGCAAAAAAAACTAAACTTAAACAAAACCGAAAGTGCCATAAAGAAATATGCCACATGATAATAGCTGAACAAGAAGTTCTCAAACTAACTGAAGAAGTCAATTTAGAAACATTCATTAGGATCCAGATAGATCGTTCAGGAGCAAGATAGATTTCATGTTTGTTAGACATGGATTTTAACACGTCCACCTCATGAAGTCAACACTTAATCAATCAAACAAAATCCTCAAAAATTAAGAAAACATTCAAGCATATAGTCTACCACGAACATAGTTAATTAATATATAATAAAGTCTTTGAAAACATAAAAAAGGATTAATTAAAGTGTCATTTCATGCACTCATCATTTCTCCCCCTTCTGCTATCAACCATGTCCTCATGGTTGAGGATCTGGAAAATCCCTATTTTTTCCTACCAACTAGATAACCAGATCACCACATTAAGTCACATAATATTGCAGGAATGTTCTTCGATGAGAATATCCATTTTGTTCTTCAATTCTCCCTAACCAATCTCTTAAATTTTCTCCAATAAACTATGGTGGAGCATTCAATGTAGGTGCAGGTGCTATGAGCAATGGTGGTCTGAACCTCATTCCAACCTAATTGGAATTCTTCTCCTCAACGACCTGTATCAAAGATCTCACTCTTGTGAGACTCCAAGTGATATTTCTTGGAGAGATTGGTTCTCTCCTTCTTCGTGATATTGGAATGTTGTTGTACCTTTCTCTTACTACAGTCAAGGCTTTGTGTGGGAGATGCTCTTGAACATTTCTAAAAACTTGAATGCTTTCAATCAAATTTCTCCTATAGATCGGTGTCACATTATCCCTCAATGTAGAGCACCAAGGAGTTTCATTCTTCACTGGAATGCCCAATTTCATTTGTGCCTCCTTGTACTAGTTTTTCCTATTCTCCCACTCAACTTGATTTTGTAATAAAGACACAAAAGATCTGACTTGCAACTCCCGAATGTAAACATTCATAAAATACTGTGGAAAATTACCAAGCAGAAAGCCATGCTGAAAGTATTCACACATTTGGTTTTGAATGGTAGGATGGTTTTTGTAGAAATCCTCAAGAAATTATTGGTCATCATCATAATCTGTTTTTCTTTTCAAAACCAACTGATTAATTTTCCATTGTAAAAACCTTTCCCTCAAAAATAATGCATATAACTCTGAAGGTTTCCTCATTGATGACATTGCTGAAGATAGCTCTACCACTTGTTGTAATCTTTCATTTTCTTCATCTCCCTCCTTTTCTAGCTATTGATTTTGAATTTTTAACTGATTATTCTCATGCTTAAGCTTGAGTGCTATAAGAGAGAGGTATCTCTTTGGAGTTGATGAAGTAGAAGCTTCATGACAATGCAATCTACTTGACTATTGTTTTAACTCTTCCTCTTTCTGTAGCAACTCTACCTTTAGTTTCCCTATTTCTATAGCACTGAGCCTTGTTGTTTCTTCTATGCACAAGCTAATGCTTGTGCATTAGCCTGTTTTAAGGCCTTTTCTACTTGATTCAACTATTTTTGCAAAACATTTTCTTTTTCTATAATTTCCTTTTCTATTTTCTCAGTCTTGGATACAAATTGTTGTAACTCTTCTTTTATTTTTAATTTCTCTTCCAGAAATTGTATTCTTTTCTTTTCTTCATCCAATTCTGCTTGCATTCTAGAGACTGCCATGGCCTTTGCCATTTATTCTTCTTCTTCTTCCATCTTCTCTTCTTCCTACATTTGAGGGGATTTTTCCTATTCATTTATTGGTTCTTTTCCTTCTTTTAAAAACCAAAATAGGTGGTGAAGAAGATTCACCAGACCCTCCAATAGGGTTATCTTCTTTTGACAAATTAGGAGATTATTTTTCATATGGAGAGCCATGAGATACTAAAACAGGGGATTTTTGTGGAGATGGAATTGGGGCTTCAGGAGGAATTTAGGGTTGTTTAGTAGAACTAATAGGCTCTTGGATTTCTTCACTATTTTTCAAGGTGTCTTGAGGGGCATCAAGGGTTTCAACTAGTTTTTTAGAAGTTGGAATATAGACATCAACAACACTAGGGTTTTCTTGTTGTGACGTACAACTTTTTCTTTTTATTGTACTATGATTTTATCTTTCAATCTCCTATAGCTTTCTTTTTCCCCTTTTCAATCCTTTTTCAGAACCTTCCCCTTTTTCAATTTTCAATTTTTTTTTACTGTGGGTCCCTTTTTAGATTTCTTTCCACTTTTGGAAATGGTAGTTGACATAAATTCTAACCAACCCTCTTTACTAGACTCCTTCATGAAATGATTTTTGATAATTAAATGAATCAAAATATGGTATCTAATGGATGACACACCTAGATTTTACCCTAGCTAACATAGAAGATATTTGTGTGAACAAAAAGGTAGGAAGGTTAATTCTTGCAAAAGGTCTAGTGTTTCCATACCTCAAATGTGTGAGCATTCACATTCCTAGCCCTAAAATTGTTTCGTACTACCCCTCACAGGTGAAAAATTTCATTAACCATGTTACGGTTGTCTTCCATGGTTCTTCCAAATTGCTACAAGCAAGTCCCTTTTGGCTACCTTTATGCCACTAAATTTCTAGCCACCTTCCTAGTTCTTCATGAAATATAGACACCAATTCCTCAAAACCTACATGTCCTTTGTTTACTAGCTCACCTTCAATTGGAATACTAGAGAGTTCACTAATAATAGCAAGGCTAACTTCAATTATTTCCCTTCTTACCTTGGTAATATTCACATGAAAATTCATAACAAACTCTTCAACCAAATAAAGTTTGAATCCTTCATACATTTGTATGAACTCAAGCCACCCTACCTCTCTTAGAAATCTCTCTGTTTCAAGATCTAAAATGAAGTTCTCTGGCTCTGAATTTATTTTTTGCCCCATTTTTCTTTACTTCTGCAATTTTACCAGAGAAAATGGTGGATGCAACTGTTTGAGTGAAATGCAAAATGAATGTTTCTTTCCATAGATGCAACACTTTTAAAAAAAATGCACTTCGTGTCAAGACGTTGGGTATTTACTTCACCTCATTCCTTGTGAATGTTCCACACGTATCAGCCAACACCTTGAATTATGACTTAGACAGTTGGCGGCGATACATAAGCATACTTATTTTGAACTGATATGAAATCTTCCTTATTACTTATATTTATTGCAGCAGTCACCTCAATGTCAAATCCTTATGTCTCCACCAAATTTTGAATGATTAAGACTTATTTATTGTAGCATTAATAACTACAGGCAGAGATATCTATGCTCAAAATATTTATTTAATCTCACATCATATTAACTAAGTTAGAAAGTAATAATTCAATAATAAAATCTATAATAAATGCGTACCTTTTTATTAAATGCAAGAGTCAATCAGAGCATGTGAACTAATTTAGCTGGAAAAAATTCCAATGAGTTAATCAAAAAGAGCTTGAAATTAATAAGAAAATTTACTACAAAGAACCTTGGGAATGTTAGAAGTCATCAGGAGTCATTAGGAGCCATCAGGAGTCATCAGGGGTCATCAAGAGTCACCAAGAGACTACCATTTCTGTTTTTCAGTAATCCTTTTTTTTTCTTTTTCTTTTTAATATATATATTTTTACTTTTCAAAAATTTCTAAGAGATAAACTTGAATTTTTGGTTTTCAATCTATCTCCTTTATTCAGAAGGTAAAACACCATTTTTGGTTTTCAATTTACCTCCTTTATTCATACCTTTTCAAAAGATTATCCAGGAGTACATTCTCCTATGGAAGTAATATCTTCCATCAAAAAATATTCAACTCTATTTTGCAATTCTGCTACAAATTCCTCTTTTATGTAGGTTTGTGATACATCTTCAAACAATGAATATTAACCAACATGATCCTTCTTTCTCCATCTATTGGCATTATTTGAACAACTCCATTTTTGAAAAAAATCATCAATTTCATAGGGTCCCAACCATCTTGTATGAAATTTTCTTTTGAACTCTCGAAATTTGGAGTCAAACAACAGTGCTCAATTTCCCTTCTTGAATTTTCTTGTCATAATATTTTTATCATGCCACTCATTCCTCTGCTTCTAAATTATTTTTGTATGCTGAAGAGCTTCCATTCTCATCTCATCTAATCGATTCAATTGTAGAATTCTATTCTTTTCTGCTTCAGGCAAGTTAATACCAACCTCCAATGTTTTTTTCAATGTCCGTAATTCAAATTCAATAGGCATTACTGGAGTTTTTCCAAACAATAATTCATATGGAGAGAATCTAGAAGTTGTCTTCCAGGTTGTATTGTATGCCCAAACTGTTTCATCTCATCTAACCTTTCTTCCTAGGCTGTTTTCCTCAATAAAATAGTATTTGTCAAGATATTTCCCAATTCTCGGTTAGTAACCTCTACTTGTCCATTTGCTTGAGGATGATATGTCATTGATTTTCTATGTGCCATCTGGTATCTTTGCATAAATGATTCCATCATAGTAGACACAAACTGTGGCCCTTGGTCATAAACTATCTCCCTTAGTGCACTAAATCTCTGCAAAATATGCTTGTACAGAAAATCAGCTACTTTGTCTTCTCTTGCTGCTGGTAAAGCTTTCACTTCAACCCACTTTGTGACATATTCTGTGCAAACTAAGATATATTTTTGTCCTCTGGAAGGTGGATCAACAGGTCCCACAAAATCAATTCCCCATTTCTCAAATGGTTCCAAAACTATTTGAGGTTGTAATGGAATCTCCATTGTTGGTGTAGGTCTTCCTACGCGCTGAAATTCATCACAATGCTTAACAAAGAATGGAACATGTTATGCCTTGCATAACCACCCCATTTTTAAATTTGATTAAAATGAGACCCTCTTTTTCTTTCGCTCTTTGTGTTTTTCCCCCTTCGATTTTTGAGGTTTTGCTTTGCCTTGGCATGTGCTTAATATGTTTATCTTGCTTGCCCAAGTGTTTTTCCCAAGTTGAATATTGAAAATCTTATGTTTCAGGTGAAGTTCAGGTTATTACCTTGGTTCGGGATTTTCCGGTCTGTTTGGATTTTCCCGAATTTCTTTCAAAATCTAGTTTCTTGTCGTCGTTCGGGTTTTCGAGCCAGTTCAGGATTTTCCTCCCCATCCGGATTTTCCTGGATTGTGCTCAGAGTCTGGCCCGACCTGTTTTGCAATACAATTCAGAATTTTCTGGACTCTGCGGAATTCCACCTGGGTCGGATTTTTCTGGATTTCCGCTTGGCTGTCGGGTTTCCGAGTTTGGTCAATTTTTGGAGCCTTGTGCCATTTTGCTTTATCATTTGTGTTCTCCTGAGTTGAGATGTTCATCTTGTTGTGCTTTAGAATGTTACGGTCTTTCTTGGAGTTCAAATTCCTATGTGTTTGGGCACGAGATGGCTTTCCATGTGCGTTCATGGTTAAAATCTAGGGTTTCATGCCTAGGGCAACACCATCTCGTCTTGTTCTGCTTTTGATTGAGCCTAGGATTCGAAGGAGATCTGTAGGAGGTTTGTGTTGAATGACTTGCATGCCCAGGGTCCTCAAATTTATGACCTTTGGTCAATTTGAGCAAAGTCGTGGCCGGTGTTCAGGGTTTTAGTCAGGTTTGGGATTTTCCTTCCTGACCGGATTTTCCCAAATATTTTCAGCTTCCTGGAAGCGTGCTCTGAGTTCGGATTTTTGCTCTCTTCACAGAATTCCAGTCCGGCCGGATTTTTCTGAATTCTTTGCTATGCCTTGTGGAATTTAGGAAGTTGGATAAAATTTGTAAGTCCAATGATTGATATATGCATTCCTTCTTCATTCGATTGATCTCTTGGTATACCTTATGCCTGCTTAAGAAATCCGGTCCAGCCAGACTTTTTTGGATTTTTTGGGAGGCGCTGTGAAGCAAAGAAATTTGGTAAAATTGATGATTCCAGTGATGAATTATTGTGTTTCCATGCTTTAATTTGGTAAATTTCACTGTTGAATACTGCTTATGTTCATTTTGATGATCCAGTGTTGATGCTTAATGGCTAATTTAATGGTTTTTATCATGATTTTAAGCTAACACTTTGATGAAATGTTGTCAACAATCGGGTTCTCACATTGGTGTTTGATGAATGTAGGCTGAGTCTAGCAAGGTAGCAGCTGGAATGGCTAAGAGAGAGACTGGGACAGTATAATGGGGCAGATCTAAAGAATAACACTGATGCCATTGAATGGCGAACTAGGGTTTCACCTATGTCACTTGCAAACAGCTTGTAGAGGACGTTCTTGATGATGAAGGCCATAATGGAGCAAGGTATGGGTGACGTGGAGGAAGCAGTTAATGCAAAGCTGCATCAAAATTCATGCCTCATTATTTTGCTTTGCCTCTTCTTCACGTGTTTTGGTCTGTTTCTTGCCTCTAGTCAGTCCCCTTGCATTTAATGCACGTTTGACTTTGTTTCAAACTCTTCTAGGGCTAACGTGTTCTATGACCGACTCATTTTTGTAAACCCTAAACTAGGCCAACGTGTTTGACGCATTTTATAAATATGGCGTTTTGCCTCTTTTGTAAGGGTTAGAAGTTAGGGTTAGACAAGTTGTTAGAAAGTTTTAGAAGGGTTAGAAAAGAGTTAGAAAGAAATTCAGTGGATCAGTTAGCAAGCTGGAAGATTCAAAAGGTAGAGGATAGGATATAGAAAAGGCGAGTTAGGGTTTTAAAGGAAGTTAGACATTTTCTTTTTTTACAGTTTGCCAGGAAGAGGAGGTGATGTATCTTCTTGATTTTCTTAACATAGATGGAGATAATTTAAAGACATGGGTTTCTGTACACTGGTGATCTTGCCAGATTTTTAAATGTTGCTTATCTATTTCATTAATAGTAGGAGCAGCTAGATTTAAACCTACTTTATATTATGCTCTAGAATGGTATTCATTTTGGGTTAATCATTTGATTTGAAAAGCTTTCAACAAATGAAATTTTATCTTATGTTTTGTTTGAATGATAATTTGCAATCTACTGTTAAAATTTGCATTATGTATGAATGAAACCTTGTATCAATTACATGTTAATTTTATTCTGCAGTTCTAGTTTAGGAATTCCTTGGAAGGTAATAAGTCTGATTAGTTGAATGAATTGCCCATCTTTTTAGTTTGAAAACCTTGATCTATCTTTTTCTATTTCTTTAAAACCTCTGGTTAAAGTAGGTTTAGATAGATGTTTGATTTTGTAACAATCCAGAAGCTCAAAACCAGCAGGCCCCTTGAATATTACAGCCATATTGACCACTTCATGAAACAACAATGTTGTGAACCAACATCAAAGACCTTGAGAGGTGATTAGTTTGATTACTGATTGTCTCTTTGAAGAGAGGTGAGATATTTTTACTTTTATCTTACCTGCATGTTGTGGGTCAATTTGGCACCTCAACAGAAGACTAACGCTAGAAGGAGGTCCAGAAGAGAAAACTAGATAACATTGGGTCTTTCTCACTAGAGAGGTCCCATATAGTTCTTCGATCAACTAAAAACCCATCCCCTTTGATAGAACTCAAGACCTTAACGAGACACACGATTCACAGGACTGACACAACCATTCTACCACCCTTGTCAGCTCTACTCACTCCACCAGACTTTTCACTAATACCCCAGTGGATACTCGTGAAGCCACAACCAAATCCACCTCAATTTCCATTACAGATGGTTCAACCCATTCAACAGCTGGCTCAACCTCCACCCTCGCCACCAATGGCATTTTTTGCGAATAATCCCTCTCCATTGGGGACTATTCCTGGAGGATTTCATGATATTCCTAAGAATCCTAAGAGATTCTATCCCAAATACATTCATGGTGAATCAAGGAGTGCTAAGGAGCACATACAAGCTTTTAAGGACGCTTGCACCAGAGCCTAGATAGCTCACTAGGATGTGGTTTGTAGGTTGTTCCCTTATTCCTTAGGGGATATGGTGTACAACTGGTACCTAAACCTCCCACAAGGTTCTATTTTGAGCTGGACAGATTTGGAGAATGCTTTCATCAATCAATTCAGAGTTTATGTGGATCCAACCATTTTGTTCCATCAATTTTATACCATTAGGAAGGAGCTAGGTGAATCACTGCCCTTGTTTAATACAATATTTCAATGAATGTATAGGAGATTGTAGGACCCCTATCTAGTTGCTAAGAATAGTGCCATTCAGGCATAGTTTAGAGTTATAGACCCCTTGCTTGGCTTGTTCCTACAAAGGACTTATCAGCTGACAGATATTGATTCTCTGTCTAAAGTTTATCATCTAGCCATCAAGCTGCAACAACAAACTAGCTCTCAACAAGGGAACTTGGGAGGACGTTTTCCTTCTATGGGGTATCAGATGCCTAATCCAACCCCTTTATTCAATATTGTCCTAGGGATGTCTCCTTCCCATTATGGACCTATGTCTGAGTTGCAAACTCAATCTCCTGTACCATTCTTTGCCAATGGAGCTCCTAACTTCTCTCAACAATCACAAGCTCATCATAGACCACATGGTCATCATAATCAAGTTGGAATACCAAATCCTTTTGGTCAGCCACTTATTACTAAGAATGTTGAGAGTGAAAGGACAGTTCAATTCACAAATGAGGTGGAGACCCTAAAGAAAACTCTATCTCAAGTCACAAATGACATGGCTCAGCTTAAACTGAACCCCTCTTAGAGCCGAGGTAATTATGCTAACCAAGGTAATTACCCTAATTAGAATAATAATAATCAGGGTAATTATTAGAACAACAATAATCACAGCTAGAGGAATTATCAAGGCCAAAACTTCCCTAACCAAGGATATCAAAATTAGAATAGAGGATATAACTAGAGGCCTAATAACAACATACAATGGAACACATGGCCAAATAATGGTGGAGTTTCTCACAATTATCAAGCTAATGAGGACAGGCCACATACTGCAAATGTGGTTGACCTCAATTTTATGACTAACTAGTGTAGGCTGCATGATACTACAACTCATTATGAGGTGAACTGTCCTAAAATGGAGAAGGTTGTGAAGATGGCACAGAAAAATGCCCAAACATTCCAAGGGAATTCAAATAAAGGAGGTAGCTCAGTGGATACAACAATGGCTTATGACCTCTTTGAAGAAGAGCCTTCATTCCCAATGCAGAATGAGAATGAACCAGAGGAAGATGTGTATGATGCCCAAGCCTTTCAGAAAAAGGGAGGACACTTCCTAAGAAACTAGAATAAGGGTCTGTTCACTACATTAGCACCACCTAACCACATGGTGCTTCTGAATCAGAGTGCTGATAACAACCCTCCTCCACCGAAGGGTCCACCTGACTTCCCTAGCAAAGGTAATTCATCTGGTGTTTTCAAATATAATGCAAGTTATAACACAAAATTTGATATTGTTTCTAAGATGCAGAAACATAAAACCTCTTTATCATACTTTGACATCCTAAAATGGTGCCCTTCCCAATGAGATATAGTGCTGAAAGCTTTGGAAGAAGCTGATAGATCAAAAGGGAATCCAAGGTGTCACCCGCTGCGGACATGAATGCAACTTTGTTCAGAAACAAGGTAGGGACCCCACCATTTCTTTTAAGTTTGAGAATTTGTGGGAAGAATCTGCATAATTGTCTACTAGATTTAGGGGCTTCTGGCAATGTTATGCCATTTTCTGTATGTAATAAATTGGGATTGAATCCTATCCAAACAAAAAAGAAGGTTATCCAACTTGATAAAATAGAGGTTAATGTAGTTGGAGAATTAAGAAATATACATGTACAAGTAGGGTCTAACCCCAGGATTCAAACCAACATGGATATTCAGATAGCAGATATTCATAAGACTTACGGTATGCTTTTGAGCAGAGATCTAATGAAGAGTATAGGGGGATATCTCTCCCTCAAATTTTCACATAGGTGGCTACCATGGAGGGGAATACCTATGCAGATTAGGATTGAGAGTGAACCTCACCTCAAACATATCATCACTGAGTATGACTATCTCAACAAGGTAGCTTATTTTGAAACCGAGATAGGGGTTTATAAAAGAGAGGAAATTATGACTCTTTCGGTTCTTGTTTCTAATGAGTTGTCAATGCAAGAATTCCCTGATCCCATGATTAGTGTAAACCAACAAGTATTGATTAGGAAGCTGCAACAAGATCAGCTGGTCTTAGGGGAAGATATCAATTTGTGGAGTCTTCTACTCCCAAATTGGTGCAGGGTACACTACCAAAATCATTCAGAATTGACCTACCAACCCTACAATAGTGTCCTAAACCATGTTTTCCAAATTGAAGAAACTAGCCCAAGTCACCTTGAGACCATTTTAGATCACTTCTCATTTGAGGCCCAAAATGTAATAATGTTAACCAAGGATAATATACCTTCAGAAGAAGTCCCTCCTCAGACTCAACTTACCCCTGTCATAATACCAAACCAACATAGTTATGTTGAACAATCCCAAGGTTTGTTTGATGCCCCTGTACTCACAAGTATACCAAAACCCAAGGGGTTAATCGAAGATGCAAATAACTGTCAGAAAAATATCCTAGGATTACATGATATATCTGAGCAGGAATTGGATATTGCACCTGATGAACCTATTGAACACCCATTCCCAATATTTGATGCAAAATATCAAGTGGCCCCACCTATGGTTCATCTTATCCAAACACCCACAATAAGCTCAAAGAGATCAACCCCAACTCATAATCAGCTATGGACCCTCACATTTGATGGATCCAAATCTAAAACAAGGTGTGGTGCTGGAATTGAGTTAACCAACCCAAAAGGGAAAACATTTTTTGCTTCTTATAGGTTACAGTTTGGATGCACTAACAATATAGCAGAATATGAAGTATTAGCTTGTGGACTGATGCTTGCACATCAGAAGAAAGTTATTGCCTTGATGGTTAAAGGAGATTCAGAAGTGATTATCAAACAAGTATGTAGCCAGTACACATGTCACAATAAAAGGTTGGCAGCTTATAGAAATCGGGTGTGGAACCTGATTGAAGACTTTGATGCTTTTGTGATTAGTTTGATCCCTAGAGAAGAGAATCAAATAGCTGATTCATTAGCTATTGCCGCAATACCCTGGAGCCCATGTAAGGCTCCAAGTTCAAGAGATTCTTAGTAGAGTTAATATCCACCTCAGCTGTCCCTAATAATGTCAAGAACTTCCAAGTCTTCGATGATGATCAACATATCCTTGCTTTTTTAGTAAGCTCAAATGTTTTCGAAGGACAGATCATCGATGAGTCCGATAGGGATCAAGGAGACTAGAACCTCGAAGACTACGATACAAAAGGTGTTGTAAATTTTAAAAGTAATAGCATTCCCAAGGGAATGGTGGCCTTAGAAATAATTTTTGATTCAGATCCAAGGGCTCGGGTAAAGGTATCAACCAAAGATAATGGAGGTGAATATGAAACTGCTAACTTAGCTGACTCTAGCCCTAAAAGGAATGTTTACATAGGGAAGGTCTGCCCTAAAGCAATTAGAGAAGATATATTGAGGGAACTGAAGAAATATATTGCTGCAATAGCTTGGGGGTATGAAGATCTAAAAACATTTGATACTTTTGTGATAACTCATACTATTCCTTTAAAGCCTGAAGCTAGACCATTTCGGCAGAAACAACGTCCTGTCAACACCCTGATTGAACCACTGATCTTTAAGGAAGTTCAGAAATTGCTTTGTGCAAGAATAATCTTCCCTGGATGACATTCAACATGGGTGGCTAACTTGGTTCCAGTTCGTAAAAAGAATGGGGAGATCAGACTATGTGTAGATTTCAGGAATCTGAATAGAGCTTCGGAAAAAGACAACTACCCACTCCCTTCTCTGGATGAAGTCTTGCAAACTGTCAATGGGTCCCAAATGATGTCATTCCTGGATGGTTATTCTGGGTATAATCAAGTGATCATTAATTATGAATACAAAATGAAGACAACATTCACTACTAAGTGGGGAACATTTTCTTACAGGAAGATGCCATTTGGTTTGATAAATGCTGGAGCAACCTTTAATGTGCAATGGACGCAGCGTTCAAAGTTTTGATTGGTAAGTGCATCATCATTTATATGGATGACCTGATAGTATTCTCTAAAGATAGACTAAACCATGTTGTAGACTTGGCTAAAGTTCTTGAAAGATGTATCTAATATTGTGTTTCTTTGAATCCTAAAAAGTGTGTGTTCGAGGTTTCTAAAGGGAAACTTTTGGGACACATAATCTCGGAAAGATGGATATCGATAGATCCAGACCAAGATGAGTCTATTTTGAAGTTAAACATGCTAGGAAGTAAGAAGGAGATGAGATCTTTCTTCAAAAAGATCAACTTTGTGAGGAAGTTTATCACTGGTTTTGCATAAATTGTTAAACCTTTGAACGAAATGATGAAGAAGGATGCTAGAATAGAATGGAATAATGAGACAAAGGATGCTTTTTATCAGGTTAAGCAATCCATTTTAGAGGCACCAGTCCTTACCAGTCCTGACTACTTGAAGCCATTTTATATTTATTCTTTTGCTTCTAAATACTCATGTGCAGCTGTCCTGACACAACGAAGAGAGGAGGGGGATGAAAGGCCAATTGTCTTCATGATCTCTTCGTTTAAGAATGTTGAAGTCAGGTACCCACCTATTGAGAAACAAGCTTCTGCATTGGTTAGAGCTGTCAAGAAGTTCAAGCATTATATCCTTTGAAGTCAGATCATTGCTGTGGTTCCTGATGGTGCTGTGAAGTCTCTACTCATGTAGAGTGAGTTGGGAGAACGAAGGGGGAAATGGATGGCTATTTTGCAGGAGTTCAATTTGGAGATTCACCCTATGAAACTTGTCTGAGGTCAAGGCCTGTCTAAAGAAATGGTAGATGCTGGTAAGGACATTACTTGCCAGTAGTACACAACACAGTCCTTTTCTAATGACTCTTGGTATGCCGATATTATTTATTTCATGCTCAATAATTGGTGCCCATAGGGAATGAATACAACTCAGAGGAGAGCAATGAGAATGAAAAGCTCCCATTATATGCTCAAAGGAGGATTGTTATATATAAATAATTTTGAGGGGGTTTATCTACGATGCCTTGATCAACAAGAAGCTAAGCACACAATTGCTGAATTTCATGGGAAACATGGCATGGGTCATGGTTTTGCGGGTTCTTTAGCACATCAGATCCTCAAACCTAGTTATTATTGGCTGTGTATGTTTAAGGATGTCCACCAACATGTAAGGACATGTCATATATGTCAAACTTCTACATCAAGAGAGCGTCATCCAGCCATGCCATTGCAACTTGTTTATGAGGTAAGGCCATTTTCCCAATGGGCACTTGATTTTATTGGGGTAATTAGCCCAAATTCTTCTATAGGACATAAATTCATTTTGACTGCCACAGATTACTGCATGAGATGAACATAAGCTATAACTTGTAAGAATAGCACAACAAAGGTAGTGATCAAGTTCCTCACTGAATGCATCACAACCAGGTTTGGAGTACCCTTTGCATGGGTATGTGACAATGGCCCTGCCTTTTCTTCTGCCAAGTTAATTTCATGGGCTTATGATCATAGGATTGTTTTAAATTATTCTTCAAACTATTATCCATAAGGAAATGGACTTGCAAAATCAACTAATAAGAATCTCCTAGGAGTAATCAAAAAATTGTTAGAGAACAATCCTAGAGACTGGCATACCTAGTTAAGATTTGTGTTATGGGTAGATAGGACTAGGATCAAGGCTGCATTGAAGACTTCACCATTTAAGCTAGTGTATGGCCAAGAGCCTGTGTTCCCTATTCACTTGCAAATACCTGTCCTAAAATTTATGCAAGAATTTTACTATAGTGATGATAGGATTGAAGTAAGGTTAGCTGGCTTGCTGAAATTAGAAGAGTAGAGAGATGCTACTTTGCAACAATTTTTTAGGCACCAGGCTATTGTCAAACGCTAGTTTGACAAAAGAGCCAAAGTCAAGGCTTACAGGATATCAGAACTTGTCTTACTATGAGATAAAGCTAATGAAAAGAAAGGTGACCACCAGAAGTTTGATAAGCTCTGGTTGGGTCCCTATCAAATTGTTGAAATCCTAGGAGAAAATTCTTTTTGGCTAAGTAGTTTAACAGGAGAACCTGTTCCATTTCCCATCAATGGACAATTTCTCAAACATTATTTTGAGTTGTAAAGTGGTTTGGTATTTTGTTGGGTTGTATATATGTAAATAGTTTGTTGTTCCGTTGGTTTTGTCTTTTCCTTGTGTTTTCTTTTTTTCTTTTTGTTCTTTTGTCCTTCTTTTTGTGGGGCCCTTCATTTTATTCAATTGATTAAGGGGGGGTTGTTATCTGAAGTATACTTTGGTTGCTAGGAGAGAAGTTGGTTTAGATATTTTCAAGTGTTCTGGTTGGATGATTTTGTCCTAAATTCATTGTTTTATGTCCATTGTCAATGAGAGTTGTGGAAAGTCATTGAGAACAAGGTGTAAAGTAAGAAATCTTCACTAACTATGATTGAATCTATCACAAATCATCAGAAACATCTCCTTTTGTAATGGTATATTTGTATTAGAACAATGGCGTTGCAAGATTTGAGTGAAAAATCCGATTCCCTAGATGCTATTATGAGGTCCATGGTAGTTTTCAACCCAGTATAGATGTTGGACATATGACATATTGAGAAGGCATTGAATAGAGAAAAAAAGGGGAACTATCTAAAGAAAAAAGAATTATCTAAGGAAAGAAAAATCAATACTGAATGGGTGATTCCAGTATCTCTACCAGAGCTATGGACATCTGACTGGCAGTAGAGCAATGCTGTGAGAAAACTAGAGGTATCTCTGTCAGAGCTATGAACGCTTAACTGGCAGTGGAGCAATGCCCAGGATATCATTGCACAACAGTTAAAGGGAATCGACTCATGTAGTTCAAATCTTGTGTATCATTGTTCAAAAGACGAGGAAAAATTTGTAAAAGGGTGATGCACCATCAAGTACACACATAGATTCAGGGGTAGCCAGTGTTGATTTATATTTGAGATTCTAGCTCAACCTTGTTTACTGAAACTGACCTAATTGGAATTGTGATGTCCATAAACCAAGAGTTTTGGGTAACTGAATCCCTCAGTTTCTTGAAAATGGTTAAACCATTTTCCCAGCCAAGTTGCCAATTGTTATGCCTTGCATAACTACCCCATTTTAAAATTTGATTAAAATGGGACCCTCTTTTTCTTTCGCTCTTTGTGTTTTTCCCCCTTCAATTTTTGAGGTTTTTCTTTGCCTTGGCATGTGATTAATATGTTTATCTTGCTTGCCCAAGTGTTTTTCCAAGTTGAATATTGAAAATCTTATGTTTCGGGTGAAGTTTGGGTTTTTACCCTGGTTCAGGATTTTCCGGTCCGGCTGGATTTTTCTGAATTTCTTTCAAAATTCGGTTTCTTGCTGTTGTTCGGGTTTTCGAGCCAGTTCAGGATTTTCCGCCCCGTTCAGATTTTCCCGAATTGCGCTCGGAGTCCGGCCTGGCCTATTTTGCACTGCAGTTCAGAATTTTCTGGACTCCGCTAAATTCTGCCTAGGTTAGATTTTTTTGGATTTCCACCTAGCCGTCGAGTTTCTGAGTTTGGTCAATTTTTGGAGCCTTGTGCCATTTTTCTTTATCGTTTGTGTTCTCCTGAGTTGAGATGTTCATCTTGTTGTGCTTTAGAACGTTACGGTCTTGCTTGGAGTTCAAATTCCTATGTGTTTGGGCATGAGATGGCTTGCCCTGTGCGTTCATGGTTAAAATCTAGGGTTTCATGCCTAGGGCATCGCCATCTTGTCTTGTTCTGCTTTTGATTGAGCCTAGGATTCGAAGGAGATCTGTAGGAGATTCGTGTTGAATGACTTTTGTGCCCAGGGTCCTCAATTATATGACCTTTGGTCAATTTGAGTGAAGTTGTGGCCGGTGCTCGGGGTTTTAGTCAGGTTCAGGATTTTCTTGCCCAACCAGATTTTCCCAGATCTTTTCAGCTTCCCGGAAGTGTGCTATGAGTTCAGAGTTTTGCGCTCTTCGCAGAATTACGGTCTGGCCGGATTTTTTTGAATTCTCTGCTGTGCCTTGTGGAATTTAGGAAGTTGGATAAAATTGGTAAATCTAATGATTGATATATGCATTCCTTCTTCATTCGAGTGATCTCTTGGTATACCTTATGCCTGCTTTGGAAATTCGGTCCGACCGAACTTTTCTAGATTTTCTGGGAGGCACTGTGAAGCAAATAAATTTGGTAAAATTGATGATTCCAGTGATGAATTCTTGTGTTTTCATGCTTTAATTTGGTAAATTTCACTATTGAATGCTTCTTATGTTCATTTTGATGATCCAATGTTGATGCTTAATGGCTAATTTAATGGTTTTTATCATGATTTTAAGCTAACACTTTGATGAAATGTTGTCAACAATCAGATTCTCACATTGGTGTTTGATGAATGCAGGTTGAGTCTAGCAAGGCAGTGATTGAAATGGCTGAGAGAGACTGGGACAGTACGATGGGGCAGATCTGAAGAATAACACTGATGCCATTGAATGGAGAACTAGGGTTTTGCCTATGTCACTTGCGGACAACTTGCAGAGGACGTTCTTGATGACGAAGGCCATAATGGAGCAAGGTATGGGTGACATGGAGGAAGAAATTAATGGAAAGTTGTGTCGAAAGTCGTGCTTCCTCATCATTTCGATTTTCCTCTTCTTCACATGTTTTGGTTTGTTTCTTGCCTCTGGTTGGTGCCCTTGCATTTAATGCACGCTTGACTTCATTTCAAACTCTTCTAGGGCCGACGTGTTCTGTGACCGACTCATTTTTGTAAACCCTAAACTGGGCTGACGCATTTAGCACATTTTATAAATATGGCGTTTTGCCTCTTTTGTAAGGGATAGAAGTTAGGGTTAGACAGGTTGTTAGAAAGTTTTAGAAGGGTTAGAAAAGAGTTAGAAAGAAAGCCATCGGATCAATTAGCAAGCTAGAAGATTCAAAAGGTAGAGGATAGGATATAGAAAAGGCGAGTTAGGGTTTTAAAGGATGTTAGACGTTTTCTTTTTTTACAGTTCGCCAGGAAGAGGAGGTGATGTATCTTCTTGATTTTCTTAACATAGATGTAGATAATTTAAAGACATGGGTTTTTGTACACTGGTGATCTTGCTAGATTTTTAAATGTTGCTTATCTATTTCATTAATAGTAGGAGTAGCCAGATTTAAACCTACTTCATATTATGCTCTAGAATGGTATTCATTTTGGGTTAATCATTTGATTTGAAAATCTTTCAAGGAATAAAATTCTATCTTATGTTTTGTTTGAATGATGATTTGCAATCTACTGTTAAAATTTGCACTGTGTATGAATGAAACCTTGTATCAATTACAAGTTAATTTTATTCTACAGTTCTAGTTTAGGAATTCCTTGGAAGGAAATAAATCTGATTAGTTGAATGAATCACCATTCTTTTTAGTTTGAAAACCTTGATCTATCTTTTTCTATTTCTTTAAAACCTCTGGTTAAAGTAGGTTTAGATAGATGTTTGATCTTGTAAAAATCCAGAAGCTCAAAACTAGTAGGCCCCTTGAATATTACAACCATATTGACCACTTCTTGAAAAAACAACATTGTGAACCAACATCAAAGACCTTGGGAGGTGATTAGTTTGATTAATGATTGTCTCTTTCAGGAGAGGTGAGATATTTTTACTTTTATATTACCTGCATGTTGTGGGTCAATTTGGCACCTCAACAGAACATCCTTTTTCATAGATGGCCAAAAATAACTAGCTCCTAAGATCTTATGAACAGTTCTGACTACTGAATAATGTCCTTCTGGCTCATGATGGAAAGCATGTATGACATCATAAACTTCCATTTCAACAACACATCTATGAAGAACATGATCAGAACAAATTTTAAATAATAATCCATTTATCCATTGGAACCTACAACTTTTGCGAATTAATTTTCTTTTCTGTTTAGGATTGAAATAATTTGGACACTTCCCTATTACAAGATAATTCACAAGATCAGTAAACCATGGTGGATGAATTGATATTGCAAACAAGTGCTCATCTAGAAATGTGTCATCTACTGGCTCTTGGTCACCCTGCAAAACAATTCTAGAAAGGAAATCAACAACAACATTATCTTTATCAGGCTTATCTACAATTGTTACATCAAATTCTTGCAACAACAATAGCCATCTTATAATTCGTCCACCCACTACACCTTTATTCATCGAATATTTAATAAAAACATGGTCTATATGAATAAATACCTTGTAACCAGTAATATAATACCTAAATTTATTGATTGCATATATTATTGCTAAGAACTCTTTTTTAGTTATTGTGTAGTTCCTTTTAGCAGGATTCAAATTTTTACTAATATAGTAGATAGCATGCATTGCATCATTCTCATCTTTTTGTCCCAATACTGCACCAATAGAAAAGTTAGAAGCATAAACATGTATATGAAATGGAACTCCCCAAACAGGTCCTTTGATAATTGGAGCAGTAGTTAAGGCATGTTTAATTATCTCAAACGATTTTTGACAATCACTTGTCCAAAGAAACTCTACATCTTTCTTGAGCAATGTAAATAAAGGTTGATTTTTTTTACTAAACCCTTCAATAAATTTTTTGTAGTAACCATCATGCCCAAGAAACTATGAACTTTAGTTTGACTTGTAGGGATCTCAATCTTTTGAATGATTTCAATTTTCTTGGTGTCAACTTTTATCCCCTCTTTTGAAATGTGATGTCCCAGAACAATCCCTTCTGTCATCATGAGGGAACTCTTTTCATGATTCAAAGACAATCTAAGATCCTTACATATTCACAAAAAGATATTCAAGTTCTCAAGTGCTTCCTCAAATGTTTGTGCATGAACTATGAATTAATCCATATAAACTTCTATACATGAGGTAGTCAAATCTGCAAAGATTGCTAGAACAACTCTCTGAAAAGTTGTTGGTGCATTGCACAGTCCAAATGGTAATGTTGTATAAGCATATTTTCCCCAAGGACATGTAAAGGTAGTCTTATCCTGGTCTTCAGGAGCCACTTGACTCTGATTATAACCACTAAATCCATCTAAGAAAGAGAAATAACTACTGCGAGCTAGGTTATCTAGTACTTGATCAATAGATGGCAAAGGAAAATGATCTTTTTTAGTGGCTTTGTTTAATTCTCTGTAGTCCACACAAACACACAATTTTCCATTTTTCTTGGGAAAAATAACCAATGGGGAAACCTATTGACTATTAGATATTGGATAAATAAACCCTACTTTCAATAGTTTTTCTATCTCTTGTTTCACAATATCTCATAGAGTAGGATTGATCCTTCTTTGACCTTGCCTTATTGGTTTAGCATATTGAATTAAAATATGATGAGTACAAATAGAAGGGTGAATTCCTCTCATGTCTTTATATTCCCAATCAAATGCTTCAGAATGATTTTCCAAAGTCTGCCTCAATTCCTTTTCTTGGGAAAAAGACAAGGATGAATTAATGAAAAGAGGCTTATCCCTTGCTACTATTATTTCTTTGGTCTTATTCTTAGAATCAGATGGATCTCCAAAAAGTATGTTTAAGGGACAAGTGTGTGAATTTCTGATGTACTTGATAGTTCCTCTCTTTTTCTTGATAGATCTTTTCAAAATTAAGATCTTGTTCCTCATATTCTTTAATATGTTCTACCAAGGTAACCATAGCTAATTCTACAACACCATCTCCTTTTGAATCCATATCCTCATCAACCCAAAGTTGAGTATTCAGTTGAAATGATGGTTGGGAAGGAGGAAAAAGTGACAATTCCTTTTGTTTTTTACCATTAGAAATGATCATACTCCCTGATTGTAATCTATCAATGCTGCTGCAATAGCCAACCATTGTCTACCTAAGATAATTAGATAACCAAAATTCTTCTTTCTACCCTTAAGAACTAAAAATTCAACTAGATAATCCCATGTATCAATATTAACCATAATATCTTCAATAACACCTTCAGGTTTAACAGTAGATTGATATGCCAATTGTAAAATAGTTGTTGTGGGCCAAACATTTGTCATACCCAATAATCCAATAGTGTATGATGTGATAACATTGATAGCTGCTCCTAAATCAATTAGTATGTTGGTTATCTCAACCCCTCCAATACTTAAAGTCATCACAGGACTACCAAGATCATTATATTTTTGAGGTAGTAATCTTCCTGAAAAAACGTCGATGAGTTTAGTCCCTATCCGAATTGTAGGAGGTAATTTATTCTTCCTTTTTCATACTTTAACCAATTGATTTATTTCTCATGTCTTTAATGTTCATGGATTCAATATTGTTTGGGAGAAGTTGAGAATCTACTTGTTCCATTTTTAAACATTCAAGATAAGGTGCTTGCCTAACCTTTTGTTCATCATCAGAGTTCTGATCTTCCTTTGAATACTCTTTTTCTTTGTCACTTTCCTGATCTCTAACGTTTGGTATGAATGGAACATTTTGGTTTCTCAACTGAATATCATTGGCATCTATCACATTCAAAGTAGGAGGATTGACATCATTACAATTGTTTTTCAGATTTGAAATAGGTTGTGCGTGTAACTGAGGCTAGTTTACTTGTTCATTAGGAGGATTAGGACCAATGACTAATGGAGGTGATTGTCCCCAAGGACACCTTGGTCCTTGATTTTTCCATGGTTGAAATTGTGTTTTATTTTGCTACCATTGAGTTTGGTTTGGCTGCCATTGTGACTGATTTGGTTGCCACTGTGGTTGATTCCACTGAGGATTTATCCATTTGGGTTGATCCCAAAATGTAGGTGGTGGTTGTGCTTGGTAAGGAGGAGTCCATTGGTTTACATTTGGCCAAGGATTTTGATTCCAATTTTCTCTAGGACCATATTTCCCTTGATTAGCATTATATCATGTATTCTGAGATCTCTGTCCAACATAGTTAAGTTCTTCCTCTACTTCAGGTTGTTTCTTCAAATGATTCTTAATTCCAAATAAGAGGTTATAAGAACTTGTTGCATGATTTTTTTCACAGATTTCATAGAGATCAACTTGATTTAATGGAAAATCTCAAAAGTTGTTTACGTCTACATTTGGAACAATAAATGGATAAGGGCTCAGTAGTCTTTTTATCTCCTTGCATGTTAAGATGAAGAGGTAAATTAGTTTTCAAAATTGCAATTTATTCCATTACTTGAGATACATCAAGAATAAGTACTTTGCTTCTTCGGGAGTTTCTATTCCCTACCCTTGTCCTAGAATAGTTTCTACATATCTCAATAATTTCTTCCAAGGAAAGTTTATTGATGTCTCCTTTCCCCATAAGATTCAAAGATTCTCTAGATTCATCATCAATTCCTTTAAAAAAAATGTCTTACTAATCTCATTATCTAAACCATTACCACACCTGTTATGCACAAATTGAATTCTATCAGTATAATCTTCTAGGATTTCATCTTCCAATTGTCTCATTCAAAACAATTCCTCTTTCTTATCTCTTACTCAACAACAATCTTGATATTTATCCAAAAATTCAGTTTCCATTTCTTACCAATTTGAGATTGTTCTTGCACCTAAACCCATGAACCAACGTAAAGCTAACTCTTTCAATGTAGAAGGAAATAGTTTTAACTTCTGGTTATCAGTTGTATAGTCATAGGTCTAACATAAAACCTTAAACTCAAAGAGAAACTAGTTAGGATCCTTAGAATTTTTTCCTCTAAAGGTAGGTAATACAGAAGGTGAATTTTTTTTCATAGGAGGCTCATCATTCTGTACATTTAGATTAATAGGATAAGAAAAGGTCCTATTATTTGGTGGAGGATCATTTCCCAGTTGATCACCCATTTCTTCTTGATGTTCCTGATTCACTTGTTGATTTTAAATCTAATATTGCTGAACTTCTTGTTCTTGATCAAAATTAATATTTCGTGGAAGAAATCTTCCTAGAGGATCTCTAGCTCATCTCATCCACAATGTAAACTATCTTCCTTATCAACAATAAGGCTTCAAACTTAAATAGCTATATCTTTTAATTCCCAGAAACGATGCCAAAAATGATGTGCAAGGTCGTTGATGTCACATCTTGCATAATTTAATTTATCAATTATTGAACCAGGTGTGTCATAGAGTTGTATGCGATAAGGGTGTTTCCATGAATTTGGAGGTTTTGCACTGTAAACAATGACTTTTGGTTACGATTTAGCTTTTTCAAGAGCTTTCAGGAGCTCTCAAAAACCGATCTTAACAACAAGTTTCTAACTAATTCTAATGACTTAATCCTAATTCATATCTTAACTAACGATTGTTCAGACTCCAATAACTTAGTTCAGAATTCACTTGACTTAATTGAAATTGATTCATGGAAGGATTAAGCTAAAAATTGAATTTACTTTTAATCTAAAATTCAGAATTGAAATGTACTTTGGAAAGGAAATCTATTTACATTTGTAGAAGAGAATCTAATTACATTTGCAAAAAATAAATATTAATCTAGAAAGAAACAATACTAAATTCCATGAACAAATTCCAAACAAGTTTGAGTTTCATCTTTCCATAAGTCATCATTGTCTCTTCCATTAAAACTATATGCATTTGAAAAATAACCAATGAGTTTAATTCCTATGAACAGTAATTAAATCTATAGTAAATGAATGAGTGTTCATCTACAGTAAGCATAATAAACTATCCTAAGAACACAATGAACTTAATCTAAGAATTAATCACATTCACTAACAATGATCAAGTAAAGATTAAAATTACTAACTTTCCAATTGACATGAATTAAACATAAATCAAATGAATTGAAAAACAAAGCAAAAAGTCACCTCCTTCGGTTGAGTAGGCCCTGCTCTTCCTCTAGTGGGACCTTAAACACCAAGATTCAAATCAACTCCTTATTTGCATTCCAATTGGCCAAAATAGGCGAGTAGTACAAAAGTGCAGATCATAAACATTACAATGCTAAAGCGAAAGCTTAACTAACTCCCAAACTAAAACTAAGGATGGATATTTATAAGAATATCCACTTATTTGAATATAAAAACTAACGCAACCCACCAAGATGCAAAGCGGGAAAAACTAAACTTAAATAGAACCAAAAGTTCCATAAAGAAATCTGTCACATGATAATAATTGAACAGGAAGTTCTCAAACTAACAGGGAGTTTAACACATCCACCTCATGAAGTCATCACTTAATCAACTGAATAGAATCCTCAAAGATAGGATGCAATCAAGACGACAAAATATCTCAACTTGCATAACCATTTCATCATTAATCATCATAAAAAAGAAAGACATTTAATGAAAAATTTCATTTCTCATATATACTCCAATTAGTTAAATATAAGGAAAAATCAAGCAATCATTCAAGCATATGGTCTACTGCCAACATAGTTAATTAAATATAATAAAGTCTTTAAAAACATAAAAAAGGATTAATTAAAGTGCCATTTCATGCACTCATCATTAATCGTTGCTTAGTGCCATTGTTCCTTGATCATGTTGGTTGTCTTATAAGATCATTGTCTCCTTGAGATAGGGCTACTACCCAATTCATTGTTAATCATGCATTGCTCACTCATGCATATTTTTTGTTTTGTGGAACCTTCACATTTAGTTTCACTATAGCATTGTAGTTGTTTTTCAATACATTGCACTTCTATATGCACTTTGCAAAGAAAAACCATTTAGTATGGTAAGTGATCTTGAATTGTACTCCATAAGAGGCACATATTTTGATTCCAAAATGCTCTTTGTTTTTTATCTCATTGAAATAGTAGTAGCATACTTTGATATTTTTAAACACGAAAATTTTCTGAAAAGGATGACACTCATCTTAAATAGAGAAACAAATTATGTGTTCAATTCCTTCACTTGAAATTCTTATATCAACATTTCTTATTGTTTCATTTTTTGGAAAAGCATGGTGACCTCCTAGTCTCATTTACATTACTCCATATAGGATGGATACTTCACTATCTTTTGATGCCCCTACTATGGCATTGGTGACTTCCTTCCTCATTATTTAATCATCGCTACATGCTTTATGACAGTTGTTCATGACTGTCCCATTTCATCTAGGTCTATCAATTGTTGTATGCTTCCTTGATGTGTGATAGGCCTGTATATTGTCACTATCATACCTAGTTATTCCTGTGACCTCCCCTAGAACTATGCAAGCCTCATTATTGACTATTGACAACTCTGTTCTTCTGTTTATCTTCTAGGACTACCTTTTCCAATTCACTGTGATATTCATCCTAAGAACACTATCACCTATCCCATTCATGATTTGTAGTCCTCTGCTTTATAATATTTCTCTATGTGACATAACCAAGGTATTATATTTGCAAGGTTGTTAAAGCTTCCAAAATGATGAATCCATAGGACAAAGATAGTGTTTGTGTAACTAATTTATGCTTCTGATAGTATCCAACAGAGGAAAAAATCAAACAACCTAACAAGCTCTCCAAAACACCTTCACTTGTTTTCTTTTAATGTGGCTGCCACTTGTCCTTTTTAATCTCCAGATCTTGCCTCACATGGTTGTCATTTGTACTTGACTGCCCCTCATGTTCTTGAATGCAGTATGTCCTTCAGTGCTTGAAGGAAAATTTATGACTCCTGCCATTATTTTCTCAATGCTTCATGAATTAACTCACAGGGAGTGTTGCTTGGTTGATCACTTTAAACTGCTTATGCATGGATTTTACTTCAATGCTTTGATCTCTACATTAGCATGTTTCACACTGTTATGCACTCTTTGACTGGACAATGCTTATTTGATTTGACTACTAAAGATCTTGATGAAGTGTTAGCATTCTTGGGTAGTGTGATCTTGTAAGATACTCATCACACCTGCACTATGTAGCTCACTTGGGTATGACTTGTCTATTTACTTGCCATTATCATTACACATGATGCATGGCTTATAACATTTATGATTGTCCTTCTCATACCATGTTCTTTGCATCCCGAGACAACACCTTGATATGATGACTTGATCCTATACTCCATTTACCTTGTGCTGCTCCATGTAACTCATGATAGCTCTTGATAGGTCTCGGTAGCTCCTGTACTATGTGATTATCCATAATTGAACTTGATGCATCTATGCTTTAGTCTTCATATTTCTCCTATCAAAGGCCTCAAATTCTACACCATTTAATTTTTGTTGTACCAACATTGGTTTATTGGGTTCCATGTGCCAATCCTATTGTATATTTTCACCATTATCATAGAAATCATCTATTTCTTGGGAAGAGACAAACTGTTTTCATCTTTGAATGATTGTTGTCCTTGTTTTTGTTTCCTTCTTCACTGACCCTTGAAAATGATGGCAATGAAATTATAAATCATATCACTGTTTAATCTTGACTTTGGATCCACTTAAGAAGATTGAAAGACATATCCAATAGAGTAAGATTTCCAAGAAGAAATGACTTGCCCTTTGATCAACATGATGGAAACCTATTGTTTGGTTCATAGTGAAAAGATGAAGAGTAATATTTCTTGATAATTCACACAGTTCTGTTGCATCTTTTGAATATGATAATGAAAGTTGATCAACTAGGATGATTCCATATTGATTTAATCCATCAAGAATAGGTTTATCATTAATTTGATCAAGTTTCTCAATTTCCTATCCCTCCTAAACACAAGAAGGCAACATGTTGGGCTCAACCCTCGTGGGAGCCGCATTTTACTCCACATGCTGTAATTAGCTGAATCAAAATAGTAACATAGATTTTTCCTATATCTGCACAAGGAGAAAACATGTTAGATAAACAAAGTATATGATAGGTGTGTTTGATAACTCTTTTGTTTTCTTGGACATCTATGATATCCTAGCTATTTTAATGTTTATGAAGATCAGAATATATGTTTATGGATGTTTGCACATATTTTGACTGGTGATCCTCCATTGCTCTAACAACACTCTTCTTATAGATATAGGGAACCTTGGAGCAGTAGCGGAAAAAAAATAATGGAGGCTAGATGTATAGGAGGATTGAAGCTGATGCAGGGCAACTTGACCGGGCTTCGTCATTCAGGCAATGATGGGTCCCCTTTGTCTTTATGTGCATTCTTTCTTTATCTGTAAATGTATAGTTTTTTCTTTATATGCATTAAAATAGTCAGTCCTTCAGTTTGTGAAGGACACTATACACTTGTCATTATCAATAAAGACTGTATTTTTGGAAAGATTGTGAACTTGTTCCTATGTTATATGCATATGCATAAGGAAATATATTATTGTAGACTTTTGATACTTCTTTATGCACATGAATGCGACATAGAAGAGTTAAAATATACCTTCTTTTCACTTGTAAAATATAAACAACACTACCTATTTGGGCTCGTAGCAAAAATAGGTAACAAGAACCTAATGATCTTTCTATCTGTGGCTTTGATAATGTTAGTAAGCAACCATTGGGGATGATCACACTACCCATTAAGGTAGGACCCATGATTTTTCTTACCCTTGTCCATATCATGTCGAGACCTCTTTTATACAATCTTCTCCTAGGTAGACCATGGATTCATGCTATGATGGGAGTCCTATCTACTCTCCACCATGAGATGAAGTATGAATATAATAACAAGATATATACGGTAAAAGAAGATGAACAAAGTTACAATTCACAAGTTGAAGCTAAACATAACACTTCCAAATCTCTTAATACTTTGACTCCAAATTCAAAGGTAGAACCTATACATGTTGGATATTGTATCCCATCTATAAAAAACTCTTAGATGATTATTTCCCAGGGTTCATTAAATTTTACACCCTCCTTTGTGGGAGAGTACAAAATCTCACAGTCTAAATATAAAGAGTCTTGTGTTTCATTTTCCCAATCATGTTCTACATCAACAGATCTAGAGACATCATCTGATGATGGTGATGGGGGTTCCTTAACTTCCATCCCTCATGTGTTGAAGATGCCTAACTTTAAAAAAATTAGAAAGGATTTTTGTTCTCGCAAAAGAACCAATTCTTCTCATGAGAATTTAATAATATTTCTTCACTTGAGTTGGAAGGATGTTATGGGATTGGATACATAATTCTTTCTAAAAAGGATATAATGAAAACATGGAACAAAACGATAAGGATCAAGTCAATTTGATATTGTACTTTTGTAAATAGGGTCTAGATTTCTAACCTTCGTTCCCATCTCATGTAATGCTATATTATCTACTATATTTATGACATCTTGTGGTAAGCGAGAAGTATTTTCTTCATAGAGAAAGGAATGTCCCCTACTATTGAGAAAGATCATATTCTATCGAGGCTTCTCAAAGCCCTCTTGATTACCCTTCCTCCAAAAACACAAAAAGATATTTTATAGCTCAATAACTTATTTTGTGCATATCATAAAGTGCACGATCATTCCACTAGTGGATGCTAGGCCTTGAGTAGTAAAATACAACTTAGTGGTTGTGGTGCTCTCCCATGTGTTGATGTAGATAATCCTTCTAAGCAATAATGATCTTTATTCTATGGTGTCACTCCTCACTATTTGGAATTTGTAGCTTTATCATGTTTTCTCATTGCCATTCATGATGGTAAAATCTTAGGTGAAACCCTATTTTCCATGGTAGCAATATAATAGTATCTTATGTGCTTGTATTTTCCTTCTACACTTGGGGGGGAAAGGATAAATAGTGTTGGGAGGTGTGTATTATTGTCTAGGATCCCCTCTTCCCCTTTTCTTCCTTAAAATACTAATATAGAAAGTATGTTTACATTTTAAGGGGGGCATATCCCCTAGCCATTTCATAAATGTCTTGTGATATTTGAATTATTGACATACCCATTTAGTGGCGGTGTTCTTATAATTCCCCCTGAGGCATGGTTATAAATTTGTCCCCTATGACATTAAGCATTTATTCATCCCCCGTGATGTTAAAATTTTTGCACCCCCTAAGGTGATTTTCATTTGTTCTTTGTGCACCCCCTTAGGTGAATCTTGTGCATTCCCTGAAGTGTGGTTTGCATAGTCCTAGCATAATGAATTTTGCTGGTCTATGAGTTTAGATAATTTTCAACATGGCCACCTAACATAACACAACTTACTTTCTAGTGGAGCCATGTGTTTCATGAGTGTCTTGGCATAACACAACTTTCTAGCCTTGTGAAACCCATCATATTTCATGGAAACATAGCATAACACAACTTGCTAGTAGATCTATGTAGCTCATGAGTGATTTAACATCCTTATGAGAGCACAATTTTGTTTAAACATTACATTCGATGGATGAAATTTGGTAGTTGAGATAAATTTAAGACCAAGGTATCTTTTCCTTACTAATTATTTTAGTACTAACCTTATGTTTTTATTATATGTTATTTTTTTGCATTGTGTTGGCATTGTATTTGTGTTCTATTTGATATTCATGTTATGATTGAATTATGTTATGTTATGTGTCTTCATCATGTATACTTTATGTTTTTCACACTTCATTTCACTCCACATGTGTGTTCCTTTTTCCTTATGTTGTTTTTCTATAGGATCTTGAATCCTGAGGGCTTGCGAGCCTCCTCCTAGATTCATTACCATCCTATCTCTTCGATATTTGGACAATTGAACCCCTCTTTACATATTATTACTTTAGTGTGAGTCTAAGTGTAATTTCATACTCCCACTAAAGTGGAGGCTAAATGTACTGTCGTAGATTGTCATTCTTGACAATTTCACACTAGGGTTTGCTCCCTCCTATGTGCTTAGACCTAATTATGCACTTGATTTCCTAAATTATGCATATTATGGCCCATTTTATCATTTATCAGAAAATAAAATGTGCAAGACCAAAGTATGCATTTAATATTTTTACCTCGATGATGGGAGAAAATTAGGCTTTATTATTCCATTCTTTGTTTTCCTTTTACCCTCATTTACATTGTCTTACCTATACTTCCTGTCACTATTTGTGGTAGGAAAATAAATATATTTAATAAATTGTTAAATGAATTAAAACTATCTAAAATGTTGATTATTCAAAGAAATTTTAATCATTTCATGATTAAATGATAGAGGATAATTAAAGGCGTGGTTGAAGCTATTGAGTACATGGAAGGTGAATGATTGATGAAGAACTGAGCTATTAGAAAGGAACGATTGCTGAGTCATCTTGTTTGGAATTCCTTTTGAGTTGCTAATATTTCAGTTTTGTTAAAATGATCTCTATTTGTTGGCCATAGGAAGAGAATCTATTTTTGATTAAAAAAAATGTTTTGTTGGTCGTAGGCCATAACAAACCCAAAATCTATCGATCTTTGATATATCGATCAATATATATGTGTGTATCTAAGACTCATGGATGGTGATTAATCGATTAATATATAGATATAACTCTTGCTCTACTTTGATTCGAATACGTTTTAGTGTGTGTATGGTTAGCTCAGTGTAGATCAAACATTTTTGTTCCATCACCTAGTGAAACAGGGAACAAAGTACCACTGCTTGGGTCACTCAGAGATTTTGTAGTTATTTTTCTTTGGTAATGTGTGATTTTATTTCTGCAATATTTCCATTCTGTGTATGTAACGTGTGATTTTATTTCTGCAGTACTTCTATCTTGTGATCTTGTGCAATTCTAATTCTTATTTTGTGCTAATCTTAATATCTATTAGTAAAGGAATATTAATTAGAGTGTGAAGTGAGTTTATTTTGAATTTAGATAAAGGTTTTTTGTTGCCATTTTATATCCTGTAATAGAATATGTTATACTTCCTAGCACAATTCCTATCACACTTTATGGTACAGTTTCTGTAACTTCCTATCATAGAGTAGAAACATAAATATTGAAATAGAATTGTTAAGCCAAATTTCCAGTTTAAGCCATTTTGCACACTTAGCTACATGCCATTCCCCCTCAGCTCATGAACTCCATCCCTTAGGAATATAGCCCCAACATCTTAAATCAAAAGTCCTACATTTCTAAATTGACAAGGTACAAATCTAAACTACAAGCCAAATTATTAGCCTCAATACCCAAAGCTAGAGTACTCAGTTTTGTCCAAACATTTTGGCATCATTGTCGTGGAAAGGTGTTAAAGGCCTAAAACTTAGTGAGTTGAGTTAGGAACAGTGCCCTAAGGTGAAAGTCTACGCGATCAACGACCTTGATCAGGAAATCAACCTTGGTTTGCTTTGTTGTAGATCATATAGATGCATGAATCACATTAGAGATAGTAAAGGAAGGTTTTTTAAGAAAGATCTAGGAAATGTTGCAGGTATGAGCAAGTTACAGTT
This sequence comes from Sequoia sempervirens, assembly GCA_007258455.2. NCBI lineage: Eukaryota > Viridiplantae > Streptophyta > Pinopsida > Cupressales > Cupressaceae > Sequoia > Sequoia sempervirens. The sequence goes on from VDFB02373365.1 coordinate 222,237,156, forward strand.
CAATATGTTTCAGATTGTACATGTATGGATGATATGTTGTGAGTACATGGAACTATCTTTATAGTGTTGTAGATGTGTTGGTTTGATAAGTTTCCAAGTACTTTTGAGAAAATAGAATGTTGAAAGTGTTCAGAATGTGCTTCGGTATGTTATTTTCATTTCTCCTATGATGATCCTATGTTTGTGTGAACTTAAAGGTTTGATAATGGTGATTTAGTGGTGATATCTCTTGATTTTTAGCTTCTGGTGTGATAGTATGTGAAAGTTACGTTCATCGGTATGTGAACTGTTCTGGCACAGTTGGTATTATATGAACTAGGAGAAATATTGTTGCTCTGCAATTTTTCTCTATTTTGTTTCAAATCTTGCAGATCTGGAATATGTCTTGTGAAGGTCTTTTCTGTGCTTTGGCAAAGAGGTTTGAAGATTGGTGATCTAGAAGTCATGTTTCAATAATTCAGTGTGAAGTTTATACAGTCTGGATGGACTAGTGAAAGATGTTCAGTGGTTGAAGTCTTTTATTTTGCTGCAGATGTATCTAGAAGATTCTAATATGTATTCTCATGCTTAAGGAAGTGTGTTGTGGCATATGCATGTCATCTTCTAGTTGGGAAGCGTGTACATCAATGATTATTTATGTTTTCATTAGGTTTGGCCGACCTGGTGTTTACACTTCATTCAAAGAATAAAATTAATTTGAGGAAGTGTGTGATTGATCTGAGACATTATTTTTCAGTCTTGGTTAAATGTTTTATTGGTCCACTCTTATTCCTTTCCACCATGAGAATTTTGAGTTACCGACCTATTTTGAATTTAAGAAATGAGGTATTTGTGGCTAACCTTGGAGAAAGTTTCTAAGGTTGAGGATGGTATAAAATCAATTCGAAGTATGAAGAGTTGTATAATAGTGTGATGCAAAGTGACAAAAGTGAGCCACAAATCATAAGATAAAAAGTGTGTGTGTGAGTTGTGATAGCAATTTTTCAGTGTGTTGAAGGTAGTGAGCTAAAGGTTTCTGCAATCCTGTAGATGTGCATTAATTTTTGTGGTGGATCTTTTGTTCTCTTTTGTATGTGTAGGAAATGAGCCTCCCTATTGGATAGTGAGTCCTTTTTGTAGGAAGTGGGCCTTTGTATTTGGATAGTGAGCCCTCTTCTGGGTAGTGAGCCCTTGGCAGTGAGCCTTTGTTTTATAATATTTTATATTGTGAGTTAACCCTCACCGTGGTTTTTCCCTCATTGGGTTTTCCACGTAAAAATCTAGTGTTCATTGTGTTGATTTGCTTTCTGCTATATGTGTTTAATGCTCTTAATAAAAAAATAGTGTGGTTGTGGAATTAATAAGTGTTGAAGTTTTAAGTTTGAATTGTGTGACAACTGATTCACCCCCCCTCTCAGTTGTCCTACGCCTTTTTAACAAGAAATAGTTCAAAACAAGAAGAACCACAAAAAGAATTAAATCCATTAATTGTGAATACACCATCCAGGAAATAGTTAGTTGAACCTGATATTGAAAGATGTGTCATTGAGTCCACTACTATCGAGTCTCCTAGTACCCAACAAGATTCATTTGAAGATTTATTTAAGAGGGTTGCTAAACTATTTTGAGAATCTTACAAACTTCTAAGTGGTAAATCTCTCATACACAAAGACCCCAAGCTATTTTCATCCTTTTATACCCCTTGGGCATTTGAAACCATGGTCGATAACAACAACAATAATGGTGAAAGGGAATTGGCCAATAACAATCGTGCTACCTTTGAGTTTCCCATTGCCCATCCAGAAGAGGATGCCCCCATGAAGAACATACCTCACTCTACGTTTCATATTTTTTGAGGTCTTTCCATGGAAGACCCTGACATGTTTCTCTTTGAATTTGATGTTTTATATCATAGTTATGATTATCACAATGATGCACAAAAACTTAAAATGTTTCCAACTACTCTGAAGATGTAACATTGCGATGGTTCATGGGACTAGGACATGAAACTATTGAAAATTGGGATAACATGAAGAAAAAGTTCTTGGAAAAATACCAAGAATATTGCAAGACCAAGGAAATCAAAGATGAGATCTTTCGTATCACGCAACACAAATAGGAGACCTTAGAAGACTACCTTAAGCGATTCTTATTTAGTCTTGAAAGGACTAGGAAAATAGGGTTGAACAATGATACTATAAAAATTCTCTTTCTTAAGGGGATAGGGATGAATGTTTGGATATTTTAAATCTTATGGGGGGTGGGGATATTTCCAAATTGAGATTTGATGATATTTGTGATGTTTGTAGGAACTACTCAAGGTCCACCTGATCGGGTAGAGGGTACACTGGGAAGAATGTCTCTTCTAGCAGAACATCAGGTGTCACCAAAAGAGAACTAGGTAAATTGTTGGAAGATCTAAAAATTGATATTCTAATCACATGGGTAGGAAAATCGACACCTTGTACACCCGTAGGAAACAAGAAGAGGCTGAAAAAGCATTTGCTATATTCTGTCCTAATTATCATAAAAAACATAGTAGTAAGGAATGTCCTTATAGTAAAACAAAAATTTATTCCTTAGAAGATGCTAGTAAGGCTACTACATTACGACCTCTTCCAACTGACATGATGGATATGGACTTCAGTGAAGAACCCATTTATTATATGGCCCCATAGAGGCCTTGGCCTCCACAAACTATGCCCCCAATGATTAATAAACCTCTTAATGTAGGGCTTAGTGGACAACCCAGTTCCTTCCCAACTCAACTAGGATGGTATGGAGGGTGGAAACAACCTCTGCATTATTCACAATGGAAAAACCAATACTTGTATGCTCCTCAACCTTGGCAACAAACGTGGATGCCACCATCATAATTTATGCAATATCCACAATATCTTGCATTGTCTATGATTAATCCATACCAACAACCACGACAATGCTTTCCATCAATACCTCCTTCATCCACTAGTCCACCATCCAACCCATCACAACCACCTAAGGCAACACCTATTCTTACACAACCAACTCCAAATTTGAATAACAAGGTGGCACAACTAGTTTACAAGAATGAGGTGGTGGGTTACCCAAGCTATCCTATCAACACATTGGACATAAATGGAGTTTAGTTACGATCAGGAAAATCCCTCCAAGCATCCACTATTACTGAAATAAATGATGAACATGAAGAACCATTAGACAAAAAAGATGAAACATCTAGGATACCTTGATAGGTTCCAATCTCAACCAAAACAAAAGGAAGTGGTTGAGCCAAAGTTTTATTTTGTCAATGAATTGAAAAATACTAACATTAAGATTCCTCTTTTGCAGGACATCAAGGAAATTCATGTGTATACAAAGACAGTTAAGGACTTGTGCACTTGAAAGTAGATGAAGAAATGGGATCCAAATATAGTGCAAGTTATTGGGCAACTTGTTGACCTGATGTTGGGAAATATTTCAATTCCTAAATATTCAGACCCAGGGAGTCCTACCATTTGGTATGAATTGTTCATATTATCATTCCTAATACTTTAATTGACTTAGGAGGTGCCATTAACATCATGACCAATGATACTAAGGAAAATTTGTGCCTTCATGGACTTAGGCCCACACCTACAGTCCTATAGATGGTAGACTACTCCCTAGTCAAACTTGATGGTATGATATAAGATGTTATTTGTATTGAATCTTGGTAATACCCTACTGAATTCATGATCTTGCATCCCAAAATAAAGTTGGGGGATACCCCCTAATTCTGGGAAGACCATGGTTGGCAGCGGCTGATGCTTATATCAACTGTAGGTCAGGTAATATGGTGATTTCTAATGGGAAGAAGAAGAATCAATTGACCTTGTACCCACCTACACAACAACTATTGGAGATTGAAGAAACCTTGTGGGTTGATAGTGATTTGGAGGAGTCTCTGCATGTGATGACCATTGATCAAGCACTTGATATGGAGGAATTATCAGAGGATGTTGTCTTTTAAAATTGATGTGTTTGATGATGTTTTAGAAAGATTTTTTTTTCATTCTTGTATAGATAATTGTCCATTTGATAACTTTCTATTGTTAAGTGATTCACAATCACTGCAACATTTTATTACATTACATCAATTACTTCCGCATAACTATGTATATAGTCCATTCATGATTTTTGACACTTCTTTGCCATCCACCTCACAAGCACATGCTATAGATTTTCTTGTGAAGTCTCAAGCTATGGAAGTTTTACCAGGATGTACTTTAAATATTAATCCAAATTTAAGTGATGCACAAATAAAGATTTAATTTCCATGTTAAGAAATCAAAAAAATGCATTTGCATGGGAGTATCAAGATATGTGCAAAATTCATCCAGATACATGCACATGCCACATTTACATAGAGAAAGGTAGTCGTCCTATTAGGCAACCCCAAAGAAGGTTAAACCCAATTTTACGTGAAATTGTAAAAGATGAATTATAAAGGTTATTAAATGTAGGATTCATATATCCAATTTCTAATATTCAGTGGGTTTCCCCTTTGGTGGTAGTTCCTAAGAAAAATGGTAAATGGAGAATATCTGTTGATTATAGAGCCCTTAACAAGGCTACTAGAAAGTATAATTTTTTGTTACCTTCTATTGATCAAGTTTTGGATACACTTGCAGGTAAGAAATTCTTCTCCTTCCTGGATGGATTTAGTAGGTATAACCTGTGTGTGTTTCGAAATGTGTGTAGAGTTAGTTATTCTAATGTCAACAAAAACCTTAATGAGACGGTTTACATTCAAAGTTTGAAGCAAGTAAAACTAATCTATTTCGCAATACAATCAAACTTTTCAAATACGTATCATTGTCCTCTATTTCTAGGTATTTATTAAACCATTTGGCCCTCAAATTTCTATGGGCACAAAGGTTGTTAAAATGACTACCTAGAAAACGAGATTTGATGCTTAGTATGCAAGCTAAGATGATTCCTATGTGCAAATGTGTGGTGGAATGATTAGTGGTATGCTCATAAATGAAACAAGATGATGAAATTGATGATGAATGCAACGATAAACGAAGGATGATGTTAATTATGGATGAACAAGTGGAGATGAGTGAGATGATATGCAACTATAGTGAGCTATCTATGATTATGCATATGCTCAAATGCAAACATAAAACAAACTAACCTAAAATGTAACTATGATGCAATGGAGATGATAAAATGTAACTATGAAGCAATTAATTAATCTAAGATGAGAATGTAAAGTAACATATGATAAGAAAGTTAAGTATAAGACTCCATGAAAGCTCCAAGCTCCTACAAAAAAACTTGCATGGTAACAATACTCAAAGTGTGGATGGAAAATGGCATTATAACACTATTCCAATTTATTCTCAAAATAGCATTATAACATTACTCAAAAGGTGGAAAATGGCATTATAACACTATTCCAATTTGCAAAATAGCATTATAAAATTACTCAAAAGGTGTGATAATGCATAGAGTTTTGCAAGCATTTTGTGAGGTGGCACCTATCAACGGCTCAGATTCAAAGGAGACAAGATAGACGGTGGAGATGAAAGGAATCAGGATGTTGTCCCCTTGACCAAGGACAACATGCCATGTGTGTGAAGAGAATCCCCTTGACCAATTGGAAGCATGCCAAATGTATGAGATTCCAAGTGTGTGAAACAAAGACCCATGTGCTCCAAATTTGTTGGAAGTGTGGGGGAATAAAGCTATGTGCTTTTTCTTATTGGTGGAAGTGTGTGAGGATAATTCTAATTAATAATTAGGCTTATTTATTTTCATGTGAACTTTATGTGGTGGCACATAAAAAAAGTTGTAGAAATGTGCTCTAATTCTTAATCAGGATTAGGGAAGATTAATTAAATAAACACATTTAGGGTTTTTTGTTTATTTAATTTAGAAGAATGTGAATTAGGAGAGTTAAAAGGAAAGTGAACAATATAAATAAAGTAACACCTTATTTATATGTAGTCGAAGCATTAATCAAATAGGTTGTATTTAATTAATTGAATGTGATGACTATTTTCAGGTGTATACATAACCAAATCCGCATCATACCGGAGGATCAAGAAAATACCACTTTCACCTGTCCATGGGGGAAATTTTCTTATAATGTTTTTCCTTTTGGTCTATGCAATGCCCCCGCTACTTTACAAAGGGAAGTGTTAAGTATTTTTTCTGATTTGATTCATGATTGTGTTGAAGTTTACATGGATGATTTTACTATGTATGGTGATACCTATGAGGAAGCCAAACATAATCTTGAAAAAATTTTATAGCGGTATGAAGAAACTAAATTGTCTTTGATTCATGAAAAGTGTCACATTTTGATGACAAAAGGTATAGTACTCAGACACTATATTTCTGCTAAATGTATTCAAGTTAACCCAAAGAAGGTGCAAATAATTCAAGATTTGCTTATTCTTTTTTTTTTTAGAAGTATTTTCGTAGCTTTCTAAGACATGCAAGATATTATAGGCATTTTATTCAGAACTTTAGTAAGATTGCTGCACCTCTTTTTTTTTTTTTGAGTAAAGATAACACTTTTTCTTGGATGAAGGAATGTCAACAAGCTTTTGAGACTATCAAGGAGAATCTTGTGACCACACTAGTATTGCGAGAACCTTATTATGAACTTCCTTTCCATATCCATACCGATGCTTCCAATTTTTTGATGGGAGTTGCCCTTGGTCAAAATAAGGAAACGCCATTTTATTCTATTTATTATATTAGTAATACCTTTATAGGTGCTAAATTGAACTACACAGTTACTGAGAAGGAATTCCTCATAGTTGTTTATGCTATTAATAAATTTTGGAATTATATAACTAGTTATAAAGTCTTTGTTCATACTGATCACTTTGTAATATGGTTTTTAATGAATAAACTAGTAGTTACAAGAAGAGTAATTAGATGGTTACTTTTGTTGCAAGAATTTGATATAATCATACTTGATAAACCTAGTCAGGAAAATATGGTTGCAAAATTTATCCAAATTGCAATGCAAGAGTGAACCTATGCCTGTTGATGATGCTTTCCCCAATGAGCATCTTTTTTCCATTTTAGTTAAGAGTCCATGGTTTACAAACATTATGAAATACTTGATCACTTGCAAGTTTCCCCTACACTTCTCTCCTCGTGATCATTAGAAACTTGTGGGGCTAAGTGGTCAATATACATGGATCAATGGGCTCTTGTTTCGCACCATCATTGAAAACATCATGCATTGATGTGTAGCCAAAGACAATGTCTTTGATATACTTCAAGCATGTCATTAAAAACCATGCGGAATTTTTTTTGCAGCACAAATGACTTCCAATAAGATCCTCATAGCTAGATATTATTGGCCTATGCTTCACAAAGATTGTAAAAAGTTCATGAAAATTTGTGATAAGTGCCAATGTATAGGGTGAACCACACATTTAGATGAGATACCTCTACAACCCTAGTTGTCTCTTGAACCCTTTGAAAAATGGGGTTTAGATTTTATGGGGCCAATTAACCCCCCATCAAAGAATAAGGAGTTTTGCATGCCCCACAATATTGTGACTGATCAAGGACCTTATTTTACATCTAAATTAATTACTACTCTAGTTTGGGAATATGAAATCCGACATCGCAAGTCCTCATCATATCACCCACATGAAAATGGACAAGTGGAGGTGACCAATCGAGAGTTTAAAAATGTTCTGACAAAAACTGTGGCCCTTCATAAGAAATATTTGGTAACAAGGCTTCTCGAAGCAATATGGGCACATCACACCATGTGGAAGACCACTACCAGTCTTACACCATATGAGTTGGTTTATGGTAAGAAAGTTGTTCTTCCCATCAAGTTTGAGGTAAAGATGGTCTGAATTGATTTGAAATTGGGGATGAACCTAACAGATGCTCAAAAAGACCAAATTTATCAACTCCATTCTCTGGATGAACTCTGACAGCAAGCTTTTTTCCATGTAGAGGTAGTCCAAAAGAAACATGCTCTTTGGCATGACTATTTTATCAAACAAGGGTCCTTTCAGGCAGGTGATTGGGCACTGTTATATGACTATAGGTTCCATGATTTCAAAGGAAAGTTCCACACTAGATGGATAGGGCCATATGAAATTGAGTTGTTTATGATAATGGTGCAGTCAAACCTCACACCATTGATTATGATCATATGGCTCTATTTGTTAATGGGCATCACTTGAAACTGTACAAGTAGCCTATTTCTAAGGAAAATTTTGTATCAAGTTTGACAAAGTAACTCCATATTCTTGATCGAGTTCTTGTCGTCTCTTCAAGTACTCGCTAGGTACTTTTCAAGTTGAAAAAAAAACAATAAAGATCCAATGATGAAAACCTTCGGGCGTTGTTGGCCAATTATTACTTGAAAACCAAAATACCAATGGGTAATAATTGTATAATAATATTTGGGATGAAAACCAATTTTTTGGCATCTCAAGGTGGTATCAAATTAAAAACTGACTTGTTGGCGGTCTGGTGTCATTAGTAAAAATAAAAAATAAAAAAAAATAGCAATCTATTCTTCCTATCACCAGTGTGCTAGGGACTTTTGTCCTTTCGAGATGTTTCTTGTTGCTACCCATTTTGTGATCAAGTTCTCCTTGGTTTGGATGGATGTCATGTCTCTTGGTCTTCATTTTTCCTAGTTACTCTTTACCCGATTTTTGTGCTAGGAACCTTCCTATCACTCTCAAGACATGTACTTGGCTCATTTTATCTCTTCACTAGCACTTCACTTTTCCACGGTGGCTTTCGTACATGCTCGATTCTATCTTTTCTAGTCTTGTGGCCATTGTATATGATCTGCTACTGCCAGATAGATTGCATGGATTCCTTCAGTCACATGTTGTGTTTGTCCCATCAATGTGATCCATTAGCTTCTTCAGTGTCCATGTTGGCATTTATTTCTATTGCTTTGCTAACAGGGTAGATCTTTCACATGCCTTTTGTTGCTTTTCTGCCGAGTTGTGGGTTTGCGGTACTCTCTCTTCGCTGATCTCTTCCCATGTCATCATTTCTCCATCCCATCCTCCTTGTCATTCATTCCTCGACACATTCTATCATCATTTACATGACACATTCTCCCTGCCATTCATTTCTCTTTGAGTCCCATCAACCTTACCGAAATTTCTTCCATACGTGCCATTAGATCTATGGGGATTGTGCATTTATGATTGTTCACTTTCCAAAACTCTAGTGTTGGATTTTTTGCCACCAACTTCGTATTATGGTCTCCACATATTTATTGATAATTGGTAATTGGTAGGTTTTAAATTCTTTTTCAATTTATTATTTGTATTTATTTTTTGCAGCAAATGGTGACTTGCCTCGTGGACGAGTCAAATGCTTAGCTAGGGGGGAGATATCTTTGGTGTGTTTTCCATAGTCATCTATAGCATCATTATTTGGAAAGCAAGTATTTTCCACCTGATTTAGCTATTGTTTCTAGTATAATTAACCATACTCCACAATCAATTCTCTATTCTTACCTATTATTTCACCTTAATCTATCATTACTTTGCCATAATTTCACCATTCATCATAATCTTACCATTTTTATTTTTGAAATTTTACCATTTTACCATTCGAAAACCATTTTTGTGTTAGTGGTTTGGGTTGTCTGGTTTTTCTCTGTACTATGCAAAAATTCTTGGTACATTCATGGCAAAAAAAACGTTGTCACTGCCATGAACCCACCTCCATGGAACCTTTGCTAACTACAGAGGAAGCTTATAAGATCTTTAAGTAGGTGCAATGGGATGCACATTTCAGATAAATACGTGGGTTCGATAAAGATGTGGCTATGGAATTTGCACTCAATTTTCATCATAATCAAGCGTCTCTTCAGTACTTAAAGTTTCCTGTGACAATATCGACAATTTTAGACATGACGGGGTTGCCATTGTCAGGTGAAAATTATTTTCTTGATGCTTCCACAAAGGTTGCAGATTTACAACCAATGAGAAAAAAATTCTTGTAGAGAGGGGAGTCAATTGAAATGGTTCATGGGAATGGACTAAATTGTCTTCACTCCCTCGATTGTGGAGAGATGTCACCAAATTCATTATAGAGTACATTACCTACGTAGGAAGGTATATTTATGTTTTCACCCAACACTTCCACCTTCTTCTACATTTGAGAAAAGGACTTCTTGTAAACATTCCATATTTTCTTCATTGTTCTTTGCAAAGAATGAGAAAAGTTGTACAAGAAGGAAAGACAAATTCCTTGGCGCATCACAGGTTGATTAAAATTTTGATTATCTAAGAAATAAAATCACTCTCTCCTGATGATTGGGACAATTTTGTTAATATGGGTGAAGACTCAATCTAGGAAGCCTTGGAGAAAGGTTCTAAAACAAAAGGGAGTCCTAAAACCCCAAGTCCTACTCAAACTGAGTATGAAACTCGTGAGAGTCCTATTGTTCCTAGTTCCAGCTGTAAACATAAAATAAATAAAAAAAACCCCTACAAGTCCTAGCACAAGCCATACACCTAAGTCTAGTAGGAAACCCTCAACCAAACAAAGTTCAATCCCTCAAATTGTTGAAAAGGAATCAGGATTCCCCAAAACGCAAGAAAGGAAAAGGGTTTATTGATAAATTGAAAGGCCTAGCTCAAGTAGCGAGTGATATCATGGATTCATACCACCAAGATTCTAAATTTGACCCAAAAATCGTAGTTGAGGCCTTTAAAAAATAAGGAAAAGCTAGTCGGGAGCACAAAAGGCTTGAAAGAAGAAAGAAGAAAGAATAAGAGGAAAAGACTAGCTCTAATTTGGGGGTCTCTGAATCTGAAAACCCTGACACTGATCCTCCATCTAGTGATGATCATGACCCTAATATTGATCCTATGACTGATACCATTTTTGTGATGAACTAGGGAAAGTTACTTCCCTTGAAGGGATAGGAAGTCTTGTACAAGAAAACCTTGGTTCCTCTACACTGGATGAAAAGAAGGGTACTAAAATGGGAATGGGAGAAATTCCAGACCCACATACAGAGTCTGGAAACTTGGAGACTATGGAGGTCTCTACAAACCTTGATGACCAAAGGGTTGATGATATCCAAGGAAGAATACAAGAGGTAGGAGAGTCTGCAACTCCTATTATCACTAGAACAAAAAAATAAAAATTAGATGAATTAATTGTTGGTTTAGAAGAAGGCCAAAATGATGACAATGATTTTCCTAGCTGAGATGAACAACAAGCTGAAGAAGAGTTTGGAGAGAGTGAAATCCTCTTAAAAAAATCAAGGATTTACAAGATTCAATTGAGAAATTGAAAGTGGAGAATCGAGGATTATAGAACCAACTTCAATAGGAAAACTCTAACTCTCAATTGCAAGAAACAAAAATTCAAATTCTAACAACAGAGTTGGATCAAGCAGTAGCATCCAAGGAACATCATGTTTCTATCAGGGATCATGGGCAATAGATGGAGGCCTTAAAATAGCTCTGGGCCAAAGAGATTTCCAACACCATACATAGATTGACATCTCAACTTGGTTTGTAGTTTTCCTTCTTGTATGAGGACATGCAAGACTTTTAGCTAGGGGAGAAATGATGGAAGAAAATGAGGCCTTATTATTCCATTCTTTGTTTTCCTTTTCACCCTCATTTACATTGTCTTACCTATACTTCCTATCACTATTTGTTGTAGGAAAATAGATATATTTAATAAATTGTTAAATTAATTTAAAATATCCAAAATGTTTATTATTCAAAGAAATTTTAATCATTTCATGATTAAATGATAGGGGATAATTAAGGTTCTATTGAAGTTGTTGAGTATGTGGAAGGTGAAGGACCAATGAAGAATGGAGTTGTTAGAATGGAACGATTACTGAGTCATCTTGTTTGGAATTACTTTTGAGTTGTTAATATTTTTGTTCTGTTAAAAAAAAAATTATTTGTTGGCCATAGGTTGATAATCTATTTTTGATTAAAATTTTTGGTTTGTTGGCCATAAGCCATAAAAAACCCAAACTCTATCGATCTTTTTGGTGTAATTAATTATTTAATTACACTTGAATAAGTTTACTTAGGTAATATTTTAATTCCTAGGTTATTGTTGTCATCCTTATCTTGTTGAGCTATTGTGTTGCTCAAGATAAGATTAGGGTTGTGCATGCTTGCTTTTATAAGCAAGCCTTATCTCATGTAATTATTGAATTCATGAATAATATTATTTGCACATTTTCATGCAAAACTCTTGCTTTTTTCTGTTTTTCTCTTATGTGGAAGGTTTTTTGGTTTGCATGTCTGATCTTGGTTTCTAACATGGTATTAGAGCCTTGATATGCAGCCCCTTCTCAGATTTTTGGAGAGATTTAGTGCAGAGTAGTTCGAGGAACCTTGAGGGTTTCATGCCTTGAGCCTATTTCTGGCTATGGCTGCAAGATCTTCTTGAGTTTGTCTCTTTATTGGGTTCTCTTGCATGGTCACTTTTGGCGCACGTTGGAGGAAATTTGAGCTCATTTTTTAGTCCAGGGCTGTCAAAAAATTTAGGATCAACTTTTGTTTCGCCTAAATCCAACATTTTATGCTAAAGTTATGAGGGTTTGAATATTTTCCAGATCTGGGAGTTGCAAAGCTTCTAATGCATTTTCAGGCAGATTGGACCTCACCATCAAATCTAGAGCGTTTGAGAGACGAAAATTGACATATAACTCACCTATATTCGGCGTCAGCTGTTCGTGAAGCAAAGTTTTTTTACCCAACAGGTTGTACGACCCACCAAGTATAGGGCATGATACTGTTGCAGAATAAAAAAAAATAAAAATTTATTATGTTCTGCAAAATATTTTATTAAAATCGGGCTTTACAAATTTATGTGGGGCATATTAATTTTTATATGGTGGATTTTCTGGCAGATATATTTTTTGAGGGTTTGTTGTTATTCTCTGCGGGATATTGGTACCTGCGTACCAGGACCTATCAAATATGATAGTCCTTGGTCGGCCCACCGTACTTCACCCGCCAGCCAACATATATCCTCAACTAGCTTTTTCTTTGCCAGCCTTTCTTCTCCCGTCGGTCGCTCTTCCCTCACTATCCACCGACTTCATCTCCTACAGGGATTATTGCTTTGGCTATCCTCCTCCCGCCGGTGTTCTTTTACCTGTCCCTGGTCCTATTGCTCGCCTCCGGGGGGGGGGGGGCTCTTTAGTTGGTGGCACCAGGAGCGGCACCACCTCCGCTCAGCCCACCTGTCACCCGCCTGGTAGCAGGTTTCCTTTTTGCAAAGATTTGACCTGCGATCACATGGAGGACCAGTCGCCAGTGCCCAAGGGCTGGAATTTTGTGCCCACTTAGCCTGCCTGTACCCTCATTTGCCATTTTACAACTGTTTTTTTCATTTTGGCATAACTTTTGATCTCAGAGGCGAATTTTTTGAAACGAGATATCACTGGAAAGCTGGTGAGCCCAATTTTCTCATGGTGTAATTAGTTTTCAAAGTTTTTGTAGTTTGGGTGAAATTTTTTCTTGTTGAAGTCAGATGTTCATATTTTTCTTCGGAGGGTATATCTTTTGACTCGGTGATCCTTTTTCGTCATTCTCACAACATTGGAAAGTTGGTTCAGTCCTCTACATAGATATGACATCAATTTCAATTTTTAGTTTATGCATGGTTTTTCATTCTCTCCATTTGTAATCATTGGGTATTGTAATAAATGAACTGATATAAAGTTCCATCAAGGGGTTTTCTTGCATAATAATCTGATTAGAGTGTAGTTTCACTTTGATCTCCATCTTGTTTTTTATGACAACTCACATGGGTTGTATCTAGTTTCTTAGTTTCTTTTGGCCTCATCTTGCTCTAGCTTGACACATATCAGATTCACATTGGTTCACACTTTAGATTGAGAGCCTATAGTTATTGATTCGCATTGGTTCAGATCCATCTTAGTTTGAGGGCCATGTTTTTATTGTTAATGTTCCATAATATTTATGGTACTTGTTCCCATGGAAGATTTTTAGTCTCAGTTTGGCATTGGCATCGAGATACATAGCTTCCATATTCTTTCATCATATCATTCCCTCTTATGGGGGCATCATTTTATCTACTGTTGCTTCACAGATTCTAGGGTTGTTCCAGTTTGTGAGTTTTCCAGTGTTTTGTGGCATCGGGTCTGCTGTTGCATTATTATGATTCCGCTTGAGTCCTTCAGTAACTCTCATTTGGTTTCTTGTATACAGAAGTATCTTTCCTTTCCTGTCGGATTTCGGTTCCAGTGTTACTCCACAGTGTTCTTCCAGTGCTTCTTTGCAACAATCATCTCATTGTAGGGGGGTTTTTTCCCATTGGGTTTTCCTTCTCTACCTCTTTCATTGCATTTGTACATGGGCACTTGATCAGGCCTTGTTGTCGGGACCCATTCATGCTTTCTTGAATTCATCCTAACATTTAGGTGCATGCTTTTTTAGTCTCCCTAAGTTGCACTTATGGGGGGGGTGTTGGTGTAATTAATTATTTAATTACACTTGAATAAGTTTACTTAGGTAATATTTTAATTCCTAGGTTATTGTTGTCATCCTTATCTTGTTGAGCTATCTTGTTGCTCAAGATAAGATTAGGGTTGTGCATGCTTGCTTTTATAAGAAAGCCTCATCTCATGTAATTATGGAATTCCTCAATAATATTATTTGCACATCTTCATGCAAAGCTCTTGCTTTTTTCTATTTTTCTCTTTTGTGGAAGGTTTTTTGGTTTGCATGTCTGATCTTGTTTTCTAATAGATCTTTGATATATCAATCGGTATATAGGTGTGTGTATCTAAGACTCATGGATGGTGATTAATCAATTAATATAGAGATATAACTCTTGCTCTACTTTGATTTGAATAGTGTTTTAGTGCGTGTATGGTTAGCTCAGTGTAGATCAAACATTTTTGTTCCATCACCCGGTGAAACAAGGAGCAATGGCCCACTACTTGGGTCACTTAGTGATTTTGTAGTTATTTTTCTTTGGTAATGTGTGATTTTATTTCTGCAATATTTCTATTATGTGTATGTAACATGTGATTTTATTTTTGTAGTATTTCTATCTTGTAATATTGTTTAAATCTGATTCTTATTCTGTGCTAATCTTAATATCTATCAATAAAGGATTATTAATTAGAGTGTGAAGTGAGTTTATTCTAAATTTAGATAAAGGTTTGCTACTACCATTTTATATTATGTTACAGACTCTGTTACACTTCCTGGCACAGTTCCTATCACAGTTCCTATCACATAGTAGAAGAAAAATTGAAATAGAATTGTTAAACCATATTTCTAGTTTAAGCCATTTTGCATACTTAGCTGCATGTCATTCCCCCTCAGCTCATGAACTTCAACCCTTAGGCATATTGTTACATTTTTGGTTGTCGTTTCATCAAAATATTGACCTATTAATTCCCGATACAATTGCTAGATTTATACAAGATCCATAGGAGGCGGTTAAGCCATGTCATGAACCCAAGCACCACATTGCATAGAGGAGATGAAGGGGCACACCATCTTGCAACAATCCCCCCCTCAGTGTAAGCAAGGGGTTCGAACTTGTGACCTTGACTATGATATCAATTGTTACATTGGTGGTTTTCATTGCACCAAAAGATTGACTTGTTAATGCCCAATACAACCACCATGATATTTATACAAGATCCATAGGAGGTGGTTAAGCCATGTCACAGACCCAAGCGCCAAGCTGCACAAAGGAAACCAAGGGAAAGACCATCTTGCAACACATATAGCCCCAACATTTTTCATAAGTCCTACATTCCTAGATTGACAAGGTACAAATCTGAACTACAAGCCAAATTCTTAGCCTTAATTCCCAAAGTTAGAGTACTTAGTTTTGTCCAAACAACCCACTTTGGATCTCAAAAAAAGTGGGCTCTGGATAAGGGCGCTTTGTGCCCTTGTCCTCTTAAAACAACCCCAAATTTAAATATGTTGATGTCAGTAATTTATTATTTGAGATTCAAATCCTAATTTTCAACTATCAAGATTTCATTTTCAAGAAATTAGAAGAGTTGCATATAAATACAGTATTTTCGTAATTTTAATTAACAATAATTATCAAGCAATATTGGAGAACAATTATTATCAATTAAAGAGTATTCAAGAGTAGAATTTATAAAATTATTGCAGCATTTCATCATTCAAGCATCATGTCAAGTTTTATGTGAGTTTGTTCATGTTTATGCATGCATTTTGTTTGTGAGTACTAATTCTTGTAGGCTTTCAAGTCAAATAGCAATCAATCCTTGAAGGTGATGAGCATGACTTTAGCCCATCAAGGAGATCAAATTTGAGTGGTGAGTTGCAACAAGTTAATTCATTACTCCATTATCATTTAGCCTCTATTCCTCAAAAGGATAAGCTCTCTTTATCATCAATTTTTCCATTGTGGAGGTAGAAATACCAACACGAGGTTTGACTGAGGCAATCCCCTATATGGCACAACGCTTCCTCTCCTTTTAAATGTGTATGTTATAGATCTGAAGAGGATTGAAAGAAGATTGAAGAAAAACCCTCCTCTAGTAGAAGTGGGGGAATTAAGTATTCAAAATGTTGTTCATCTCCTGAAATTTGGACTTTGAGGTTTGATGGATCTAAGTGTAAACAAGGTGCAAGAGCCAGATTCAAATTGATAAGTCTGATAGGGAAAACATTATTTGCTGCTCATAGGTTACAATTTTAGTGCACCAATAACGTTGTTGAATACAAGGCTCTAATCCATGGGTTGCTAATGGCATTGAAGAAGAATGTTAGGACATTGTAGGTGTTTGGAGATTTTGAACTAGTGGTGAAATAGGTACGAAGGTAGTATTCCTGTCACGACAGGAGGATGACCAACTACCAACACAGAGTGTGGGATTTGATTGAAAGCTTCAATGCATTCAACATCCAGTTGATCCCAAGGGCTAAGAACCACACTGCAAATGATCTAGCCCAAGCAGCTAGTACACTTGAACCTCTATCCTTATCTAGATTGAAGTTCACTATTGAATTAACACCAGTCCCTTCTGTACCTAACAATGTTGCAAACTTTCAAGTATTCAAAGATGACAAGCATATCCTAGATTTCCTAACCAATTATGATGTGTTTACTTCACAAGTTATCGATGAGGTGGAACTCCAAGAGGTAGAATTAGATATGGAAGGAGTACTCAATCTGAAAATGAACATAATTCCTAGAGGGATGGTGCAGTTGGAGTGGATCTTTGACTTAGATAGGATAAAAGATCAAGATCAACAAACAAAAACTAATTCCATAGACAACCAATGTGATACCTACAATATGGGCACTCCCGATAATGTCAAGAATGTGTACATTGGAAAGGTATGCACCCCAAAAGAGAGAAAAGGCCTAATAGATGCATTACACACTTACCAAGATGTCATAGCATGGAGTTATGAAGATTTGAAGATGTACGACACCTCCATTATCACACACACCATTCCTCTGAAACTAGGAGTAAAACCTTTCCATTAGAGGTAGAGGCCCATCAATGCCTTGTTGGAACCAATTATTCAGAAAGAAGTGCATAAATTACTATCTACTAGGATCATATTCCCTATTAGACACTCAATGTGGGTGGATAATTCGGTTCCCGTCCGCAAGAAAAATGGAGAGATCAGATTATCTATTGATTTCAGAAATCTTAATCGAGCATCTAAAAAAGATAACTACCTAGTTCCTTCCTTGGATAAGGTTCCGCAGATTGTGAATAGATCTCAAATGATGTCCTTCTTAGACAGTTACTCTAGTTACAATCAAGTTATGGTACAATATGAAGATAGGCATAAGAAAACCTTCACCACCAAGTGGGGCACATTTGCATACAAAAGGATGCCTTTCAGACTAATCAATGCAGGGACCACATTCTAGAGAGTGATGGATATTGATTTTAAGGATATCATAGGAAAATGTATCATCATCTATATGGAAAATTTGACAGTTTTTTCCAAGAATAGAGGTGATCACATTGTAGATCTATGCGAAGTATTCCAAAGATGCAGAGAATTCAACATCTCACTTAACCCCAAGAAGTGCATATTTAGGGTAACCGAAGGAAAACTCTTGGGACATGTCATCTCGAAACATTAAATCTCAATTGACCTTGATAGCATTTAGGCTATCTGGAAAATTCAGCCACCTGCCAGCAAAGAAGGAGATGAAATCTTTCTTCGGTAAGATTAACTTTGTTTGGAAGTTTATCATAGGATTTGCAAAAATTGTGAAACCACTAAATGCTATGCTGAAGCAGGACACCAAAGTGGAGTGGAACGCCAAGGATAAACAAGAATTTGATGAAATCAAGAGGGTTATAGCTGCTACCCCAATGCTAGTGAGTCTTGATTATTAGAATCCCTTCTACACATATTCTTTTGCATTTTACCATTCTTGTGCAAGTATGCCGACTTAGAAATTGGACGAGGGAAATGGGCACCCTATAGCTTTTATGAGTGCCCCTCTTAGGGATGCCGAGTTGAGATATTCAAATGTGGAAAAGTAGGCTTACATCATAGTCTGGGGTATTAAGAAATTCAGACATTATATCCTAAGAAACAAGGTCTTTTCCATTGTACCTGACCCAACCGTGAAGCTCTTGTTGATGTAGAATGAGATGGGAGAAAGAAGAGCTAAGTGGATTACCCTGCTACAGGAGTATGATCTCGAAATTCAGCCTATGAAGTTGGCAAGGGGATAGGCTCTAACACAAACTATGGCTGAAAAAGGTCCAAAGATTGTTCCATAACAATACCATCTTTAGGATGTGTCTCCAGACGAATGGTATGATGATATCGTGTATTATTTGCTGAATCAAAAGTGTCTTGATCATTTGAACACTGTGCAGCGAAGGGTCGTATGCTTGAAAAGTAAAATTTATATGCTGCATGGAGGAATTTTGTACAAGAATAACCATGAGGGAATCTATCTGTGATGCTTGAGAAAAGAGGAAGCAACTTTCCTAATGATAGAATTTCATGACAAGTATGGTACATGCCATGGTTCCGGACCTACCACTGCTCATTAGATCCTGAGGGCTGGCTATTACTGGCCTACCTTGTTCAAGGATGCTCATAACCATGTGAGGACCTGTCACATATGTTAGACATGTGCAACTAGGGAGAAATGTTCTACTTTTCCACTTTAGCCTATTATCAAGGTGAAACCCTTTGCACAATGGGGTATGGATTTGATTGGCCCAATCAACCCACCATCCTCTGCTAGACACATGAATATTCTTATTGTTACTAATTATTTCACTAGGTGGACCAAAGCTATTTCCTGCAAACAATGTACTGTTGAGGCAGTGATCAATTTCCTTGAATCAAGTATCATTAACCACTTTGGTTTTCCTTTTGCTTTAGTATGTGATAATGGTTCTACATTTTCATCTTTGAAATTCTTGAGCTGTGTGTTTGACCATGGTATTGTCATTAAGTTTTCTTCAAACTATTATCCTCAAGGGAATGGTCTCGTTGAGTCCACTAATAAGAATCTCTTGACTGTGATCTGTAAGTTGCTTGAGAGGAATCCTAAGGATTGGAACACTCAATTGAGATTTTCCTTATGGGAAGATCATACACAAAAGAAGACATACCTAGGTACATCCCCATATCACTTGGTGTATGGCTTTGAACCCGTATTTCCTATCCAGTTAAGGATCCCTACTCTTCAATTCATTAATGAGTATTACAAGGGAGAGAATTTAGAAGCATGTTTTCCTGAACTGCTACAACAGGAAGAAAAGAGGGATGCAGCCCTAGAAAACTTTTCCAAACATCAGGGTGTTGTCAAAAGGTGGTTTGAACGTAAGGCTAAGGTTAAGGCCTTTTGGATTTTAGACCTAGTCCTATATTGGGACAAAGTGCATGAAAAGAAAGGGGAGCACAATAAGTTTGAAAAATTGTGGCTTGGACCCTATCAAATTTATAAGATCCTAGGAGACAATGATTTTCATCTCAAGACTCTCACTGGAGAGGACGTCCCGTTTCCTGTCAATGGGAAACATTTGAAGCATTATTTCCTTGCCTGAGCTATTTTATGCTCACCCTTGTAAATAGTTAGAGAAGGTGTCATTTTTGTTTTTTCTTTTGGTTAGTGTAGGTGCTTTTGTTCACTGCTTGTTTTGGTTTTGGGGTTTTCTATCTTCAGGTTTTGGGTAGGGTGTCTTACTTGCATAACTGTTGTTTCGCTGCTTCAATTTGTTCTATATATTTCCTTTAAAAACTCTAATCATCTTTCTGGGACAATTTGGTAGAGGCCCTTCATTTGTCTTCACCTATGCTAAATGTTAAGAGTGGATGAATCCTTGGATTAAGTTAGTCTCGAATGTGCTTGAATCTTACATTGTTCACACATGTTAACAATCCCAGGGTTACTCAAGGTTCCTCGGGAGGCCTAGTTAAGTGAAAAATCCTATTTTTGCTTCAACGCCACTATGGTTCTCATCCCTGCATGTGAGCTTCATTTCTTACAGGTTAAAATAATAGGTGAAAAGAAAAGAAATATCAAAAGAAAAGAAAAGGTAAGTATTGGAAATCAAAAGAAATTCAACTTATCAGGAGGATCCAAATAACTTCACCGGGGATATGGACACTCGGTTGGCAGTGGAGCTATGTTTGGGAGAATCATAACGATAACCTCGTTGGGGCTATGGACACATGTTTGGAAGCAAGGCTCTATCCAGGATGCTTTTGGATTCAGAATCTTTACGTAGCTTAACTTGATCAATCTCGATTTCCTTGTAGTAGCTAAGGGAAGGAAATGAACGCATCAACACACACTTGGATTCCTGGTGCAGGAAGGACTATCTTGTCCATCGATTTTGAAACTTTACTTTAGAAGTGACCTGATGCAAGGACCGAGACCAGGAGTTCTGGGTTCTTGATTCCATTTTGTCATCAAAATATCTAGAGCATTTCCCTAGTGGAGTCACCATTTGTTGTGCAGTTTTGCACACATGCCCCACCTGAGGTAGGGATCCCCTCTCGGGTTGATTTCATTCCTGCTTTGTTGTAGGTTCCACCCTTTCCCCTTAAAAGATAAGTTCCTCTGAATTTTGGATTTTTCTTCACCTAGAGGGATTAATGATCTATCTGCACTTAGGGTGTGTTATTTCCAACTCTATGATCTCAGGGCATCCTTAAAGTCTCTTGTCCAAACCAAGGATTCAACTAGCAAGCGAAATTGGCTAAGTATGGGAGGCCTTTGGGGATTTCACCCTAGCTCATATTCCCCAAGCAATGGGCCATCTCGAGAAATCTGAGGTGGCCCAGAATTCCTAAAATCCAATTCTTTGGAGAATCCAGCCTTGCCTAGATTCCCCAAGTTTGTCCTTGAGTGGTTTCTCTGAATCCTCTGGTCCTCAGTTGTCATGCTACACATTAATGAGGGGTTCATTGGGTGCATTTAATGAAAATTTACCTAATTACTTAAGGCCATTCTAAGGTCATTTTATCATTCAAACTCCTTGAATTTGTGGCATTTGGTGCGATCAATCCTCCTCAACTTAGTGATCATGTTTGGAGACTATGAATTCATTTGTGGCTCCCGATTTGCATTTGAGTGGGGATCATGTTGCTTGTTTCTAGTTTGCACGAGTTGAAGGTAGGGTTTCCTCCCCTTGCTTTGTGATTTCATAATGGTGCCCTAGTTTAGCTCCATGTAATGATTTGATAATTCCCACAGTTTGTTTGGCTTCAATGACAAAATTTATTTATGCCTAGGTTCCTTCTTTGATTGTGGGAATTTAGTGTTTCTTGTGGAAAATATTAAGCTCGTTCGTCTAACCCTGTGCAGTTTAATGGCCACCTCTTACACTGGGGTTACCTTCATCTCTGTCATCCTTTTATCATTCACTAGGGTTTTTCCCTCTACGCTAGTTAGCTCAGAGGAATGTTGTTTCATTGAAACCTCGTTCAGAATGTAATCTTGAATGATGGACCAATGTGCTCAAATGATGATTCATTGCTTGGTTGACGCACATCAACCCTGTATGGTTATCCTATACCCTAGCAAGCTTCGATGAAAAAATTGATAGAGGGAATGAGGTATTGAGTGACAGTGCTTTGGTCCAAGGGGTGAAATGTGGAAATTGGTGTTAAGTTTCAAGTAGGAGTGTAAGGTTATGGTTCCCAAGTTGCAAAATGAAGAGAGATCACTTGAAAGCTATGCAGACAAGGAAGTTGAGTGAAAATGAGAGAGTTCATCTTACCTTGGGACATCCAAGGAACCTCAGAATTTTTGAGGGTTAATCCCTCAGGGATTTTGGTGCCTTTGGAAATATCCTAATCCATACTCCACTGAGATCTCCGAAGTCTAACCTTGCCCTCCGAGTTTGATTCAAAGTCCAAGTTGTGAGAAGGGGATGACTTAGATTTCACATGAAAGGAAAAATCATAGAGAAAGTTTCTAAGGCAAGACCACTTCAGAAAATATGAGGCCCCTCAGAATTTCTAAAGGTTAATCCTTCGGAGATCCCGAAGTGCCTTGGTTTCCCCGAATCCTTCCATTAAGCCGAATCCTGAGGAAAATCTACTATCACATCAAGGTTTTATTTCAAGATAGAACTTAAATGACTCAATATAAACTAAAGAATAATTTGAAAAGCATCTTAACACTCAGAAGTTTCTATCCACTACAAAATCTCTGAAGGAATTTCCTTCAGAGAAGTCACCCAGTCTCAGATTCTCCGAATCTGTTAGAGCGGGGAAACTCTGAAAGAGGCACATAGAATAGAAAAGGGATAACCATGGTGTGATGAATTCACCTTACATCAAGACAAGTAGATGCCAAGACTCAAAGGCATGCCTAAGCAGACATTTCAGAAAATTTTCCTTGGCTTGAAATCTCTGATCCCCAATCCCACGAAGAATTTGAATCCCTTTGGATTTCCCGAAAACTCCTATTGGACTTCCACGACAACTAAAATGTGAGCCTTTGATGAGATTCTATTAGGTGATCATGTGTTTAAGTTGACAACTCGACATTCTTGTATGCAAAAATGACCCTCAAAGATTTCCCCTTACTTAGAATTCCCCAAACTTGGCTTCTTGTGGAGAATCCACCTTGCTAGGAAATCCCTGAACCTCATTCCATTGGAAATTATGCCCTAAGCTAGATTTCAAAAAAATCCTTCAAGGTCCTAAGATTTTGAAGTGCCTCTATTTGTGAATGATTTTCTTGGATTCCTAAAATGAATTAAAGCATTTGATGTTGATTGGAAGCTCTTATCTGTTTACTTTAATGATGAATTTATTCACAACTAGAATCATGGTAATTATCGTGTTTTCTAATAAATGCAGGTAGAGGTGAGTCCTGGGAAGACTTCTAAGTCAAAGGCTACACACACGCGGGAAGAAGGAAAAAGAAGAATAGACATAATGAAGTGTGACTTCAAAGGAATATGGCCAGGATCTAGAATCTCCTCTGAGTGGTTAAGAATAGTTGACACCAATATGGGGCATGTAGATTATGATGAATTTCAACAAAGGATGTTTGGTAATGGAGCTACCCAGCTGGCACGGGTCATTACGCACACGGTCTTAGCTCAGGTAGCAGAGTTTCCATCTACATTATTGTGCCCAAAATTGGTGCTAGAGTGTGCAAAGCACTATGATGCTGACAAAAGAATAATAGTGGGACCACAAGGAAGGTTCATGGATAACTTGACTGAAGATTCCATTGCTGAAATGTTCAATATACTTCCCATCACAAGCTTATCAAAGAGATCAACATCCAGGAAGCAGAGGAATTCTATGCCAAGGATGTTTCTAGGGCATTGGATATGATGAACAACTCATGGATAGCCAAACCAAAACTACACTATTCCAAAATCCTAAAGCAATTACACAAGAGTGATTTCAAGATGGAGTACCATGACATCATCACACTCCTAGGCCAAGTAATGGGATTGGAGGAGGAATTCACCTTCAAGACTTGGATGTTTTTTCCTATCACTCAAATTGTGGGAGGAAAACATTACCATTGGGTAGGTATCTTGAGTGATAATTTGGACAAGTAGCTGAGGAGTGTCCAAGAAACCCATGTGTTCACAATGACATCCTACCTTGTATACATGTTGGCAAGCAAGTTCAAATACAGAGGCCCAAGTTGCAGAGGGACTCCCGACAAAGATAGGATCTGGGATGTTTACCCTCAACTCTGGTACAACACATAAAATTAAAGGGGAGCTAATGATGCCTTCTTCATGTACATCCCCAAATTACTACAAGGTGCTCTCCATATAAGTATTTCTACAGAGGCAATGAAGTTAATTAGGAAGTATGGACAATGGTTCATACAATTTCAGAGATTTTCCTATATCAGGGTACAAGGGTCACCTGTAGATTGATCAGAATGCCAAGGTATCCTACAAATAAACTCATCTTACTAGAATTGAAAAGGAAAATGGTTGCATTCAAGACAGTGCTACAGGACATGCACAAGAAAGGGCTCACCAATGAATTCCCATTGAAAATTGGCACTCTTGAATCCTGCCCAAATCTCCAACATGCACAATATCCGAAGAAGGAGATGGCACAATATGAGTTGTATTCACACACCAACCGAGACAATTTTGAACCTTATGGAAAGGAACAAAGATAGGCCAACATGGAGTACAAGCACTGGGACCACATAGAGGATTATTGAGAAAATTGCTGAGATGAATTTGAGATAATAAAAAGGAAGTATTCTAGATTTCCCTTGAAACTTATTAGCCTCTCCAAGGTAGACCAACTATTGGATTAGGTCAATGAAGATGAAGAAGATCTGATACAATGCCATGATTATGAGCCATAAAAAAATCAACCCCTGTTGTCAGTGAATTGGTCAAAAGAGGAGGTTGTTGACCTTGATTAGATAACTGAGCTTGTGAAGAGATACTCTAGGCTGTGGGTCAAGCACAAGGTTGCAGAGTTGCAAGAAGATGGTGCCCAATTCACCTATGACTTAATGGGAAATCTTAAATCCCATTTCGAGGATGACACCGAGGCTACAATAGATGGTACTGTAGAGCCTTCGCGTAGCTTGATGAGCAAGAAGGAAAAAATTGCCTCACACTGAAGAGGAGAACGAGAAGTCAAGGACAAGCAATGAAGACTGAGAGGCAACCTACACCAAAGGAAAAAGAGACTTCTGAGGAAGTTGTTGAGGAGGGAGAGAAGACTCTTCATCCTTCTAAGAAGAGGAAGTTAGTGATTGAAGGGAAAAGGCTAGCCAAGAAATAAAAGACTTTTGAAGCTTTAGTTACCCCTCCCAAAGTTGTCGAGATTGAAAGCTTTGGGGAGAAACCACATGTGTATGTGAGGAGGAATTCACCAAGGCAGAGGGTGTCCCTTCTAGGAGAATCAAGAGTTGGAATTGAGAAGGAACATACCAAGGAGTCTCCTACCAATAACCCCACAAAGGAGGTTGAAAAGGCAGTCACAAGGGATAATTCACCTTCTCCATCCCCAATGCAGAATATACAAGAGGGTGAGAATCGGAAGGGACATGAGAATTTAGGTGGAGAAGAGGGCCCATTTGACAATCCTAATGAAGAGACACAAAGTGAAGAGGTATCCATTCCCAAGGATGGGAAATTAAGTGATTTGGCTAGGGAATTAGGGGAGAAGATAGAAATCAGAAGGGAGACTACTTATGAGGTCACGGTAGAAATGCCTTCCCAACCCCAAACCAGTGAACATGCTGATGTGCCACATGCAGAGGAAGAGATTGAAGGTAAAGATGATGAAGAAAGGGAGCAACAGACCCAAGGAAAAGATGAGGAAAATATAGAGGTTGTGGATGAAAGTCCTCCTCATGATCAATCTAAACATGGCACTCCAAGAAATACAGAGATAGAACATCCCCTTGCCCCAGATTGGTTGGAGAAAATACTAAAATAGAAATCAATTATTGTGGAAGATGAGACTCCAAGTTGG
This sequence comes from Sequoia sempervirens, assembly GCA_007258455.2. Classification (NCBI taxonomy): domain Eukaryota; kingdom Viridiplantae; phylum Streptophyta; class Pinopsida; order Cupressales; family Cupressaceae; genus Sequoia; species Sequoia sempervirens. The sequence continues at coordinate 222,263,078 of VDFB02373365.1, forward strand.
GACAAGCTGTTGGAAAAATGGGGACAACCAGAGGAAAGGAAGAGAGCATGAACAATCTCTAAATTTGCAAGGGATGAGTTCAACAACAGGATTGTCCATGTGGCTATTCCTCTTGAGAATAAGTACAAGGATGAATTAAAGCCCATAGATTACAAAGTGCAGGCTGTGAATTTGGGACCAACCACAAAGGAAACAGAGAAGGAAGACTTCCAGGAATCCTCTTAGGCAATTCTGAGAAGATTAGATAAGGAGACTAAAGAAAAGGAGTTGCAAAAGCAATTGAGAGAGGTGCACAGGTATATTCAACGTTTAATTAAACCTCTAAAGTCTCAAAGTAGTGAAAGGTCCTTGTTTCCAGAAGGCTTGTTGTCAAAGGAGGTTGTCTCAGAGATAGAAATATTGTAGTATTTTTCAAAGGATACCCAAGAGTGATTGCAAAATGTTAGCAAAAGAGGGGATAGAATGATTGATAAGGTGTTGCCATATTATGAGAAGTTGTCTTTCCTCTCTAATGACATAGCATACTTCCTGCAAGATTGTAAGCAACCACTGAATGATACAGTTGTCAAAGAATTGTAGAGGATTCTTGCAATTCTAGCTGAGACTCTGGTTCAGGAGGGTGTCTTTACTATACAGGATACTCATAATGCCATGGAATGGAGAGAAGCAATAAATTTAAAAAATGAACTCAGAATGAAAGCACCCAAGAAGTTGTCCAAGGCACAGGAAAAAGTAAAAGAGGTCTTTGACAACTACAACACTTTTTTGGAAATGATTACAGGAAGGAAGAAATTCAGACAAAGGGACTTGAATGTGAAGCAATTGCAACAATAGTGGCATGAGCTGTATTCTCCAAATGTTGAGGGTCTTGTGGTAAAGGATCAGTTGGAAGATGTTGCTATTTATATATCTTGTTTGGATAAATATCAGGGTTTATATGTTGACTGGGAGAAGACCTTAGTCAAGTATGAGGCAGAGTTGAAATCAACTAAGGTCAGAATCAATGTTATATCTACCCCAACCAAGGCCGACCTAGATCCAATTCTTTCAAAATTAAAAGGAATTAATGGAAAAAATGGGGTAGGTGAAGGGGAGATGGGTGACCCAGCTTGACGACCTAGGACAATGTGCAATTAAATGCCAGTTTTGCTTGAGAGACAGGTTGGCAATGTCTTGGATTTCATGCCTAACATGTATTTAATGCTAAAAGTTGACTTTGGATGCTGACCTCCATTATTTTAATGTATATTTTGAACTTGAAATTTGGGAGGGAATGTCTGGCCGACCTAATTTATGAAACCCCAATTTGGGACACCCTTGATGTAAATTGTTATAAATAGGGGTTTCTCCCTCATTTGTTAAGGTTAGACATTTGGAGAAAGTGCTAGAAGTTCAACTAAGGCATTAGGGAGCTCTGTAATACTGGAGATACTGGAAAAACTTGAATTGTTGCAAATTTTTGATGAAGTAAATACAAAGGAGGCATTGTTATTTGGTGTTCCTCATTGTGCTTAGTCATCTGTGCATGGTTCTGGTGATTCTTGTATTTCAAATTAAGAAGTTTTCTTTAAGTAAGTTACTTCCTAGATAATTTTAGATATATTAATGTTCCAGTTGTGTCTATGGTGGAAAATATGAAGTTTTTGAGCAACCCTTGGTCCATACTTTTAGCTGCTTGCTGAATGTGGGTAGCTATGCAAAGTTAGATTGGGCCTATATTTTATGTGCTTAGTTCAATTGTGAAGTGTTTGTTCATTTTAATGCTATATCTGGATTAATGTGTGAATTCTTTACAATCTGAAAATCTTAAATACCTTAGGAGATAGCACTATTTCTGTAATACTGCAGGGTAATCTGGGTTAGCAGAAATTGGTTTAAAGGTGTTGGTCCACTTTTGATACTCTGTTATTTTCATAGCTGATTCTACTAGTTAGATTAAGATTTCTTTGAAACCCTTATATCTTTTGTCATTTCTTTTGAATCTAGGTTAATTTAGGATTCACAAGCATCAATGTTTTGTTATATCTGATGAATTTAGGGAGCTCCAACATTTTTTTGTAAGGCCCTTTATGGAAAACCAATAATTTCACATTATCACTGAGTTGTTTCACTACATTTGTCAAGACCTGACATTAGAGACATTGGGGTTATCTCTTGAGGTTTGTTGATAGAGATTTACCTTTCAAGAGAGATAGGATATTATATTATGTATGAGTTGTGCAAAAAACACCATCAACACAAAGGAGAGTAAGATGGTGAATAGAAGTAAAAAACCCTTACTTAATTGGGAAGGGGGAAGATAACCCTAAAAATGTTATTTCAAACAATGAAGTGAATGGAAACAAAGTAAAGGAAAACTTAGAGGATGGGGAAAATATAAACCCCTCTGGTCTGGGTGAAAACCCTGACTCATAGGAAATTAATGATGGAAATTATGAAACTGTAAATATAAGGATGAAGGAGGGAGGTAATGACCCTTCTCCCGACCCTAAACCTTCACTAAAACATGTGGAGAAAGACACATAAATGGATGCAAGAAGTACATATGAGGAAATAGGGTTAATTCCAAAAAAAAGATGCCCAAGAATTGGTCCTTGATAAACTGAAAGAGCAAATAAGAATCAAAAGAAAAGATATGAAAAAAGGACTCCCAAAATATCCACATATTGAAGACTCTCTCGAACCATATGGCTTACCCATAAACAAGGAAGAGCTCTAAAAGAAAATAGAAATGTAAACTATATCAACCCACTTTTCCTAGAAGGCAGGGTAAATCAGGATCTCAAAATTGAATTTAGGGTAAGTGCACAAAGTTGAGTCCACGAAACGTGAAAGTTTTTTCCCTAGCCAAAAAAATGAAATTGGCATTGCAAAAATGGGATCCTAATTTTTATAAATGGGATCCCAATTTTTAAAACTTGGGATCCCGTTTAGCTTTGGGATCCCGAGCCTAAATGTAAAATGGGATCCTGCTTTTTAAAAATCGGGATCCCATTTGTTAAAGGGTCTCAAACCGACGAACATGGAATGGGATCCCGATTTGCACAAAACGGGATCCCGTTTTGTAATGGTATTTATTTTAAAAAAAATAACGAACTTGCATTTTACCAGCACACGGGATCCCGAGTTGTGAGCAACAACGACCACCAAAAACAGGCTCCAGGTACCTGTCCACCCCCATTTTTTTGCATTTTTTCATTTTTTATTGAAATTGTCAATAAAATAATTGATTTTAGCATGTTTTTTTTAATTTATTTGACATTTTAAGCATTTTAATTCCTGTTATAGTAGAAATGAGGAATTGTAGAAATAGATGAAAAAAATGCAATGAAACCTTAAGATATTGAACAAAAACAAAAAAATGAACCTTGAATTGTATTTTAGAAACAAAATTTAGCTTTTGAAACCTAAATTGTTCGATCAAACCAAAAAAAATTGTATTTGAAAACCCTAATTGAAACGAAACAAAATAAATTGCATTTCAAAACCCTAGAAATTGAAATGAAATTAAAAAAATTGCATTTAGAAACCCTAATCAAGCTTTTTGAAGCCCTAATTCAAATCAAACAAAAAAAATTGAATTTTAAAACCCTAGTTTGAAATGAAATGAAAAAATTGCATTAAAAAACCTAATTGCTTAGAAATTGAAACAATTTTTTTTTCTAAAACCCTAAATTGAAATCGAACAAATCATTTTGATTTTGAAAACCCTAATTTTGATCTCAAGAAAATTCATTTGCATTGCTTAAATGTTTTAAATTTCATTTGCATTGTATGGAGAAAATGATATGTTAAACTTTAGTTTCAATGTTAAATTATAATTAGATTAGAAAACAATGTTAAAGAATAGTTACAATTCATAAATTTTATCAATGTTTGTTTGCAAATTTAGTTAGCAAATTCGTAAATCCAAGTGTACAATCGATTTCCAATTGTCACTTAATTAGATAGTATTCAAAATTCATTTCTATTTTATGTTTTGATCTCTCTTAGTCATGCATTGTTTCCATTTCTTGTTTGCATGTGTTGTCTGTTGTCTTTTTACAATCTTAACTCTCATTCTAGTCAATTATTTGTTAATTAGGCTTCCAGTTTAGTCTAAAGTCTCAATTTTCCACTAGTTACCTAGACACTAAAAGAATCTAAATATTTTTATTTTCTTTCTTTTAGGTTCTTTCAATTCCAAATAATCAAAAATAAAATACTTGATTCAACATTAACTAATTTTATATTATACATTTTATATCATAAAATTCATTTAAGTGGGAAATATTAATGAAAAAATGTTAAATAAAATAATCTTATATTCAATTAAAAAAATATCCAGCTAAAATATACATCAAACTCAATCTTAATAATACATAATTATGTGTTTCTATTACGAAAATAGTCAATCTATTCATAAAATCAAAAATATTCATAAACTAGGCACTAACTTGCAAGTCCATTATTCCAAGGGCCACCCAAACTTCACCCTAAGTTCGCTAAACCCTAAACCTTGAACTCTAAAATCTAAACCCTTAACACTAAATCATTCATTTTATCCTAGGACCTTAAAATCAAATTTGGTTTCCTTAGGCAACTCCACCAAATTTTATTCCCTTAAGCCATGTCATTTTGTCGTAGGACCTTACTACAAGATCCCCTTAAGCCATCCTATTACCATAAACCCTAAACTCTAAACTCTAAAATCTAAAATCTAAACCCTAAACCCTAAAGACATCATTTTTTCCTAGGTCCTTAATAAAATTTGGTTGCCTTGGGAAACGTCACCAAATTTTATTCACTTGAGCCATGCCATTTTGTCCTAGGACCTCACTAGACATAGATCCCCTTAAGCCATCCTATCACCCTAAATCGTAAATTGATGTCTTAAGGGGTCCTAATATGACATTTCTTAAGGGGATCAAAGAAGTTCTCAAAATTTGGTGAAGTTTCCCAAGGCAACCAAATTTAACAATAATAAGATCGTGCAAGATTATAATATGAATGAGATTTCATGATCTAGGTTGGTCAGTTGAAACAAGAGCTATCTCAATCAATTGTTCCACAAGAAAATGTTCTTCACTTCAACTTGTAAGTTCATTATATTCCAAGGGACACCAAAATTCAAATTCTAAGTTCCCATAAACCCCAAACCTTGAACTCTAAAATCTAAACCCCTAAATTACCAGCATTTATTTTGTCCTAGGACCTTAAAATGAAATTTTGTTGCCTTAGGAAACTCCACCAAATTTTATTCCCTTAAGCCATGTAATTTTGTCGTAGGAACTTACTACATAAATCCCCTTAAGCTATCTTGTTACCTTAAACCCTAAACTCTAAACTCTAAACCCTAAACCCTAAAACTATCATTTTTTCTTAGGCCCTTAATTCAATTTGGTTGCCTTGGGAAACTTCACCAAATTTTATTCACTCGATCCATGTCATTTTGTCCTGTGGGACCCTCACTAGACAGATCCTCTTAAACCATCCTGGACACTCGAATCGTGAAATCAATTTCTTTAAGGATCAAATAAGTTCTCAAAATTCCCAGTGGAAGTTTCCAAGGCAACCAAATCTAACAAATAATAAGATCAAAAAGTAAGATTATAATATGAATGGTGATAAACGATTCAGGTTGATAATTTCATTTTGCTTGGTGATAGGATGGCTTAAGGGGATCTATGTATAGTAAGTTCCTAGGAAAAAATGGCATGGCTCAAGTGAATAAAACTTGGTGAAGTTGCCTCAAACCTTAATGAAATTTGGTTGCCTTGGGCATCTTCACCAAATTTTATTCACTTAAAAGCCATGTCATTTTGTACTAGGACCTTACTACATAGATCCCCTTAAGCCATCCTATTACCCTAAAACCTAAATCCTAAACTCTAAACCATAAACCCTATAGCATTCATAAATTGTCCTATATTAATAGTTAATTATATTTTCATTCAAGTAACATTCCTTAGACATAAATGAGGCTTACATATTTTATCATTTGTATTCAATTAGGCCATTTATATTGAATGGTTTAAAGGTATTTCCTAAACATGTATCTTACATTTTGAAATTACAAATCTAATGTAGGTTCACTCATATCTTAGAGATCACATGGATCGATTCAATAATATTCGAAATCCACCTCCACGCCATCCATCACCACCACCTTCACCTACACCTCCACCCACTCCACCTCATAACCCCCCACCTCCACCACCTAAAATCGATGGTGCTCGTTTGCAAGAACGAATAAATGCCAATGTTAGAACCATCCAAGATCAAATCAACATTATTCAAAATGAAGAATGTGTCGCACCACCTGTGAGGATGTTTGCATCTAGGATGCAAACCCTTGTTGATGTTGCTAGGGCTATGGATGGGATCTTATATGAGCATCGACAATGGCTAGAGGAGAGGAGAACTTCCGATTCTGAAAAGGAAAACACAAAGAAATGAATAGATGCAATAAAGAGCCACAATAGTTTCTAAATTAAGACAATGATCTTAAATAGTTATGAATTTATGAATTTGGTGAACGATGGATATTTTGTGTGATGAATTTATAAATTTGGTTGGATGGATATTTTTAGTGACGTGAATTTATGATTTTGGTTCTAGATGGATATTTTTAGTGATGTGAATTTATGATTTTGGTTCGAGATGGATATTTTTAGAGACATGAATTTATGAATTTGGTGGAATTTATGAACTTATAATGATGAATTTATAGTAGTATATATTTTATGACTATCTACTAGATCATGATTTCTCATGTTGGAAAATTGTAATATATATATATATGCATGAGACATAAATGAGCTTCTTGTGAATGTTTCAAGTTTATTGTTAGTATGTACACATGTATTAAAATTGCATATAGTTCTTAAATTTTGAAATTTGTATGTATGTACATAGTTTAGTTTAATGATGTATGCATGCAAATTATGCATCGTATTTTTTATTTTAAATGTATGTACATGTTAAATTTTGAATTTTGTATGCACATGCTCAAGTTCAATCAATCTATATGTGTGTTTCAATTTTATATGATCTTAATATATGTATGCACATCCTATTTAAACAAATTTGCACATGTGCATTTCAAATTTAACTATTTCTTGTAATTTTTTAAGTTTGTATGTTAATTTTGTATAATTTAATGCAGGTGCATACTTATATCTCATATCATGGATGATTTTAACATTGATGATATCATCAATCCACCACCTTAGCCACAACCACATCCACCTCCCCCTCCACCTCCCCCTCCCCCTCCACCTAATATGCCACCTCCAACACCTATCGCATTTGATGAGGCTCGCTTGCAAGCACGAATAAATGATCAAGTTACATCCATACAAAATCAAATCAATGCTATGCAGAGTCAAGCATTGATTCCACCACATGTCAGACATTTTGCATCTGCGATGCAAAATGTTGTGGATTCCATTAGGACCATTGATTATGATCTAGATAGGCATCAATGAGACAAATAAAAAATGAGAAAATTTTATGCTAACAGTCTCTCTTAAAAACAAATTTTAGACTTTAAAATAACAAAATCCCACCTAGCCCCCTACTTTCTCGACCCCGTTACTCGACATCCCATTCCTCCCAACAAATCTAGAATATCCATGAGGTGGTGCATACATCCACAAATGAGTGCAAATTTTTGGGATCGATGGTATATGGTTTTTGATAGTCCCCCACACACTAATGGGGAGTTCCCATTGTATTTTTTGAGAAAATTGTATGTAGAGTTTGTTATGGGGAAAAAGCCCAATTATTTTGATTTTAAATCATTTCAGGGTGTTGGTGGCGGCATGCCACAATAGAGGTTAGGGGCAAGGGTTGATCCCCAATGCCCCGTGCATGCACAACCCCTTGTTGTTGCTCCTAGTCCTCCCATTCCCGCACTTGTGCATCATTGAGTTGTGGTCTCAATATTAGGTTCCCTTTAGTACACCCCTTTCGTAGAGACCCGTGATCAACATGCTTCCGCAATAGCTGGGTGGGAAGCATAGAGACGATGATGATGGAGGAGTTTTTATGGAGCTGGTCTGAGTACCACTCTAGGAGTGTCAAGGCCCATCCCCCATATATGTACTAGTTGTCATCAAGTATGCTATGGACCTGATCAAGCCACACCTATTTTAGGGGTGGATGTGGGACATTCTGTGGCCCAAATCTAGTCGCATCGTAGCCTGCTTCCAGAGTTTCACAGCCAGACCACCTTGAGGACACCGTGTATACCATGCATCTACACGCTCATTTTATAGTTAGAATTTTGACACCTGCCATACCAAAGAAAATTTTAAAATACATTTAACAAAATCCATTTTGGTGTACAAAATGTGACACTCAATGGCAATCACTGCTCCATGGAGTACATACATCGGCTACCCATTCTACTCGGCAACCTATGGGTATTTGATTTCAAATTTTCAAATTATATATGAAATTATTTTTTAACTTGGAGTTTTAAATTTATAATTGAATCACATATATGTTTGAAATATTTATGTTGGTTTCCATGGAGTCAATCCTGGCCTCAAATGCCGATCTCCACCTGGTATTAGTTTCCAGAGCACCTCCACCATCTACTGTGAGGATCGTGGGTAGGTACATTTATATTGTAAATTGTTTAACTTACATTAGTATAGTTACAATTATGAATTTTGAATTCACTATATATGAAATTTGCATGTACACTTGTAAATATTATAAGTGTTAAATGTCTACATGTATGTCTAGGTTGATACCACAATGAGAATGGGCATCAGAAAAACATTAGATGTTGCGGCTACTCGTGAGGCCTCTGATTTTCAGGTTGTTTAAAAAAAATTCTACACAAAATGTGCAAACTTGAATATATATATATTAACCTAATTCAAGTATACATGCTTTAATTTTGATCTTATAGGACTTTTTTAGTGCGACTTTCAGCCCTGACCCAGACATAGTTACATGGGATGGAGGACATGCAGAGCAGGCTCCAGATCAAATGGTAATTTAATTTTTATTTTATATTTAAAGTCAATTATAAATTATATATTTTGAATATAACTTTAATTTTAAATTTTAAATTGAATATATATATATATATATATGAGCTAATACATGTTTTAAATTCTTTTTCTTTTATAGCATGAGACACATCTTGTAGTTGAGCATGTACAGACATGTCCTGGAGAAGAGGGTGCACAAACTCAGAATACAGTACAATTAAAATATGATAAATTATAAATTAAATTGAATTAAATCATTTTTAATTGTAGACTTGTACATCTAATTTCAACTTTCTTTGTCTTGTTTATGTAGATTGATTTAGAGAATTTAGAGGTTGCTTCAGGTGCACTAGAGCATCCAGACCCATATATGATGGTAATTTAATTTTATGATGAATTATAAATTAAATTGTCATTAAATCATTTTTCATTGTCTTACATATGATTTCATCTTTCTCTTGTACAAAGTGTTTTAGGTCATCTGCATAGTCCGCATGGCATGAAAAGGTCTCTTGATTATAGAGAATACATGACCTAGAAACATGATTTTATGGGTTCTATTTGTTTATTTCATGGACTATATTTCTAGTTTCTCATGTACTCTGTTGGACTTTATATTTCATGGCTCAAGTACTTAGTTGGACTTTAGTTCATGGGTTGTACTCTGATGGAATTTATTTCATGTGCTTAATTTATTGGTTTCATGTACTTAATATGTTACATAAATTATGGACTTTATTATTGTTTGAAATTTTAATTTACACATGTACATTTATGCATTTTATGTTCATAGTCAAGACATTAATATAGGACATTAATGTGAAATTAAATATAAATATGAAATTAATAGGACATTTTAATATTTATACTTTACAAATTTAGTGATCTCATACATGATATACATGATATGTACATTCAATAATTAGCGATAATTAGTCAATGAACTTATTCAATTCACGTCAATCAATATTTAGTCAATAAATCATAATTTACAAACAAAAGCAATTCGTTTATATACCAAAAAGGATAAAATTTTAAGAAATAAACAATACCATACAAGATTAGAGAATAAAAAAATTAATAAATTCTATAAATAATAGCATCCAACACTAATTTATAAGCTGTCAAAACAAATAATGACATCCAATACTAATTTATAAGCTATAAAAAAAAATGGCATCCAATACTAATTTATAAGCTATCAAAACAAATAATGGCATCCAATACTAATTTATAAGCTATCAAAACAAATAATGACATTGAATACTAATCTATAAGTTGTCAAAACAATTAATAGCATCCAACACTAACTATAGGTTATCTTAAGGGGATGTCTTAAGGGGTCCTAATACGACGTCTTAAGGGGATCAAAGAAGAGTATAATTGAGTATAAATATTAAGTGATATTAACAAGTATTATAAGTTTTAGGGTGAGTCATCATAACAAATGATATAATTAAGTATAATATTTAGGATATGTGCTAATACGACACGTCTTAAGGGGTCCTAATACGACGTCTTAAGGGGATGTCTTAAGGGGTCATAATACATCTTAAGGGGTCATAATACAACGTCTTAAGCGGATTTCTTAATGGATCTTAAGGGGATGTCTTAAGGGGTCATAATACAATGTCTTAAGGATATAATTGATTTAAAAATAATGTATGCATGATATTTAGTGATTATACAATCAAATATAAAGTTTCAAAGTAGGAAAACATGCACATTTAACAAACAAAATATATAGAATATCGATTTTGATACATAGAAGTACATAGAGTACATAATTGTGTATGTACATGTATTTGTAATTTGTACAAAATGTTTAATTCTATAAGTATGTATGTACATATATGTCATCTCAAAACAATGTTTATAAAATTTGGATATGTCGTCTCAAGAACATCTCAAACTCGTTCTTACTAATGTATTAGTCTTCACACCACCGATATCAAAAGGTACAAGCAATATCAATGAAATCATCAAAACATACATATTTTAATTTATATAAAACTATCTATATGTACACAACTCAAGTACTTGCATTTAAAAGTATTCCACACATGTTTGTAGGTTGAATCTAGGCATCCTCTCCTTTTTGTTTCAAAGTATGAGATCAATGCAATGATGGCTTAAGGATTCAAAAAAGGATAATAAATCAATTTTAACTATCAATGTACAAGAAATATCAATATGTAATCGAAACATGTATTTAAATATAATTTAACTAATAATTACATGTTTTTACCAAGTATTCCATGTTGTCTAGGTTGAATCTGCATGGACTAGATCCTTTTTGTGATTATGCCTTAAGGATCTATAAAAGGATAATTTAAATCAATTTCAACTAATAACACACTTGAGAAATATCGAAACATGTATTTAATCTATTTAAAAGGACAATATAAAACTAAAACTATATTTACCTGTATTTACTTATTCCATTGTACCATCTACATCCTCTCTTTTTTGCAATGCATCTATGATTGTCTCATGCTCTTCCATAGAAATTGTTCATAGAACTTTATTTGAAGGTCTTCCATGATACCGATCTAGTTTTATATTTGTTGCCACGACCAAATGTGAATAATGTATAATCTTTTTATTTGTTTCATAATCTTCGAATGTAGGTAGACCATTCTTCCTTGTCAAGTATTTTCATAGCCAAGTGCCAACAACCACCACCGATCCTATTGGAAAACATGAAAACCATCATCAAATAAGTTCTCAAAATTTTCTTAAGGGGATCAAAGACTTGTTCTAAAAAATTGCTTAAGGGGATCAAAAAATTGTTATCAAAATTTGCTTAAGGGGATGTCTTAAGGGGGTCACCGTACCTGTTGGATAATGATATCCATCGTCATCTTCTTGAGGTGATATTAACAACATACACATGTCCTGCAAATAAAATTTGATTTAATAACTTGCACATATCCATATAAATAATTTAGTATTACAAAATAACTTAATAAAGTGAAATAAAATGAAATAAATTGAATTAAAATTACCTTCTTGTACAAGATCTGAAACACGGTCATAGTATTAAGATGCAAACACTTGATCATTTTCTTCAATAGTTCTTTCATATTGATCATGTACTTTTGCAGGTGTCAACGATTTTTGCTCCCACTGTTCAACCCATTATGTATTTTCACATGCTTCCCAATCTCCTGAGATACAAAACTGGAAAAAACATGCAAGCTCCCTTGTCCAAATAGTCTGTGTGCTTGCTGTCGAACTCCTAAATGAATGCCATTTAGTAGATCCACTGATTGTCTCACAGTCAACTCTAGGTACAATGTTCTCTTCTTCAACCAACCAAAATAATCGATGAACTGTAGAGTACTCACTCAAACCAGGTGTAGATAATCTTGTATTACACTAATCCACAATCCCACACGCATCTTTAAATTTTACTACATCCTCAAATTTTAATTGTTCTCTAGCAAGAATTCTTTTGACACACGCACCAACTCCATCATGTTCTCCTTTACCATGCCCAACTTAAAAAAAACTCCCTATATGTTGAACATTAAGTTCCTTGTGAACCCTACTTAACCAATAGAACATTGAAGCATTCTTGAACTGCCCCATACAATTATCTGACCATATGAGGTGTTCTTTCATCTAGATTCCTCTTTCTCTTAAATTTCTATAAAATATACTGAAACAATACTGAATAAACTCTAACGAGTGTAACCGATTGTCACTCAAATAAAAATGATACTCCCTCAAAAATTTTCTATCATCCTCAGTGCTATCATTTGTATGTCTATAAACAGTATGGAAAAACATAGCTACTTGCATTGAATTATAATACTGTGATTGAATTTCCTCTTGCAGAGCTAGAGTATAATTCTCTGCAAAATCAACCATTGAAAGTATAGTACCAATTGGAAATGTGTTTCTACATGTTCCAAATTGGCCATCAAGCAATCGAGCATGTTGAGAGTGCATGACATATTTTGGTACAATTTTATTCTTAAATTCACTTATGAATGCATGCAAACTAACTTTTTCTATAACTAAATCACAACCCTTTCCTATTTTTCCATCTTTTAAAGAATAATGAACATTCTTAAATATTTTAACATCTACTAATTGTTGTCCAAAATCATTATCAACACTTTCATGCATACAAATTCTTAAGAATGAAAGATTTCCATAGTTAATGCATTGTCCAAAAATACAAGAACTTAAATAAAACAATTTATCATTAGATCTTTCACAAAAAAAACCTGAAATAAACTCCCTTATTGCTTCAGGTGGCATATTAATACCACACTCCTATATAATCATGTTAGTATGCAAGGTACAACGTATATATTGAAAAACATCATAAAAATAACGAAATTGAACATGCATTTTACAACAAGATATTCGTTGTTTATTAATTTTTACATACCAGGGTTTACATTTTTCAAAATACCTTTGACTTATTTTCATATTACCAGGTAACATTGAATCACCACAAAATTTTCTATAAAATTCAGTTTGTGTTGTATCTAATAGGTATTTTGGGTGAGGATCGCAAACTTTGGAACCCACTCTTAATTTTAAAACATCTCTAGCATTAGATGAAAACCTAGTATTATCATGCCGATATTTTTCAATCAAAGATTTAATTTCAAGATTCAATTTCATATCAAACCTCGGGAGTCAACCACTGAAACTCCAACATTGGTTGATGGGATCATTTTCTATACTTTCTCTTCTTTTTGTCGCTCGTAGCAATGTTTTAGGATATATTTTTAAAACTTCACTAGTATTGCTTACCATTCTTTTATTCAAAGTTTCTTTATAAACTATAGCAGTTGATATAGCTCTTCTTGCTGCGTTTTTATCTTTAGATCGACTATTTTTCCCAATAGATTGAATGACACTAGCAATAGTAGACATAACATGTTTTAACGATTGATCTTTTCTTTTTGGTTTAACATAAAAGCCTAACCTTTTCATTACTTTCCTCATTTTTTGCATTCTCATCAGATTACGTAAGTGGATTGACTTGAGTACAATTTTTGCGATAAAGGTACGTTTGTATTCTATTCACATATTAAATTCTTGTTCCTCAAGAGATTTGGTGACCAGGAAGATTATCAGAAAACACCACTTTCAATTTTAAAAAAAAAAATATTTTCATTAAATTCAACATCACATTCTAGATTTTTCATCTGTCTTCATCTTCATTTTTTATTTTCAACTTCGAATGGTTACATTTTCATCTTCATTTCAACGGCAAAACAATTTTTTATTTCATTTTGACAAAAGGATCATTCTCATTTTCATTTGCAACAAAATATTTTCTTTTTCATTTTTCGGCAGATTCATAAAGTTTCATCTCTCTGAATAAACATCGATGTCAACATCATTAAGTCCAACATCTTGTAAACTTCCTTACAAAATTTACCGTTCACTAACATGTGGTTGAGACAATACCTGGATTTGTATATTGAAACATTCTCCATAGCGATGAAGAAGAGGTTTGGGGCTGTCAGACGGACGGCAGACCAGCGGTAACCGTTGATTCGCGCAATTCGGCACAACCGGACCTCCATGATGGGCAGAAAATTCATTTCGGCGGACAGGTTGGTTAACCGCCATCATTGTTGATTCTGATATGTTCTTCGTAACGTGGCGCATGCCAGCTCTCTTTGGCGAACTGCGGCTGCTTGGGGATCATTGTGAACGCTTTAACAGCGTATTACCGGGCTTTGTCTTTGGTGCGGGTTTCGCCAGGCGCGATAGATATCCAATGGTGAAATTCTTAAATCAATCAAATTGGGAGTTGAAGACCTATAAGGACAAATTATCCCTCTTTGACGTCCCCTCAAAACAAGTAGAAAACTAGCACAATTCCACTTTAATTTTTTTTTGTTCATGCCTCCTTTGAAGAATTCAATCCATATTGCAAGTTGAAGACCTTTTGTTCCTCCAAACAAGTACAAAACTAACACAATTCCACTTCAAAAATAGTTTACACGATGCCTCCTTTGAAAAAAATAATAAAAAATGCAAGTTCACCACTTGTAAAGACAATAGTTGATGAAAAATAGCCCAATTTTACTACTCTCAGCCATACATGTGAAGTTGCAAACTTCATAGTAAATTTTGACAGTAAATTTAAATAAAACGGTTAAAAACAAACGAGATCTCGTTTATTAAAAATGGGATCCCATTTTATAATTAGGATCTCGTTCCCCCATATTAAATGTGCAGACCGTTGACAAAGGAACGAGATCTCGTTTACAAAGCAGGATCAGTTTCCCTGTCAACAGTCATGACATTTAATATTGGGAAATAGGATCCCGCTTACAAAACGAGATCCTGTTTCCAAAAATTTGAATTTGGATTTGCTTTGTGGTCGGGTTTCTGCCTTGTATTTTGGTTCAAGAAAAGCATTGGGAATCCAAACCTAGGCCTTCAACCTGGTTTGACCTACAAGTTGAAGGTCCTAACAATATTAGAGAAAAATACTGAGTTTGGACATATGATTGACGGCTTTCTTTGTAGAATTTTTTGACGAAATTAAATCCATTTTAGATGAGACAATGCAGATTCCAAATATGTTATTTTTTTTACAATTGGATTATTTTTTCTATTTTTCAATTAATTTATGATGAAACTGGTCCATAAACTTTAAATATCAAGGTTTTTTACTATTTTAATAACTTTTGATCAACATAACATTTTGATGAACAAATTGTACGAGAACAAAATTCAGAAAATTCTTTTCAATTTAAAAATAAAATAAAAAAATGATAAGTTTAGGTCATCTTATGCGTGTCGTACACGACTATTTTTCAAAATGACAAATATGCCTAATAAAAATTTAACAAAAAAAAAATATTCAATAAAAAATTTAAAAAAAAAATTGAGAACAAGCTTCAGTGAGTCACAAATCTTTTCCCAAAAGAATTTAGAAAAATACGATAATTTAGGTCAAAATATGGATGTTGTACACGTGCATGTTATGGTAAAAAAATGTGACTTTTAAATTGTGGTTTTTAGAAACGCTTATTGAAACTCAATTTGTACAATCTGGGTATTGAAATAAATTACATATTTGGAAACTAGATTCTGAGTACTACATTTTATGATTTGACTTTTTTGAAGATTCCATCTCTAAGTGCTTCAAATTTTAAGGTCAAATGTGTCAAATTCTGAAAATCAGGAAAAACACTTCCACTTTTTGGCCAAAAAGTGGACTCAACTTCTTGCCAGCACCCTTTATAGTTAAGGAAGATGAGGCAAAAAAGAGAGATTGTGAGCAGGAGTAACAATGGTCAAAAACCTGTTAAAAAAGGAAAGGGAGAGGGATTTCCCACATGCTTTGATAAGCTTTATAAGAGCCAAAAAAATGCAAAATCTAAAATCAAATGGCTTTAAATTGCATAAGCTAGAATGTGAGAGGACTTGAATCTTGAGATAGGAAGTATGTCATGAGGGCACTCTGTAATGAGAAAAAGAACTTAGACTGCTTGATGATTCAAGAAGTTAAAGATGTTTGCTTCCACCTTGAAAATAATTTTAATTTTTTATGGAAAGATGCTTGTGTCTTCTATTCAAAGCATAAAAAAGGAAAATGTGGTAATTCTCTTTTGTTAAATTGGAAATGAAAGAACTACATTAAAATAGCTTTGGCTATTCTCCATTCAACAGATGCCTTTGGGTAATCATAGAGAATAGTGAAACCAAATTTTTCATTTGTTCCATTTATCCTCCAATGACTATAAGGAAAGAATAGAGGTGTGGAAGTGGTTGTTTATAGAAATTCCTAGAGTGTCTTGGATAATTGGATTTGCGTTGGGAAATTTTTTGTAGCCGCCAGGTTTTGGGTTGGATCGTGGTTTTGATAGAGTGTCAAAATTAATAAAGATTCCTTGAAATCTTTTATATCGCCATCGTGTTTCTTTGGAGTGTCGATACCTACAAATAAAGCTACCACCAATCGATGCAAAAAGGAGGGTGTCACTGATTTTGGCAAAGCCTGAGAAGGCCATGTGGGGCCTATCACCACGGTACAGATTTTTACCCTGAGCACAACCTCAATAAAGGCATTGACATTTTGATTTTAATTATTTTTCTATCTTTTTATTTTTGCAAAAAAAAAAAATTTATTGTAAAAAATATAGATATATATTTTTAAAGAAACCTCTGTACCTTGGAGAATTAACGCAACAGGCTGTACAGATTCTATATGACCATACAAAATTCTGCATGGTCATATGAAATTTCATATGAAAAACCTTGCTACTATTTTTTTTTTCTTTTTTTGCAATTGCTCCAAAATTGATGAAATGATAGGCATTCTTTAGGTTTTTGGTTGTTTTGAATGCAACAGTGATGCCCATTTCACCTCAGTATGAGCCTATTTTTCCCTCAAAATTGGATCTCTCAAAATTCAGGTAGGAAGTCATAGATTTGGTGCTTTGATACCATGTTGAAGTTGATGATTGAACTCCATAGCACCCATAAATCACTTGCAAGCAATTATCATATCACAAAAGAAAGATCAAAGCCATTGATATGCTTGTGCAACCTTGAGAAGAAATGATCCAAAAAAGAAACTGATTTTCTATGAATTAATCTGAATAACCTTGGATTATTGATTACAATGAATGTGCATGCTTATAAAAGAAAAATAAAGAAAACCCTAGATGAGGATTACATTAATTGTGGCAAGTTTCTTAATCTCATGCAATGAGACAACTAGGCCTATAATTAGACCAATCTAATACTAAAAAGAACTCCTAAGTTTAGCTTAAGTGAATAAAGTAATAATGGAATTAATAACTAATTAATGATTATTTAATTATCAAGTGATTATCCTAATTACTCCAACAAATATGACTCAAAACAGTGAAGATAAAAAGGGAGGGATACCATGCTCATGGAAAGGGAATGAACAATACTATTGGAATATAATGAAGAGAACTTTGAAACTCTTTGATATCCTTAAGGGAAGAAGAAAAGATAGCAAAAGTATCTAGTTACTTGGTGCAACAATCAGATAGGGAAAAATAGAATCTATAGTAGATTGGATAGATTCTATGCTAATGAGAAAACCTTATGCTTTGAAAAAAATAAACAAATATAATTATGTTAAAGTGGAACCAAAATATATGTTTGATCACTTTCCCATTGAAGCAAAAATCATGTTAAAGAATAATACAAACATAAATGGTGTTAGAAAGAATTGCATATTCAAACTAAATACAAAACTAAGTTAAAAGATAAAGATTGTGTTAATGGAATACTTACCCACAAGTACAACAATTTTTTTTCCCCAAAAGGTCTGCTAGAGAATATTGGAATAGGCTAATGTCAAATACAAAAATCCTTCTCCAAAAAATAGGAAAGAAGGCTGCAATGGAAGGCAAAAGATGCGAAGGTGCTTTACAAGATGAGTTGCTTGTTGCTGAAGAAGAATTGCAAGGCGATAACTCAAATGTTGATAAGATTCTTCATATTAGTGGTATCATACACAAATTAAGACATTTTTAGATTAAAAAGGCACAAGGTACAAGAGTAAGGCCTAGAGTTAATTGGGTGAAAGATGGGGATAAAGGCTCAAAATATTTCTTTATTAAGGAAAAAATGATTACTAAAAATATTGGTCCAATTGAGAATAATAGTGTATGACTACATGATACAAGTGAAATCTTAAAAAAAAATTGAAATATTTATCAAAAATTGTTTACTATAGAAAATAAATCAAAATAATGTAGACAAGATCATGAGATTTGCAAGAAAGTAGTCCCAAAAAATATCACAAATGAAATGGGGTTAATTTTTGAGAAAGATATTTCTAAGGAAGAAATACAAAAGACAATCTTATCCTTCCAGAAAGGTAAAGCACCTTTGCAAATTGTCCAGGCCAACAAAATTAGATACAAGTCCAATTTAGGTTGGATTGAGGAGGATTTGAGAGAAGTTTCTAAAGAAGCTATTGTTGAGGACTCCTTATGAGAAGACATTAATAGGGGAATAATAAAACTCTACCAAAGGGTAGAGACAAAGGGAATATCAAGAATTGGAGGTCAATCACCCTATTGAATTTCTTACAAAATATTGGGCCAAATTATTAGCTTGAAGGTTGACAAAAATCATCCCTTTAATAATAAATGACACTCAAATTGGTTGTAAAGAATAGATATATCTTAGAAAACCTAATTACTAGTTGGGAAGCAATGGATTGGGCAAAGAGAAGTGATACAAAAAATGGTTGTCCAAATTTAAGTGGAATAGGGAAGGATCAAACAAAATTGTTAGGTATTTGGGTATCCCCTTCTTTGCTAATCTCTCCCTAAAAGAAAATGTGGAATTTGATGTTTGAAAAGATTGAAAAGAAACTAAGGAATTGGAATAATAATTTCTCATCCTTGGCCGAGAGGACTCAAGTTTTCCAAAAATTCCCTCTTCATACTCAATATAGTATGCCTTTGTGTGGTTTTTTGCAAGTTATCAATTCAACAAAGTTAAAAAACTAATCAAAAATTTCCTCTGGTTAGATGGCAAGGGCAAAAGGAAAAACATTTTGTCAAGTGGGAATGGTGTTGTTTGGAGAAAGACAATGGAGGCTTATGCTAAGTGAAAGATTTGAGATGGTAGGATATTGCTCTAGCCTCTAAATGGATCCTAAAATCTCTAAAGGCAATGAGCCATGGAAAATTATGATTAGGAGGAATGTACTTGAATCGGTGCCTAAAAGAGCCAAACAATGGAAAAACCTATAGCCTCATGATATATTATTTGGTAATTTTAGTGTTAAACCATCTAGGTCAAATGTCTTTGCAAATATATGGAAAGCTTATATGAGTCTACTAAGGGTCTAATAAAAAATTGTAATGCATTTGAGGGAGAAAAGACCTATCATGGATACAAGTCAATATGGTGGAACATAATGTATAATGATAAACCACTTGTTCTCTTGCAAGGTTTTTTTACAAAAAATGGAATGCCATGTGAATCTCTTTCTTGAATGATATAACATTTAATAATAAATTAATCCTTGGGAAATTTTAAAAAATAAATTCATGCTCAGTGATATGGCACAAAGAACATACTCAGTCATCAAGAAAACTTGGAAAGATCTAGGAGCTCCAATGGTAATTGTTGGCAAGCCTAAGAAGCTAGAAAGCCTTAAGTGGGAAGATGATACTCCCCTTTTGAAGATAAAACCATACAATATTTATAAACTATTGTATGAACCCCAAGATATTTGAGGCCAAGTCAATAGGTTTTAGGGTTTAAAGTTGGGTAAACTTGAATGGTCGGGTATTGTCAAAAACTATTGGTTTAAGTTAGTTGAACCTAAAAAGTGTTGTTTCATGTGGTTATTAGTTATTGTCAAGCTTGTTAATAATTATTCTAGTGCCATCTATAATGTTTGCAACTGTCTTGAGGATTTCAACCATATTTTCTTCAAGTGTAAGTTTTCCTTAAAGGTGTGGTATATTTTTATGGGAAATATCAAGGGATGGGATTGTAGAAATAATTTTTCATGGTTTCAAATCCTTTGTGACTATGTTAAAGGTATATCTACTAATGTGAATAGGTTTTGGAACATTTTTTCTATTGAAATTTTGTGTTTCATTTGGGAAGAAAATTGATGAATTGTACAAGGGCAAGAGGAGAATCCTTACTAAGTCTTGTGATAGACTCATATTTTTACGTGTTGTTGGATAGGTAACATTAACTTTGAAGATTCTAGTCGAAAGATTTGTAAAAATAATTGATGGAGCTGCAAGCCTCTTTAAGGAGGATATACAGGAGTCAGACTACTGGCCATAAGACCTGAGGCAAGTGGATGAAAAATTTAAAGGAAACTACATAGATTTTTAGAACAAATACAACAAGCTTCATCAATATGAAATTAAGAGGGATGAAGCAATAAGGGACTTGGAAGTTGCAGCTAATTTTTTTGGCAATAGTGACTGGGAATACATATCCCCTCCAATTGGGGTGTTTCCAGGAATTGACTCCTATAATCTCAATAAGAACTATACAAGTGACAAAGATTAGGATTCTGGAAAAAAATGGTTAGACTACATGATGTGAACAATGTAATAGTTTGAGAAATACATTATTATATATGCTTTGTTCTTGTAACCCTTGGAGTAGGGTATAGATGGATTTGGCTTGATATTATGTCCGTAATTGGATGTTTTCTTTTTTTGTAATCAAACTTCAATTTAAAAAAATATAAATGTTCAAGGCCTTGAAAAGGATGGTTTTAGACTAGGGCGCCCAATGCTTGTCCATCCCATTTTGGCTAAAATTTAAATATGTCAATGTCGACATTTTAATATTTGAAAATCCAAAATTATTTGTTAGTTATCAGTATTTGATTTTTAGGAAATTAGAAGAATTGCATATAAATACAAATCATTTTCGTCATTTTAGTCCTAACAAGCTAGCATTTTTCAAATAAGGAAATTGAGATCATAATTGAGCATCCTAAGAGTAGCCAAGAGAAAAATTATAACAACATTATTTTAGTTGAAAGCATCATATTAGCAATGCATCATGTTTTCATATGAGTTTGTTCTTGTTTTATGTTTATTTGTTTTGTGGTTACTAACACTTGCAACAAGACTTCAAATCAACTATCAATTTCTCCTTGAAGGTGATGAGTACATACTTTAGTCCATCAAGGAATAAAGATCTAAGTGGTGAGTTACAACAATTTCCAATTTATCACTTGTTTATCATTTAGCCTTTGGCTAATCAAGGGTAATCTCTTTTTTACATCATCATAGCCGTTGTGGAGGTAGAAATACCAAAATAGGGTTTGACTTAGGAAAGACCTTATACAACACAACTCTTCCCCCTCTTTCATGTGGCAAGTTACAAATCTGAAGTAAATTGGAGGAAGATTAAGGACTTAATTTCCTATTCATGCATTCAAGCCCTATAAGTTATCAAATTGAGGAAAGTGGATTTTATTAGCGATAGACAAAGTTTTGACAATGAGTCCAAAAGAGAAAAGCACACAAACTTAGGAGCAATAGAAGAGTGAAATCAAACCTTGAGTAGTTGTTACCCAATCTAGGGCATCTAGTTATTTCAATCCCAAATTACATATGCCAAGTTATTTTGTCTCTGCCCTCTGTTGTTCTAAACTCTATTCTTGTTTATCAGTTCTGTATTTTTTAGAAATCATCTCAATTTGTTGCATTTTCA
>VDFB02373365.1:222285355-222325789 GCA_007258455.2 Sequoia sempervirens
TACCCTCATTTACATTGTCTTACCTATACTTCCTGTCACTATTTGTGGTAGGAAAATAAATATATTTAATAAATTGTTAAATGAATTAAAACTATCTAAAATGTTGATTATTCAAAGAAATTTTAATCATTTCATGATTAAATGATAGGGGATAATTAAAGGCATGGTTGAAGCTATTGAGTACATGGAAGGTGAATGATTGATGAAGAACTGAGCTATTAGAAAGGAATGATTGCTGAGTCATCTTGTTTGGAATTCCTTTTGAGTTGCTAATATTTCAGTTTTGTTAAAATGATCTCTATTTGTTGGCCATAGGAAGAGAATCTATTTTTGATTAAAAAAAATGTTTTGTTGGTCGTAGGCCATAACAAACCCAAAATCTATCGATCTTTGATATATCAATCAATATATATGTGTGTATCTAAGACTCATGGATGGTGATTAATCAATTAATATATAGATATAACTCTTGCTCTACTTTGATTCGAATACGTTTTAGTGTGTGTATGGTTAGCTCAGTGTAGATCAAACATTTTTGTTCCATCACCTAGTGAAACAGGGAACAAGGTACCATTGCTTGGGTCACTCAGAGATTTTGTAGTTATTTTTCTTTGGTAATGTGTGATTTTATTTCTGCAATATTTCCATTCTGTGTATGTAAAGTGTGATTTTATTTCTGCAGTACTTCTATCTTGTGATCTTGTGTAATTCTGATTCTTATTTTGTGCTAATCTTAATATCTATTAGTAAAGGAATATTAATTAGAGTGTGAAGTGAGTTTATTTTGAATTTAGATAAAGGTTTTTTGTTGCCATTTTATATTCTGTAATAGAATATGTTATACTTCCTAGCACAATTCCTATCACACTTTATGGTACAGTTTCTATAACTTCCTATCATAGAGTAGAAACATAAATATTGAAATAGAATTGTTAAGCCAAATTTCTAGTTTAAGCCATTTTGCACACTTAGCTACATGCCATTCCCCCTCAGCTCATGAACTCGATCCCTTAGGAATATAGCCCCAACATCTTAAATCAAAAGTCCTACATTCCTAGATTGATAAGGTACAAATCTAAACTACAAGCCAAATTATTAGCCTCAATACCCAAAGCTAGAGTACTCAGTTTTGTCCAAACATTTTGGCATCATTGTTGTGGAAAGGTGTTAAAGGCCTAAAACTTAATGAGTTGAGTTAGGACCAGTGCCCTAAGGTGAAATTCTATGCGATCAACGACCTTGATCATGAAATCAACCTTGGTTTTCTTTGTTGTAGATCATATAGATGCATGAATCACATTAGAGATAGTAAAGGAAGGTTTTTTAAGAAAGATCTAGGAAATGTTGCAGGTATGAGCAAGTTTGGTGGTGTTGTCATTAATGTTATCATTGATATCAACACAATTCAATATGTTTCAGATTGTACATGTATGGATGATATGTTGTGAGTACATGGAACTATCTTTATAGTGTTGCAGATGTGTTGGTTTGATAAGTTTCCAAGTACTTTTGAGAAAATTAAATAAAGAAGAGAAAATAGAATGTTGAAAGTGTTCAGAATGTGCTTCAGTATGTTATTTTCATTTCTCCTATGATGATCCTATGCTTGTGTGAACTTAAAGGTTTGATAATGGTGATTTAGTGGTGATATCTCTTGATTTTTAGCTTTTGGTGTGATGGTATGTGAAAGTTACTTTCACTGGTATGTGAACTGTTCTGGCAGAGTTGGTATTATATGAACTAGGAGAAATATTGTTGCTCTACAATTTTTCTCTATTTTGTTTCAAATCTTGCAGATCTGGAATATGTCTTGTGAAGGTCTTTTCTGTGCTTTGGCAAAGAGGTTTGAAGATTGGTGATCTAGAAGTCATGTTTCAATAATTCAGTGTGAAGTTTATATAGTCTGGATGGACTAGTGAAAGATGTTCAGTGGTTGAAGTCTTTTATTTTGCTGCAGATGTATCTAGAAGATTCTAATATGTATTCTCATGCTTAAGGAAGTGTGTTGTGGTATATGCGTGTCATCTTCTAGTTGGGAAGCGTGTACATCAATGATTATTTATGTTTTCATTAGGTTTGGCCGACCTGGTGTTTACACTTCATTCAAAGAATAAAATTAATTTGAGGAAGTGTGTGATTGATCTGAGACATTATTTTTCGGTCTTGGTTAAATGTTTTATTGGTCCACTCTTATTCCTTTCCACCATGAGAATTTTGAGTTACCGACCTATTTTGAATTTAAGAAATGAGGTATTTGTGGCTAACCTTGGAGAAAGTTTCTAAGGTTGAGGATGGTATAAAATCAATTCGAAGTATGAAGAGTTGTATAATAGTGTGATGCAAAGTGACAAAAGTGAGCCACAAATCATAAGAGAAAAAGTGTGTGTGTGAGTTGTGATAGCAATTTTTCAGTGTGTTTAAGGTAGTGAGCTAAAGGTTTCTGCAATCCTGTAGATGTGCATTAATTTTTGTGGTGGATCTTTTGTTCTCTTTTGTATGTGTAGGCAATGAGCCTCCCTATTGGACAGTGAGTCCTTTTTGTAGGAAGTGGGCCTTTGTATTTGGATAGTGAGCCCTCTTCTGGGTAGTGAGCCCTTGGCAGTGAGCCTTTGTTTTATAATATTTTATATTGTGAGTTAACCCTCATCGTGGTTTTTCCCTCATTGGGTTTTCCACGTAAAAATCTAGTGTTCATTGTGTTGATTTGCTTTCTGCTATATGTGTTTAATGCTCTTACTTAATAAAAAAATAGTGTGGTTGTGGAATTAATAAGTGTTGAAGTTTTAAGTTTGAATTGTGTGACAACTGATTCACCCCCCCTCTCAGTTGTCCTACGCCTTTTTAACAAGAAATATTTCAAAACAAGAAGAACCACAAAAAGAATTAAATCCATTAATTGTGAATACACCATCCAGGAAATAGTTAGTTGAACATGATATTGAAAGACGTGTCATTGAGTCCACTACTATCGAGTCTCCTTCTAGTACCCAACAAGATTCATTTGAAGATTTATTTAAGAGGGTTGCTAAACTATTTTGATAATCTTACAAACTTCTAAGTGGTAAATCTCTCATACACAAAGACCCCAAGCTATTTTCATCCTTTTATACCCCTTGGGCATTTGAAACCATGGTCGATAACAACAACAATAATGGTGAAAGGGAATTGGCCAATAAAAATCGTGCTACCTTTGAGTTTCCCATTGCCCATCCAGAAGAGGATGCCCCCATGAAGAACATACCTCACTCTACGTTTCCTATTTTTTGAGGTCTTTCCATGGAAGACCCTGACATGTTTCTCTTTGAATTTGATGTTTTATATCATAGTTATGATTATCACAATGACGCACAAAAACTTAAAATGTTTCCAACTACTCTGAAGATGTAACATTGCGATGGTTCATGGGACTAGGACATGAAACTATTGAAAATTGGGATAACATGAAGAAAAAGTTCTTGGAAAAATACCAAGAATATTGCAAGACCAAGGAAATCAAAGATGAGATCTTTTGTATCACGCAACACAAATAGGAGACCTTAGAAGACTACCTTAAGCGATTCTTATTTAGTCTTGAAAGGACTAGGAAAATAGGGTTGAACAATGATACTATAAAAATTCTCTTTCTTAAGGGGATAGGGATGAATGTTTGGATATTTTAAATCTTATGGGGGGTGGGGATATTTCCAAATTGAGATTTGATGATATTTGTGATGTTTGTAGGAACTACTCAAGGTCCACCTGATCGGGTAGAGGGTACACTGGGAAGAATGTCTCTTCTAGCAGAACATCAGGTGTCACCAAAAGAGAACTAGGTAAATTGTTGGAAGATCTAAAAAATGATATTCTAATCACATGGGTAGGAAAATCGACACCTTGTACACCCGTAGGAAACAAGAAGAGGCTGAAAAAGAATTTTCTATATTCTGTCCTAATTATCATAAAAAACATAGTAGTAAGGAATGTCCTTATAGTAAAACAAAAATTTATTCCTTAGAAGATGCTAGTAAGGCTACTACATTACGACCTCTTCCAACTGACATGATGGATATGGACTTCAGTGAAGAACCCATTTATTATATGGCCCCATAGAGGCCTTGGCCTCCACAAACTATGCCCCCAATGATTAATGAACCTCTTAATGTAGGGCTTAGTGGACAACCCAGTTCCTTCCCAACTCAACTAGGATGGTATGGAGGGCGGAAACAACCTCTGCATTATTCACAATGGAAAAACCAATACTTGTATGCTCCTCAACCTTGGCAACAAATGTGGATGCCACCATCATAATTTATGCAATATCCACAATATCTTGCATTGTATATGATTAATCCATACCAACAACCACGACAATGCTTTCCATCAATACCTCCTTCATCCACTAGTTCACCATCCAACCCGTCACAACCACCTAAGGCAACACCTATTCTTACACAACCAACTCCAAATTTGAATAACAAGGTGGCACAACTAGTTTACAAGAATGAGGTGGTGGGTTACCCAAGCTATCCTATCAACACATTGGACATAAATGGAGTTTAGTTACGATCAGGAAAATCCCTCCAAGCATCCATTATTACTGAAATAAATGATGAACATGAAGAACCATTAGACAAAAAAGATGAAACATCTAGGATACCTTGATAGGTTCCAATCTCAACCAAAACAAAAGGAAGTGGTTGAGCCAAAGTTTTATTTTGTCAATGAATTGAAAAATACTAACATTAAGATTCCTCTTTTGCAGGACATCAAGGAAATTCATGTGTATACAAAGACAGTTCAGGACTTGTGCACTTGAAAGTAGATGAAGAAATGGGATCCAAATATAGTGCAAGTTATTGGGCAACTTGTTGACCTGATGTTGGGAAATATTTCAATTCCTAAATATTCAGACCCAGGGAGTCCTACCATTTGGTATGAATTGTTCATATTATCATTCCTAATACTTTAATTGACTTAGGAGGTGCCATTAACATCATGAACAATGATACTAAGGAAAATTTGTGCCTTCAGGGACTCAGGCCCACACCTACAGTCCTATAGATGGTAGACTACTCCCTAGTCAAACTTGAAGGTATGATATAAGATGTTATTTGTATTGAATCTTGGTAATACCCTACTGACTTCATGATCTTGCATCCCAAAATAAAGTTGGGGGATACCCCCTAATTCTGGGAAGACCATGGTTGGCAGCGGCTGATGCTTATATCAACTGTAGGTCAGGTAATATGGTGATTTCTAATGGGAAGAAGAAGAATCAATTGACCTTGTACCCACCTACACAACAACTATTGGAGACTGAAGAAACCTTGTGGGTTGATAGTGATTTGGAGGAGTCTCTGCATGTGATGACCATTGATCAAGCACTTGATATGGAGGAATTATTAGAGGATGTTGTCTTTTAAAATTGATGTGTTTGATGATGTTTTAGAAAGATTTTTTTTTCATTCTTGTATAGATAATTGTCCATTTGATAACTTTCTATTGTTAAGTGATTCACAATCACTGCAACATTTTATTACATTACATCAATTACTTCCGCATAACTATGTATATAGTCCATTCATGATTTTTGACACTTCTTTGCCATCCACCTCACAAGCACATGCTATAGATTTTCTTGTGAAGTCTCAAGCTATGGAAGGTTTACCAGGATGTACTTTAAATATTAATCCAAATTTAAGTGATGCACAAATAAAGATTTAATTTCCATGTTAAGAAATCAAAAAAATGCATTTGCATGGGAGCATCAAGATATGTGCAAAATTCATCCAGATACATGCACATGCCACATTTACATAGAGAAAGGTAGTCGTCCTATTAGGCAACCCCAAAGAAGGTTAAACCCAATTTTATGTGAAATTGTAAAAGATGAATTATAAAGGTTATTAAATGTAGGATTCATATATCCAATATCTAATATTTAGTGGGTTTCCCCTTTGGTGGTAGTTCCTAAGAAAAATGGTAAATGGAGAATATCTATTGATTATAGAGCCCTTAACAAGGCTACTAGAAAGTATAATTTTCTGTTACCTTCTATTGATAAAGTTTTGGATACACTTGCAGGTAAGAAATTCTTCTCCTTCCTGGATGGATTTAGTAGGTATAACCTGTGCGTGTGTCGAAATGTGTGTAGAGTTAGTTATTCTAATGTCAACAAAAACCTTAATGAGACGATTTACATTTAAAGTTTGAAGCAAGTAAAACTAATCTATTTTGCAATACAATCAAACTTTTCAAATACGTATCATTGTCCTCTATTTCTAGGTATTTATTAAACCGTTTGGCCCTCAAATTTCTATGGGCACAAAGGTTGTTAAAATGACTACCTAGAAAACGAGATTTGATGCTTAGTATGCAAGCTAAGATGATTCCTATGTGCAAATGTGTGGTGGAATGATTAGTGGTATGATCCTAAATGAAACAAGATGATGAAATTGATGATGAATGCAATGATAAACGAAGGATGATGTTAATGATGGATGAACAAGTGGAGATAAGTGAGATGATATGCAACTATAGTGAGCTATCTATGATTATGCATATGCTCAAATGCAAACATAAAACAAACTAACCTAAAATGTAACTATGATGCAATGGAGATGATAAAATGTAACTATGAAGCAATTAATTAATCTAAGATGAGAATGTAAAGTAACATATGATAAGAAAGTTAAGTATAAGACTCCATGAAAGCTCCAAGCTCCTACAAAAAAACTTGCATGGTAACAATACTCAAAGTGTGGATGGAAAATGGCATTATAACACTATTCCAATTTATTCTCAAAATAGCATTATAACATTACTCAAAAGGTGGATGGAAAATGGCATTATAACACTATTCCAATTTGTATTTCAAAATAGCATTATAAAATTACTCAAAAGGTGGATGATAATGCAAAGGGGTGTATTTATAGAGTTTTGCAAGCATTTTGTGAGGTGGCACCTATCAACGACTCAGATTCAAAGGAGACAAGATAGACGGTGGAGATGAAAGGAATCAGGATGTTGTCCCCTTGACCAAGGACAGCATGCCATGTGTGTGAAGCGAATCCCCTTGACCAATTGGAAGCATGCCAAATGTATGAGATTCCAAGTGTGTGAAACAAAGACCCATGTGCTCCATATTTGTTGGAAGTGTGGGGGAATAAAGCTATGTGCTTTTTCTTATTGGTGGAAGTGTGTGAGGATAATTCTAATTAATAATTAGGCTTATTTATTTTCATGTGAACTTTATGTGGTGGCACATAAAAAAAGTTGTAGAAATGTGCTCTAATTCTTAATCAGGATTAGGGAAGATTAATTAAATAAACACATTTAGGGTTTTTTGTTTATTTAATTTAGAAGAATGTGAATTAGGAGAGTTAAAAGGAAAGTGAACAATATAAATAAAGTAACACCTTATTTATATGTAGTCGAAGCATTAATCAAATAGGTTGTATTTAATTAATTGAATGCGATGACCATTTTCAGGTGTATACATAACCAAATCTGCATCATACCGGAGGATCGAGAAAATACCACTTTCACCTGTCCATGGGGGACATTTTCTTATAATGTTTTTCCTTTTGGTCTATGCAATGCCCCCACTACTTTCCAAAGGGAAGTGTTAAGTATTTTTTCTGATTTGATTCATGATTGTGTTGAAGTTTACATGGATGATTTTACTATGTATGGTGATACCTATGAGGAAGCCAAACATAATCTTGAAAAAGTTTTATAGTGGTATGAAGAAACTAAATTGTCTTTGATTCATGAAAAGTGTCACATTTTGATGACAGAAGGTATAGTACTCAGACACTATATTTCTGCTAAATGTATTCAAGTTAACCCAAAGAAGGTGCAAATAATTCAAGATTTTCTTATTCTTTTTTTTTTAGAAGTATTTTCGTAGCTTTCTAAGACATGCAAGATATTATTGGCATTTTATTCAGAATTTTAGTAAGATTGCTGCACCTCTTTTTGTTTTTTTGAGTAAAGATAACACTTTTTCTTGGATGAAGGAATGTCAACAAGCTTTTGAGACTATCAAGGAGAATCTTGTGACCACACTAGTATTGCGAGAACCTTATTATGAACTTCCTTTCCATATCCATACCGATGCTTCCAATTTTTTGATGGGAGTTGCCCTTGGTCAAAATAAGGAAATGCCATTTTATTCTATTTATTATATTAGTAATACCTTTATAGGTGCTGAATTGAACTACACAGTTACTGAGAAGGAATTCCTCATAGTTGTTTATGCTATTAATAAATTTTGGAATTATATAACTAGTTATAAAGTCTTTGTTCATACTGATCACTTTGTAATATGGTTTTTAATGAATAAACTAGTAGTTACAAGAAGAGTAATTATATGGTTACTTTTGTTGCAAGAATTTGATATAATCATACTTGATAAACCTAGTCAGGAAAATATGGTTGCAAAATTTATCCAAATTGCAATGCAAGAGTGAACCTATGCATGTTGATGATGCTTTCCCCAATGAGCATCTTTTTTCCATTTTAGTTAAGAGTCCATGGTTTACAAACATTATGAAATACTTGATCACTTGCAAGTTTCCCCTACACTTCTCTCCTCGTGATCATTAGAAACTTGTGGGGCTAAGTGGTCAATATACATGGATCAATGGGCTCTTGTTTCACACCATCATTGAAAACATCATGCATTGATGTGTAGCCAAAGACAATGTCTTTGATATACTTCAAGCATGTCATTAAAAACCATGCGGAATTTTTTTTGCAGCACAAAGGACTTCCAATAAGATCCTCATAGCTAGATATTATTGGCCTATGCTTCACAAAGATTGTAAAAAGTTCATGAAAATTTGTGATAAGTGCCAATGTATAGGGTGAACCACACATTTAGATGAGATACCTCTACAACCCCAGTTGTCTCTTGAACCCTTTGAAAAATGGGGTTTAGATTTTATGGGGCCAATTAACCCCCCATCAAAGAATAAGGAGTTTTGCATGCCCCACAATATTGTGACTGATCAAGGACCTTATTTTACATCTAAATTAATTACTACTCTAGTTTGGGAATATGAAATCCGACATCGCAAGTCCTCATCATATCACCCACATGAAAATGGACAAGTGGAGGTGACCAATCGAGAGTTTAAAAATGTTCTGACAAAGACTGTGGCCCTTCAATAGAAATATTTGGTAACAAGGCTTCTCGAAGCAATATGGGCACATCGCACCATGTGGAAGACCACTACCGGTCTTACACCATATGAGTTGGTTTATGGTAAGAAAGTTGTTCTTCCCATCAAGTTTGAGGTAAAGATGGTCCGAATTGATTTGAAATTGGGGATGAACCTAACAGATGCTCAGAAAGACCAAATTTATCAACTCCATTCTCTGGATGAACTCTGACAGCAAGCTCTTTTCCATGTAGAGGTAGTCCAAAAGAAACATGCTCTTTGGCATGACTATTTTATCAAACAAGGGTCCTTTCAGGCAGGTGATTGGGCACTGTTATATGACTATAGGTTCCATGATTTCAAAGGAAAGTTCCACACTAGATGGATAGGGCCATATGAAATTGAGTTGTTTATGATAATGGTGCAGTCAAACTTCGTACCATTGATTATGATCATATGGCTCTGTTTGTTAATGGGCATCACTTGAAACTGTACAAGTAGCCTATTTCTAAGGAAAATTTTGTATCAAGTTTGACAAAGTAACTCCATATTCTTGATCGAGTTCTTGTCGTCTCTTCAAGTACTCGCTAGGTACTTTTCAAGTTGAAAAAAAAAACAATAAAGATCCAATGATGAAAACCTTCGGGCGTTGTTGGCCAATTATTACTTGAAAACCAAAATACCAATGGGTAATAATTGTAAAATAATATTTGGGATGAAAACCAATTTTCTGGCATCTCAAGGTGGTATCAAATTAAAAACTGACTTGTTGGTGGTCTGGTGTCATTAGTAAAAAAATAAAATAAAATAAAATAGCAATCTATTCTTCCTATCACCAGTGTGCTAGGGACTTTTGTCCTTCTGAGATGTTTCTTGTTGCTACCCATTTTGTGATCAAGTTCTCCTTGGTTTGGATGGATGTGATGTCTCTTGGTCTTCATTTTTCCTAGTTACTCTTTACCTGATTTTTGTGCTAGGAACCTTCCTATCACTCTCAAGACATGTACTTGGCTCATTTTATCTCTTCACTAGCACTTCACTTTTCCACGGTGGCTTCCGTACATGCTCAATTCTATCTTTTCTAGTCTTGTGGCCATTGTATATGATCTGCTACCGCCAGATAGATTTCATGGATTCCTTCAATCACATGTTGTGTTTGTCCCATCAATGTGATCCATTAGCTTCTTTAGTGTCCATGTTGGCATTTATTTCTATTGCTTTGCTAACAGGGTAGATCTTTCACATGCCTTTTGTTGCTTTTCTGCCGAGTTGTGGGTTTGCGGTACTCTCTCTTCGCTGATCTCTTCCCATGTCATCATTTCTCCATCCCATCCTCCTTGTCATTCATTCCTCGACACATTCTATCATCATTTACATGACACATTCTCCCTGCCATTCATTTCTCTTTGAGTCCCATCAACCTTACCGAAATTTCTTCCATACGTGCCATTAGATCTATGGGGATTGTGCATTTATGATTGTTCACTTTCCAAAACTCTAGTGTTGGATTTTTTGCCACCAACTTCATATTCTGGTCTCCACATATTTATTGATAATTGGTAATTGGTAGGTTTTAAATTCTTTTTCAATTTATTATTTGTATTTATTTTTTGCAGCAAATGGTGACTTGCCTCGTGGACGAGTCAAATGCTTAGCTAGGGGGGAGATATCTTTGGTGTGTTTTCCATAGTCATCTATAGCATCATTATTTGGAAAGCAAGTATTTTCCACCTGATTTAGCTATTGTTTCTAGTATAATTAACCATACTCCACAATCAATTCTCTATTCTTACCTATTATTTCACCTTAATCTATCATTACTTCGCCATAATTTCACCATTCATCATAATCTTACCATTTTTATTTTTGAAAATTTACCATTTTACCATTCCAAAACCATTTTTGTGTTAGTGGTTTGGGTTGTCTAGTTTTTCTTTCTACTATGCAAAAATTCTTGGTACATTCATGGCAAAAAAAACGTTGTCACTACCATGAAACCACCTCCATGGAACCTTTGCAAACTACAGAGGAAGCTTATAAGATCTTTAAGTAGGTGCAATGGGATGCACATTTCAGATAAATATGTGGGTTCGATAAAGATGTGGCTATGGAATTTGCACTCAATTTTCATCATAATCAAGCGTCTCTTCAGTACTTAAAGTTTCCTGTGACAATATCCACAATTTTAGACATGACGGGGTTGCCATTGTCAGGTGAAAATTATTTTCTTGATGCTTCCACAAAGGTTGCAGATTTACAACCAATGAGGAAACAATTCTTGTAGAGAGGGGAGTCAATTGAAATGGTTCATGGGCATGGACTAAATTGTCTTCACTCCCTCGATTGTGGAGAGATGTCACCAAATTCATTATAGAGTACATTACCTACGTAGGAAGGTATATTTATGTTTTCACCCAACACTTCCACCTTCTTCTACATTTGAGAAAAGGACTTCTTGTAAACATTCCATATTTTCTTCACTGTTCTTTGCAAAGAATGAGAAAAGTTGTACAAGAAGGGAAGACAAATTCCTTGGTGCATCACAGGTTGATTAAAATTTTTATTATCTAAGAAATAAAATCACTCTCTCCTCCTGATGATTGGGACAATTTTGTTAATATGGGTGAAGACTCAATCTAGGAAGCCTTGGAGAAAGGTTCTAAAACAAAAGGGAGTCCTAAAACCCCAAGTCCTACTCAAACTGAGTAGGAAACTCCTGAGAGTCCTATTGTTCCTAGTTCCAATTGTAAACGTAAAATCAATAAAAAAACCCCTGCAAGTCCTAGCACAAGCCATACACCTAAGTCTAGTAGGAAACCCTCAACCAAACAAAGTTCAATCCCTCAAATTGTTGAAAAGGAATCAGGATTCCCCAAAACGCAAGAAAGGAAAAGGGTTTATTGATAAATTGAAAGGCCCAGCTCAAGTAGCGAGTGATATCATGGATTCATACCACCAAGATTCTAAATTTGACCCAAAAATCCTAGTTGAGGACTTTAAAAAATAAGGAAAAGCTAGTCGGGAGCACAAAAGGCTTGAAAGAAGAAAGAAGAAAGAATAAGAGGAAAAGACTAGCTCTAATTTGGGGGTCTCTGAATCTGAAAACCCTGACACTGATCCTCCATCTAGTGATGATCATGACCCTAATATTGATCCTATGACTGATACCATTTTTGTGATGAACTAGGGAAAGTTACTTCCCTTGAAGGGATAGGAAGTCTTGTACAAGAAAACCTTGGTTCCTCTACACTGGATGAAAAGAAGGGTACTAAAATGGGAATGGGAGAAATTCCAGACCCACATACAGAGTCTGGAAACTTGGAGACTATGGAGGTCTCTACAAACCTTGATGACCAAAGGGTTGATGATATCCAAGGAAGAATACAAGAGGTAGGAGAGTCTACAACTCCTATTATCACTAGAACAAAAAAATAAAAATTAGATTAATTAATTGTTGGTTTAGAAGAAGGCCAAAATGATGACAATGATTTTCCTAGCCGAGATGAACAACAAGCTGAAGAAGAGTTTGGAGAGAGTGAAATCCTCTTAAAAAAATCAAGGATTTACAAGATTCAATTGAGAAATTGAAAGTGAAGAATCAAGGATTATAGAACCAACTTCAATAGGAAAACTCTAACTCTCAATTGCAAGAAACAAAAATTCAAATTCTAACAACAGAGTTGGATCAAGCAGTAGCATCCAAGGAACATCATGTTTCTATCAGGGATCATGGGCAATAGATGGAGGCCTTAAAATAGCTCTGGGCCAAAGAGATTTCCAACACCATACATAGATTGACATCTCAACTTGGTTTGTAGTTTTCCTTCTTGTATGAGGACATGCAAGACTTTTAGCTAGGGGAGAAATGATGGAAGAAAATGAGGCCTTATTATTCCATTCTTTGTTTTCCTTTTCACCCTCATTTACATTGTCTTACCTATACTTCCTATCACTATTTGTTGTAGGAAAATAGATATATTTAATAAATTGTTAAATTAATTTAAAATATCCAAAATGTTTATTATTCAAAGAAATTTTAATCATTTCATGATTAAATGATAGGGGATAATTAAGGTTCTATTGAAGTTGTTGAGTATGTGGAAGGTGAAGGACCAATGAAGAATGGAGTTGTTAGAATGGAACGATTACTGAGTCATCTTGTTTGGAATTACTTTTGAGTTGTTAATATTTTTGTTCTGTTAAAAAAAAAATTATTTGTTGGCCATAGGTTGATAATCTATTTTTGATTAAAATTTTTGGTTTGTTGGCCATAAGCCATAAAAAACCCAAACTCTATCGATCTTTTTGGTGTAATTAATTATTTAATTACACTTGAATAAGTTTACTTAGGTAATATTTTAATTCCTAGGTTATTGTTGTCATCCTTATCTTGTTGAGCTATTGTGTTGCTCAAGATAAGATTAGGGTTGTGCATGCTTGCTTTTATAAGCAAGCCTTATCTCATGTAATTATTGAATTCATGAATAATATTATTTGCACATTTTCATGCAAAACTCTTGCTTTTTTCTGTTTTTCTCTTATGTGGAAGGTTTTTTGGTTTGCATGTCTGATCTTGGTTTCTAACATGGTATTAGAGCCTTGATATGCAGCCCCTTCTCAGATTTTTGGAGAGATTTAGTGCAGAGTAGTTCGAGGAACCTTGAGGGTTTCATGCCTTGAGCCTATTTCTGGCTATGGCTGCAAGATCTTCTTGAGTTTGTCTCTTTATTGGGTTCTCTTGCATGGTCACTTTTGGCGCACGTTGGAGGAAATTTGAGCTCATTTTTTAGTCCAGGGCTGTCAAAAAATTTAGGATCAACTTTTGTTTCGCCTAAATCCAACATTTTATGCTAAAGTTATGAGGGTTTGAATATTTTCCAGATCTGGGAGTTGCAAAGCTTCTAATGCATTTTCAGGCAGATTGGACCTCACCATCAAATCTAGAGCGTTTGAGAGACGAAAATTGACATATAACTCACCTATATTCGGCGTCAGCTGTTCGTGAAGCAAAGTTTTTTTACCCAACAGGTTGTACGACCCACCAAGTATAGGGCATGATACTGTTGCAGAATAAAAAAAAATAAAAATTTATTATGTTCTGCAAAATATTTTATTAAAATCGGGCTTTACAAATTTATGTGGGGCATATTAATTTTTATATGGTGGATTTTCTGGCAGATATATTTTTTGAGGGTTTGTTGTTATTCTCTGCGGGATATTGGTACCTGCGTACCAGGACCTATCAAATATGATAGTCCTTGGTCGGCCCACCGTACTTCACCCGCCAGCCAACATATATCCTCAACTAGCTTTTTCTTTGCCAGCCTTTCTTCTCCCGTCGGTCGCTCTTCCCTCACTATCCACCGACTTCATCTCCTACAGGGATTATTGCTTTGGCTATCCTCCTCCCGCCGGTGTTCTTTTACCTGTCCCTGGTCCTATTGCTCGCCTCCGGGGGGGGGGGGGCTCTTTAGTTGGTGGCACCAGGAGCGGCACCACCTCCGCTCAGCCCACCTGTCACCCGCCTGGTAGCAGGTTTCCTTTTTGCAAAGATTTGACCTGCGATCACATGGAGGACCAGTCGCCAGTGCCCAAGGGCTGGAATTTTGTGCCCACTTAGCCTGCCTGTACCCTCATTTGCCATTTTACAACTGTTTTTTTCATTTTGGCATAACTTTTGATCTCAGAGGCGAATTTTTTGAAACGAGATATCACTGGAAAGCTGGTGAGCCCAATTTTCTCATGGTGTAATTAGTTTTCAAAGTTTTTGTAGTTTGGGTGAAATTTTTTCTTGTTGAAGTCAGATGTTCATATTTTTCTTCGGAGGGTATATCTTTTGACTCGGTGATCCTTTTTCGTCATTCTCACAACATTGGAAAGTTGGTTCAGTCCTCTACATAGATATGACATCAATTTCAATTTTTAGTTTATGCATGGTTTTTCATTCTCTCCATTTGTAATCATTGGGTATTGTAATAAATGAACTGATATAAAGTTCCATCAAGGGGTTTTCTTGCATAATAATCTGATTAGAGTGTAGTTTCACTTTGATCTCCATCTTGTTTTTTATGACAACTCACATGGGTTGTATCTAGTTTCTTAGTTTCTTTTGGCCTCATCTTGCTCTAGCTTGACACATATCAGATTCACATTGGTTCACACTTTAGATTGAGAGCCTATAGTTATTGATTCGCATTGGTTCAGATCCATCTTAGTTTGAGGGCCATGTTTTTATTGTTAATGTTCCATAATATTTATGGTACTTGTTCCCATGGAAGATTTTTAGTCTCAGTTTGGCATTGGCATCGAGATACATAGCTTCCATATTCTTTCATCATATCATTCCCTCTTATGGGGGCATCATTTTATCTACTGTTGCTTCACAGATTCTAGGGTTGTTCCAGTTTGTGAGTTTTCCAGTGTTTTGTGGCATCGGGTCTGCTGTTGCATTATTATGATTCCGCTTGAGTCCTTCAGTAACTCTCATTTGGTTTCTTGTATACAGAAGTATCTTTCCTTTCCTGTCGGATTTCGGTTCCAGTGTTACTCCACAGTGTTCTTCCAGTGCTTCTTTGCAACAATCATCTCATTGTAGGGGGGTTTTTTCCCATTGGGTTTTCCTTCTCTACCTCTTTCATTGCATTTGTACATGGGCACTTGATCAGGCCTTGTTGTCGGGACCCATTCATGCTTTCTTGAATTCATCCTAACATTTAGGTGCATGCTTTTTTAGTCTCCCTAAGTTGCACTTATGGGGGGGGTGTTGGTGTAATTAATTATTTAATTACACTTGAATAAGTTTACTTAGGTAATATTTTAATTCCTAGGTTATTGTTGTCATCCTTATCTTGTTGAGCTATCTTGTTGCTCAAGATAAGATTAGGGTTGTGCATGCTTGCTTTTATAAGAAAGCCTCATCTCATGTAATTATGGAATTCCTCAATAATATTATTTGCACATCTTCATGCAAAGCTCTTGCTTTTTTCTATTTTTCTCTTTTGTGGAAGGTTTTTTGGTTTGCATG
The DNA here is from genome assembly GCA_007258455.2 of Sequoia sempervirens. NCBI lineage: Eukaryota > Viridiplantae > Streptophyta > Pinopsida > Cupressales > Cupressaceae > Sequoia > Sequoia sempervirens. Next base: position 222,301,526 of record VDFB02373365.1, read on the forward strand.
TCTGATCTTGTTTTCTAATAGATCTTTGATATATCAATCGGTATATAGGTGTGTGTATCTAAGACTCATGGATGGTGATTAATCAATTAATATAGAGATATAACTCTTGCTCTACTTTGATTTGAATAGTGTTTTAGTGCGTGTATGGTTAGCTCAGTGTAGATCAAACATTTTTGTTCCATCACCCGGTGAAACAAGGAGCAATGGCCCACTACTTGGGTCACTTAGTGATTTTGTAGTTATTTTTCTTTGGTAATGTGTGATTTTATTTCTGCAATATTTCTATTATGTGTATGTAACATGTGATTTTATTTTTGTAGTATTTCTATCTTGTAATATTGTTTAAATCTGATTCTTATTCTGTGCTAATCTTAATATCTATCAATAAAGGATTATTAATTAGAGTGTGAAGTGAGTTTATTCTAAATTTAGATAAAGGTTTGCTACTACCATTTTATATTATGTTACAGACTCTGTTACACTTCCTGGCACAGTTCCTATCATAGTTCCTATCACATAGTAGAAGAAAAATTGAAATAGAATTGTTAAACCATATTTCTAGTTTAAGCCATTTTGCATACTTAGCTGCATGTCATTCCCCCTCAGCTCATGAACTTCAACCCTTAGGCATATTGTTACATTTTTGGTTGTCGTTTCATCAAAATATTGACCTATTAATTCCCGATACAATTGCTAGATTTATACAAGATCCATAGGAGGCGGTTAAGCCATGTCATGAACCCAAGCACCACATTGCATAGAGGAGATGAAGGGGCACACCATCTTGCAACAATCCCCCCCTCAGTGTAAGCAAGGGGTTCGAACTTGTGACCTTGACTATGATATCAATTGTTACATTGGTGGTTTTCATTGCACCAAAAGATTGACTTGTTAATGCCCAATACAACCACCATGATATTTATACAAGATCCATAGGAGGTGGTTAAGCCATGTCACAGACCCAAGCGCCAAGCTGCACAAAGGAGACCAAGGGAAAGACCATCTTGCAACACATATAGCCCCAACATTTTTCATAAGTCCTACATTCCTAGATTGACAAGGTACAAATCTGAACTACAAGCCAAATTCTTAGCCTTAATTCCCAAAGTTAGAGTACTTAGTTTTGTCCAAACAACCCACTTTGGATCTCAAAAAAAGTGGGATCTGGATAAGGGCGCTTTGTGCCCTTGTCCTCTTAAAACAACCCCAAATTTAAATATGTTGATGTCAGTAATTTATTATTTGAGATTCAAATCCTAATTTTCAACTATCAAGATTTCATTTTCGAGAAATTAGAAGAGTTGCATATAAATACAGTATTTTCGTAATTTTAATTAACAATAATTATCAAGCAATATTGGAGAACAATTATTATCAATTAAAGAGTATTCAAGAGTAGAATTTATAAAATTATTGCAGCATTTCATCATTCAAGCATCATGTCAAGTTTTATGTGAGTTTGTTCATGTTTATGCATGCATTTTGTTTGTGAGTACTAATTCTTGTAGGCTTTCAAGTCAAATAGCAATCAATCCTTGAAGGTGATGAGCATGAATTTAGCCCATCAAGGAGATCAAATTTGAGTGGTGAGTTGCAACAAGTTAATTCATTACTCCAATCATTTAGCCTCTATTCCTCAAAAGGATAAGCTCTCTTTATCATCAATTTTTCCATTGTGGAGGTAGAAATACCAACACGAGGTTTGACTGAGGCAATCCCCTATATGGCACAACACTTCCTCTCCTTTTAAATGTGTATGTTATAGATCTGAAGAGGATTGAAAGAAGATTGAAGAAAAACCATCCTCTAGTAGAAGTGGGGGAATTAAGTATTCAAAATGTTGTTCATCTCCTGAAATCTGGACTTTGAGGTTTGATGGATCTAAGTGTAAACAAGGTGCAAGAGCCAGATTCAAATTGATAAGTCTGATAGGGAAAACCTTATTTGCTGCTCATAGCTTACAATTTTAGTGCACCAATAACGTTGTTGAATACAAGGCTCTAATCCATGGGTTGCTAATGGCATTGAAGAAGAATGTTAGGACATTGTAGGTGTTTGGAGATTTTGAACTAGTGGTGAAATAGGTACGAAGGTAGTATTCCTGTCACGATAGGAGGATGACCAACTACCAACACAGAGTGTGGGATTTGATTGAAAGCTTCAATGCATTCAACATCTAGTTGATCCCAAGGGCTAAGAACCACACTGCAAATGATCTAGCCCAAGCAGCTAGTACACTTGAACCTCTATCCTTATCTAGATTGAAGTTCACTATTGAATTAACACCAGTCCCTTCTGTACCTAACAATGTTGCAAACTTTCAAGTATTCAAAGATGACAAGCATATCCTAGATTTCCTAACCAATTATGATGTGTTTACTTCACAAGTTATCGATGAGGTGGAACTCCAAGAGGTAGAATTAGATATGGAAGGAGTACTCAATCTGAAAATGAACATAATTCCTAGAGGGATGGTGCAGTTGGAGTGGATCTTTGACTTAGATAGGATAAAAGATCAAGATCAACAAACAAAAACTAATTCCATAGACAACCAATGTGATACCTACAATATGGGCACTCCCGATAATGTCAAGAATGTGTACATTGGAAAGGTATGCACCCCAAAAGAGAGAAAAGGCCTAATAGATGCATTACACACTTACCAAGATGTCATAGCATGGAGTTATGAAGATTTGAAGATGTACGACACCTCCATTATCACACACACCATTCCTCTGAAACCAGGAGTAAAACCTTTCCGTTAGAGGTAGAGGCCCATCAATGCCTTGTTGGAACCAATTATTTAGAAAGAAGTGCATAAATTACTATCTACTAGGATCATATTCCCTATTAGACACTCAATGTGGGTGGATAATTCGGTTCCCGTCCACAAGAAAAATGGAGAGATTAGATTATCTATTGATTTCATAAATCTTAATCGAGCATCTAAAAAAGATAACTACCTAGTTCCTTCCTTGGATAAGGTTCCGCAGATTGTGAATAGATCTCAAATGATGTCCTTCTTAGACAGTTACTCTGGTTACAATCAAGTTATGGTACAATATGAAGATAGGCATAAGACAACCTTCACCACCAAGTGGGGCACATTTGCATACAAAAGGATGCCTTTTAGACTAATCAATGCAGGGACCACGTTCTAGAGAGTGATGGATATTGATTTTAAGGATATCATAGGAAAATGTATCATCATCTATATGGAAAATTTGACAGTTTTTTCCAAGAATAGAGGTGATCACATTGTAGATCTATGCGAAGTATTCCAAAGATGCAGAGAATTCAACATCTCACTTAACCCCAAGAAGTGCATATTTAGGGTAATCAAAGGAAAACTCTTGGGACATGTCATCTCGAAACGTGAAATCTCAATTGACCCTGATAGAATTTAGGCTATCTTGAAAATTCAGCCACCTGCCAGCAAAGAAGGAGATGAAATCTTTCTTCGATAAGATTAACTTTGTCTGGAAGTTTATCATAGGATTTGCAAAAATTGTGAAACCACTAAATGCTATGCTGAAGCAGGACACCAAAGTGGAGTGGAACGCCAAGGATAAACAAGAATTTGATGAAATCAAGAGGGTTATAGCTGCTACCCCAATGCTAGTGAGTCTTGATTATTAGAATCCCTTCTACACATATTCTTTTGCATTTTACCATTCTTGTGCAAGTATGCTGACTCAGAAATCGGACGAGGGAAATGGGCACCCTATAGCTTTTATGAGTGCCCTCTTAGGGATGCCGAGTTGAGATATTCAAATGTGGAAAAGTAGGCTTACATCATAGTCTGGGGTATTAAGAAATTCAGACATTATATCCTAAGAAACAAGGTCTTTTCCATTGTACTTGACCCAACCGTGAAGCTCTTGTTGATGTAGAATGAGATGGGAGAAAGAAGAGCTAAGTGGATTACCCTGCTACAGGAGTATGATCTTGAAATTCAGCCTATGAAGTTGGCAAGGGGATAGGCTCTAACACAAACTATGGCTGAAAAAGGTCCAAAGATTGTTCCATAACAATACCATCTTTAGGATGTGTCTCCAGACGAATGGTATGATGATATCGTGTATTATTTGCTGAATCAAAAGTGTCTTGATCATTTGAACATTGTGCAGCGAAGGGTCGTATGCTTGAAAAGTAAAATTTATATGCTGCATGGAGGAATTTTGTAGAAGAATAACCATGAGGGAATCTATCTGTGATGCTTGAGAAAAGAGGAAGCAACTAGCCTAATGATAGAATTTCATGACAAGTATGGTACATGCCATGGTTTCAGACCTGCGACTACTCATTAGATCCTGAGGGCTGGCTATTACTGGCCTACCTTGTTCAAGGATGCTCATAACCATGTGAGGACCTATCACATATGTTAGACATGTGCAACTAGGGAGAAATGTTCTACTTTTCCACTTTAGCCTATTATCAAGGTGAAACCCTTTGCACAATGGGGTATGGATTTGATTGGCCCAATCAACCCACCATCCTCTGCTAGACACATGAATATTCTTATTGTTACTAATTATTTCACTAGGTGGACCAAAGCTATTTCCTGCAAACAATGTACTGTTGAGGCAGTGATCAATTTCCTCGAATCAAGTATCATTAACCACTTTGGTTTTCCTTTTGCTTTAGTATGTGATAATGGTTCTACATTTTCATCTTTGAAATTCTTGAGCTGTGTGTTTGACCATGGTATTGTCATTAAGTTTTCTTCAAACTATTATCCTCAAGGGAATGGTCTCGTTGAGTCCACTAATAAGAATCTCTTGACTATGATCTGTAAGTTGCTTGAGAGGAATCCTAAGGATTGGAACACTCAATTGAGATTTTCCTTATGGGAAGATCATACACAAAAGAAGACATACCTAGGTACATCCCCATATCACTTGGTGTATGGCTTTGAACCCGTATTTCCTATCCAGTTAAGGATCCCTACTCTTCAATTCATTAATGAGTATTACAAGGGAGAGAATTTAGAAGCCTATTTTCCTGAACTGCTACAACAAGAAGAAAAGAGGGATGCAGCCCTAGAAAACTTTTCCAAACATCAGGGTGTTGTCAAAAGGTGGTTTGAACGTAAGGCTAAGGTTAAGGCCTTTTGGATTTTAGACCTAGTCCTATATTGGGACAAAGTGCATGAAAAGAAAGGGGAGCACAATAAGTGTGAAAAATTGTGGCTTGGACCCTATCAAATTTATAAGATCCTCGGAGACAATGCTTTTCATCTCAAGACTCTCACTGGAGAGGACGTCCCATTTCCTGTCAATGGGAAACATTTGAAGCATTATTTCCTTGCCTGAGCTATTTTATGCTCACCCTTGTAAATAGTTAGAGAAGGTGTCATTTTTCTTTTTTCTTTTGGTTAGTGTAGGTGCTTTTGTTCACTGCTTGTTTTGGTTTTGGGGTTTTCTGTCTTCAAGTTTTGGGTAGGGTGTCTTACTTGCATAACTGTTGTTTCGCTGCTTCAATTTGTTCTATATATTTCCTTTAAAAACTCTAATCATCTTTCTAGGACAATTTGGTAGAGGCCCTTCATTTTTCTTCACCTGTGCTAAATGTTAAGAGTGGATGAATCCTTGGATTAAGTTAGTCTCGAATGTGCTTGAATCTTACACTGTTCACACATGTTAACAATCCCAGGGTTACTCAAGGTTCCTCGGGAGGCCTAGTTAAGTGAAAAATCCTATTTTTGCTTCAACGCCACTATGGTTCTCATCCCTGCATGTGAGCTTCATTGCTTACAGGTTAAAATAATAGGTGAAAAGAAAAGAAATATCAAAAGAAAAGAAAAGGTAAGTATTGGAAATCAAAAGAAATTCAACTTATCAAGAGGATCCAAATAACTTCACCGGGGATATGGACGCCCGGTTGGCAGTGGAGCTATGTTTGGGAGAATCATAATGATAACCTCGTTGGGGCTATGGACACCTGTTTGGAAGCAAGGCTCTATCCAGAATGCTTTTGGATTCAGAATCTTTACGTAGCTTAACTTCATCAACCTTGATTTCCTTGTCGTAGCTAAGGGAAGGAAATGAACGCATCAACACACACTTGGATTCCTGGTGCAGGAAGGACTATCTTGTCCATCGATTCTGAAACTTTACTTTAGAAGTGACCTGATGCAAGGACTGAGACCAGGAGTTCTGGGTTCTTGATTCCATTTTATCATCAAAATCTCTAGAGCATTTCCCCAGTGGAGTCACCATTTGTTGTGCAATTTTGCACACATGCCCCACCTGAGGTAGGGATCCCCTCTCGGGTTGATTTCATTCCTGCTTTGTTGTAGGTTCCACCCTTTCCCCTTAAAAGATAAGTTCCTCTGAATTTTGTATTTTTCTTCACCTAGAGGGATTAATGATCTATCTACACTTAGGGTGTGTTATTTCCAACTCTATGATCTCAGGGCATCCTTAAAGTCTCTTGTCTAAACCAAGGATTCAACTAGCAAGCGAAATTGGCTAAGTATGGGAGGCCTTTGGGGATTTCACCCTAGCTCATATTCCCCAAGCAATGGGCCATCTCGAGAAATCTGAGGTGGCCCAGAATTCCTAAAATCCAATTCTTTGGAGAATCCGGCCTTGCCTAGATTCCCCAAGTTTGTCCTTGAGCGGTTTCTCTAAATCCTCTGGTCCTCAGTTGTCATGCTACACATTAATGAGGGGTTCATTGGGTGCATTTAATGAAAATTTACCTAATTACTTAAGGCCATTCTAAGGTCATTTTATCATTCAAACTCCTTGAATTTGTGGAATTTGGTGTGATCAATCCTCCTCAACTTAGTGATCGTGTTTGGAGACTATGAATTCGTTTGTGGCTCCCGATTTGCATTCGAGTGGGGATCATGTTGCTTGTTTCTAGTTTGCACAAGTTGAAGGTAGGGTTTCCTCCCCTTGCTTTGTGATTTCATAATGGTGCCCTAGTTTAGCTCCATGTAATGATTTGATAATTCCCACAGTTTGTTTGGCTTCAATGACAAAATTTATTTATGCCTAAGTTCCTTCTTTGATTGTGGGAATTTAGTGTTTCTTGTGGAAAATATTAAGCTCGTTCATCTAACCCTGTGCAGTTTAATGGCCACCTCTTACACTGGGGTTACCTTCATCTCTGTCATCCTTTTATCATTCACTAGGGTTTTTCCCTCTACGCTAGTTAGCTCAGAGGAATGTTGTTTCATTGAAACCTCATTCAGAATGTAATCTTGAATGATGGACCAATGTGCTCAAATGATGATTCATTGCTTGGTTGACGCACATCAACCCTGTATGGTTATCCTATGCCCTAGCAAGCTTCGATGAAAAAATTGATAGAGGGAATGAGGTATTGAGTGACAGTGCTTTGGTCCAAGGGGTGAAATGTGGAAATTGGTGTTAAGTTTCAAGTAGGAGTGTAAGGTTATGGTTCCCAAGTTGCAAAATGAAGAGAGATCACTTGAAAGCTATGCAGACAAGGAAGTTGAGTGAAAATGAGAGAGTTCATCTTACCTTGGGACATCCAAGGAACCTCAGAATTTTTGAGGGTTAATCCCTCAGGGATTTTGGTGCCTTTGGAAATATCCTAATCCATACTCCACTGAGATCTCCGAAGTCTAACCTTGCCCTCCGAGTTTGATTCAAAGTCCAAGTTGTGAGAAGGGGATGACTTAGATTTCACATGAAAGGAAAAATCATAGAGAAAGTTTCTAAGGCAAGACCACTTCAGAAAATATGAGGCCCCTCAGAATTTCTAAAGGTTAATCCTTCGGAGATCCCGAAGTGCCTTGGTTTCCCCGAATCCTTCCATTAAGCCGAATCCTGAGGAAAATCTACTATCACATCAAGGTTTTATTTCAAGATAGAACTTAAATGACTCAATATAAACTAAAGAATAATTTGAAAAGCATCTTAACACTCAGAAGTTTCTATCCACAACAAAATCTCTGAAGGAATTTCCTTTAGAGAATTCACCTAGTCTTAGATTCTTCGAATCTGTTAGAGCGGGGAAACTCTGAAAGAGGCACATAGAATAGAAAAGGGATAACCATGGTGTCATGAATTCACCTTACATCAAGACAAGTAGATGCCAAGACTCAAAGGCACGCCTAAGCAGACATTTCAAAAAAATTTCCTTGGCTTGAAATCTTTGATCCCCAATCCCACGAAGAATTTGAATCCCTCTAGATTTCCCGAAAACTCCTATTGGAATTCCACGACAACTAAAATGTGAGCCTTTGATGAGATTCTATTAGGTGATCATGTGTTTAAGTTGACAACTCGACATTCTTGTATGCAAAAATGACCCTCGAAGATTTCCCCTTACTTAGAATTCCCCAAACTTGGCTTCTTGCGGAGAATCCACCTTGCTAGGAAATCCATGAACCTCATTCCATTGGAAATTATTCCCTAAGCTAGATTTCAAAAAAATCCTTCAAGGTCCTAAGATTTTGAAGTGCCTCTATTTGTGAATGATTTTCTTGGATTCCTAAAATGAATTAAAGCATTTGATGTTGATTGGAAGCTCTTATCTGTCTACTTTAATGATGAATTTATTCACAACTAGAATCATGGTAATTATCATGTTTTCTAATAAATGTAGGTAGAGGTGAGTCCTAGGAAGACTTCTAAGTCAAAGGCTACACACACGCGGGAAGAAGGAAAAAGAAGAATAGACATAATGAAGTGTGACTTCAAAGGAATATGGCCAGGATCTAGAATCTCCTCTGAGTGGTTAAGAATAGTTGACACCAATATGGGGCATGTAGATTATGATGAATTTCAACAAAGGATGTTTGGTAATGGAGCTACCCAGCTGGCACGGGTCATTACGCACACGGTCTTAGCTCAGGTAGCAGAGTTTCCATCTACATTATTGTGCCCAAAATTGGTGCTAGAGTGTGCAAAGCACTATGATGCTGACAAAAGAATAATAGTGGGACCACAAGGAAGGTTCATGGATAACTTGACTGAAGATTCCATTGCTGAAATGTTCAATATACTTCCCATCACAAGCTTATCAAAGAGATCAACATCCAGGAAGCAGAGGAATTCTATGCCAAGGATGTTTCTAGGGCATTGGATATGATGAACAACTCATGGATAGCCAAACCAAAACTACACTATTCCAAAATCCTGAAGCAATTACACAGGAGTGATTTCAAGATGGAGTAACATGACATCATCACACTCCTAGGCCAAGTAATGGGATTGGAGGAGGAATTCACCTTCAAGACTTGGATGTTTTTTCCTATCACTCAAATTGTGGGAGGAAAACATTACCATTGGGTAGGTATCTTGAGTGATAATTTGGACAAGTAGCTGAGGAGTGTCCAAGAAACCCATGTGTTCACAATGACATCCTACCTTGTATACATGTTGGCAAGAAAGTTCAAATACAGAGGCCCAAGTTGCAGAGGGACTCCCGACAAAGATAGGATCTGGGATGTTTACCCTCAACTCTGGTACAACACATAAAATTACAGGGGAGCTAATGATGCCTTCTTCATGTACATCCCCAAATTACTACAAGGTGCTCTCCATATAAGTATTTCTACAGAGGCAATGAAGTTAATTAGGAAGTATGGACAATGGTTCATACAATTTCAGAGATTTTCCTATATCAGGGTACAAGGGTCACCTGTAGATTGATCAGAATGCCAAGGTATCCTACAAATAAACTCATCTTACTAGAATTGAAAAGGAAAATGGTTGCATTCAAGACAGTGCTACAGGACATGCACAAGAAAGGGCTCACCAATGAATTCCCATTAAAAATTGGCACTCTTGAATCCTGCCCAAATCTCCAACATGCACAATAGCCGAAGAAGGAAATGGCACAATATGAGTTGTATTCACACACCAACCAAGACAATTTTGAACCTTATGGAAAGGAACAAAGATAGGCCAGCATGGAGTACAAGCACTGGGACCACATAGAGGATTATTGGGAAAATTGCTGAGATGAATTTGAGATAATAAAAAGGAAGTATTCTAGATTTCCCTTGAAACTTATTAGCCTCTACAAGGTAGACCAACTGTTGGATTAGGTCAATGAACATGAAGAAGATCTGATACAGTGCCATGATTATGAGCCATAAAAAAATCAACCCCTGTTGTCAGTGAATTGGTCAAAAGAGGAGGTTGTTGACCTTGATTAGATAACTGAGCTTGTGAAGAGATACTCTAGGCTGTGGGTCAAGCACAAGGTTGCAGAGTTGCAAGAAGATGGTGCCCAATTCACCTATGACTTAATGGGAAATCTTAAATCCCATTTTGAGGATGACACCGAGGCTACAATAGATGGTATTGTAGAGCCTTCACGTAGCTTGATGAGCAAGAAGGAAAAACTTGCCTCACACTGAAGAGGAGAACGAGAAGTCAAGGACAAGCAATGAAGACTGAGAGGCAACCTACACCAAAGGAAAAAGAGACTTCTGAGGAAGTTGTTGAGGAGGGAGAGAAGACTCCTCATCCTTCTAAGAAGAGGAAGTTAGTGATTGAAGGGAAAAGGCTAGCCAAGAAATAAAAGACTTTTGAAGCTTTAGTTACCCCTCCCAAAGTTGTCGAGATTGAAAGCTTTGGGGAGAAACCACAGGTGTATTTGAGGAGGAATTCACCAAGGCAGAGGGTGTCCCTTCTAGGAGAATCAAGAGTTGGAATTGAGAAGGAACATACCAAGGAGTCTCCTACCAATAACCCCACAAAGGAGGTTGAAAAGGCAGTCACAAGGGATAATTCACCTTCTCCATCCCCAATGCAGAATATACAAGAGGGTGAGAATCGGAAGGGACATGAGAATTTAGGTGGAGAAGAGGGCCCATTTGACAATCCTGATGAAGAGACACAAAGTGAAGAGGTATCCATGCCCAGGGAAGGGAAATTAAGTGATTTGGCTAGGGAATTAGGGGAGAAGATAGAAATTAGAAGGAAGACTACTTATGAGGTCACGATAGAAATGCCTTCCCAACCCCAAACCAGTGAACATGCTGATGTGCCACATGCAGAGGAAGAGCCTGAAGGTAAAGCTGATGAAGAAAGGGAGCAACAGACCCAAGGAAAAGATGAGGAAAATATAGAGGTTGTGGATGAAAGTCCTCCTCATGATCAATCTAAACATGGCACTCCAGGAAATACAGAGATAGAACATCCCCTTGCCCCAGATTGGTTGGAGAAAATACTAAAATAGAAATCAATTATTATGGAAGATGAGACTCCAAGTTGGGACAAGCTGTTGGAAAAATGGGGACAGCCAGAGGAAAGGAAGAGAGCATGAACAATCTCTAAATTTGCAAGGGATGAGTTCAACAACAGGATTGTCCATGTGGCTATTCCTCTCGAGAATAAGTACAAGGATGAATTAAAGCCCACAGATTACAAAGTGCAGGCTGTGAATTTGGGACCAACCACAAAGGAACAAGAGAAGGAAGACTTCCAGGAATCCTCTTAGGCAATTCTGAGAAGATTAGATAAGGAGACTGAAGAAAAGGAGTTGCAAAAGAAATTGAGAGAGGTGCACAGGTATATTCAACATTTAATTAAACCTCTAAAGTCTCAAAGCAATGAAAGGTCCTTGTTTCCAGAAGGCTTGTTGTCAAAGGAGGTTGTCTCAGAGATAGAAATATTGTAGTATTTTTCAAAGGATACCCAAGAGTGATTGCAAAATGTTAGCAAAAGAGGGGATAGAATGATTGAGAAGGTGTTGCCATATTATGAGAAGTCATCTTTCCTCTCTAATGACATAGCATACTTCCTGCAAGATTGTAAGCAACCACTGAATGATACAGTTGTCAAAGAATTGTAGAGGATTCTTGCAATTCTAGCTGAGACTCTGGTTTAGGAGGGTGTCTTTACTATACAGGATACTCATAATGCCATGGAATGGATAGAAGCAATAAATTTAAAAAATGAACTCAGAATGAAAGCACCCAAGAAGTTGTCCAAGGCACAGGAAAAAGTAAAAGAGGTCTTTGACAACTACAACACTTTTTTGGAAATGATTACAGGAAGGAAGAAATTCAGACAAAGGGACTTGAATGTGAAGCAATTGCAACAATAGTGGCATGAGCTGTATTCTCCAAATGTTGAGGGTCTTGTGGTAAAGGATCAGTTGGAAGATGTTGCTATTTATATATCTTGTTTGGATAAATATCATGGTTTATATGTTGACTGGGAGAAGACCTTAGTCAAGTATGAGGCAGAGTTGAAATCAACTAGGGTTAGAATCAATGTTATATCTACCCCAACCAAGGCCGACCTAGATCCAATTCTTTCAAAATTAAAAGGAATTAATGGAAAAAATGGGGTAGGTGAAGGGGAGATGGGCGACCCAGCTTGACGACCTAGGACAATGTGCAATTAAATGCTAGTTTTGCTTGAGAGATAGGTTGGCAACGTCTTGGATTTCATGCCTGACATGTATTTAATGCTAAAAGTTGACTTTGGATGCTAACCTCTATTATTTTAATGTATATTTTGAACTTGAAATTTGGGAGGGAATGTCTGGTTGACCTAATTTATGAAACCCCAATTTGGGACACCCTTGATGTAAATTGTTATAAATAGGGGTTTCTCCCTCATTTGTTAAGGTTAGACATTTGGAGAAAGTGCTAGAAGTTCAACTAAGGCATTAGGGAGCTCTGTAATACTGGAGATACTAGAAAAACTTGAATTGTTGCAAATTTTTGATGAAGTAAATACAAAGGAGGCATTGTTATTTGGTGTCCCTCATTGTGCTTAGTCATCTGTGCATGGTTCTGGTGATTCTTGTATTTCAAATTAAGAAGTTTTCTTTAAGTAAGTTACTTCCTAGATAATTTTAGATATATTAATGTTCCAGTTGTATCTATGGTGGAAAATCTGAAGTTTTTGAGCAACCCTTGGTCCATACTTTTAGCTGCTTGCTGAATGTGGGTAGCTATGCAAAGTTAGATTGGGCCTATATTTTATGTGCTTAGTTCAATTGTGAAGTGTTTGTTCATTTTAATGCTATATCTGGATTAATGTGTGAATTCTTTACAATCTGAAAATCTTAAATACCTTAGGAGATAGCACTATTTCTGTAATACTGCAGGGTAATCTGGGTTAGCATAAATTGGTTTAAAGGTGTTGGTCCACTTTTGATACTCTATTATTTTCATAGCTGATTCTACTAGTTAGATTAATATTTCTTTGAAACCCTTATATCTTTTGTCATTTCTTTTGAATCTAGGTTAATTTAGGATTCACAAGCATCAATGTTTTGTTATATCTGATGAATTTAGGGAGCTCCAACATTTTTTTGTAAATCCCTTTATGGAAAACCAAAAATTTCACATTATCACTGAGTTGTTTCACTACATTTGTCAAGACCTGACATTAGAGACATTGGGGTTATCTCTTGAGGCTTGTTGATAGAGATTTACCTTTCAAGAGAGATAGGATATTATATTATGTATGAGTTGTGCAAAAAACACCATCAACACAAAGGAGAGTAAGATGGTGAATAGAAGTAAAAAACCCTTACTTAATTGGGAAGGGGGAAGATAACCCTAAAAATGTTATTTCAAACAATGAAGTGAATGGAAACAAAGTAAAGGAAAACTTAGAGGATGGGGAAAATATAAACCCCTCTGGTCTGGGTGAAAACCCTGACTCATAGGAAATTAATGATGGAAATTATGAAACTGTAAATATAAGGATGAAGGAGGGAGGTAATGACCCTTCTCCCGACCCTAAACCTTCACTAAAACATGTGGAGAAAGACACATAAATGGATGCAAGAAGTACATATGAGGAAATAGGGTTAATTCCAAAAAAAAGATGCCCAAGAATTGGTCCTTGATAAACTGAAAGAGTAGATAAGAATCAAAAGAAAAGATATGAAAAAAGGACTCCCAAAATATCCACATATTGAAGACTCTCTCGAACCATATGGCTTACCCATAAACAAGGAAGAGCTCTAAAAGAAAATAGAAATGTAAACTATATCAACCTACTTTTCCTAGAAGGTAGGGTAAATCAGGATCTCAAAATTGAATTTAGGGTAAGTGCACAAAGTTGAGTCCACGAAACGTGAAAGTTTTTTCCCTAGCCAAAAAAATGAAATTGGCATTGCAAAAATGGGATCCTAATTTTTATAAATGGGATCCCAATTTTTAAAACTTGGGATCCCGTTTAGCTTTGGGATCCCGAGCCTAAATGTAAAATGGGATCCCGCTTTTTAAAAATTGGGATCCCATTTGTTAAAGGGTCTCAAATCGACGAACATGGAATGGGATCCTGATTTGTACAAAACGGGATTACAAAACGGGATCCCGTTTTGTAATGGTATTTATTTTAAAAAAAATAACGAACTTGCATTTTACCAGCACACGGGATCCCGAGTTGTGAGCAACAACAACCACCAAAAACAGGCTACAGGTACCTGTCCACCCCCATTTTTTTGCATTTTTTCATTTTTTATTGAAATTGTCAATAAAATAATTGATTTTAGCATGTTTTTTTAAATTTATTTGACATTTTAAGCATTTTAATTCCTGTTATAGTAGAAATGAGGAATTGTAGAAATAGATGAAAAAAATGCAATGAAACCTTAAGATATTGAACAAAAACAAAAAAATGAACCTTGAATTGTATTTTAGAAACAAAATTTAGCTTTTGAAACCTAAATTGTTCGATCAAACCAAAAAAAATTGTATTTGAAAACCCTAATTGGAACGAAACAAAATAAATTGCATTTCAAAACCCTAGAAATTGAAATGAAATAAAAAAATTTGCATTTAAAACCCTAATCAAGCTTTTTGAAACCCTAATTCAAATCAAACAAAAAAATTGAATTTAAAACCCTAGTTTGAAATGAAATGAAAAAATTGCATTAAAAACCCTAATTGCTTAGAAATTGAAACAATTTTTTTTTCTAAAACCCTAAATTGAAATCGAACAAATCATTTTGATTTTGAAAACCCTAATTTTGATCTCAAGAAAATTCATTTGCATTGCTTAAATGTTTTAAATTTCATTTGCATTGTATGGAGAAAATGATATGTTAAACTTTAGTTTCAATGTTAAATTATAATTAGATTAGAAAACAATGTTAAAGAATAGTTACAATTCATAAATTTTATCAATGTTTGTTTGCAAATTTA
Organism: Sequoia sempervirens; assembly: GCA_007258455.2. Classification (NCBI taxonomy): domain Eukaryota; kingdom Viridiplantae; phylum Streptophyta; class Pinopsida; order Cupressales; family Cupressaceae; genus Sequoia; species Sequoia sempervirens. The sequence goes on from VDFB02373365.1 coordinate 222,316,635, forward strand.
GTTAGCAAATTCGTAAATCCAAGTGTACAATCGATTTCCAATTGTCACTTAATTAGATAGTATTCAAAATTCATTTCTATTTTATGTTTTGATCTCTCTTAGTCATGCATTGTTTCCATTTCTTGTTTGCATGTGTTGTCTGTTGTCTTTTTACAATCTTAACCCTCATTCTAGTCAATTATTTGTTAATTAGGCTTCCAGTTTAGTCTAAAATCTCAATTTTCCACTAGTTACCTAGACACTAAAAGAATCTAAATATTTTTATTTTCTTTCTTTTAGGTTCTTTCAATTCCAAATAATCGAAAATAAAATACTTGATTCAACATTAACTAATTTTATATTATACATTTTATATCATAAAATTCATTTAAGTGGGAAATATTAATGAAAAAAATGTTAAATAAAATAATCTTATATTCAATTAAAAAAATATCCAGTTAAAATATACATAAAACTCAATCTTAATAATACATAATTATGTGTTTCTATTACGAAAATAGTCAATCTATTCATAAAATCAAAAATATTCATAAACTAGGCACTAACTTGCAAGTCCATTATTCCAAGGGCCACCCAAACTTCACCCTAAGTTCGCTAAACCCTAAACCCTGAACTCTAAAATCTAAACCCTTAACACTAAATCATTCATTTTATCCTAGGACCTTAAAATCAAATTTGGTTTCCTTAGGCAACTCCACCAAATTTTATTCCCTTAAGCCATGTCATTTTGTCGTAGGACCTTACTACAAGATCCCCTTAAGCCATCCTATTACCCTAAACCCTAAACTCTAAACTCTAAAATCTAAAATCTAAACCCTAAACCCTAAAGACATCATTTTTTCCTAGGCCCTTAATAAAATTTGGTTGCCTTGGGAAACGTCACCAAATTTTATTCACTTGAGCCATGCCATTTTTTCCTAGGACCTCACTAGACATAGATCCCCTTAAGCCATCCTATCACCCTAAATCGTAAATTGATGTCTTCAGGGGTCCTAATATGACATTTCTTAAGGGGATCAAATAAGTTCTCAAAATTTGGTGAAGTTTCCCAAGGCAACCAAATTTAACAATAATAAGATCGTGCAAGATTATAATATGAATGAGATTTCATGATCTAGGTTGGTCAGTTGAAACAAGAGCTATCTCAATCAATTGTTCCACAAGAAAATGTTCTTCACTAACTTGCAAGTTCATTATATTCCAAGGGACACCAAAAATTCACCCTAAGTTCCATAAACCCTAAACCTTGAACTCTAAAATCTAAACCCTAAACACTAAAGCATTCATTTAGTCCTAGGACCTTAAAATTAAATTTGGTTGCCTTAGGAAACTCCACCAAATTTTATTCCCTTAAGCCGTAATTTTGTCATAGGATCTTACTACATAGATCCCCTTAAGCTATCCTATTACCCCCTAAACTCTAAACTCTAAACCCTAAACCCTAAAGCCATCATTTTTTCTTAGGCTCTTAATGAAATTTGGTTGCCTTGGGAAACTTCACCAAATTTTATTCACTTGAGCCATGTCATTTTTTCCTAGGACCTCACTAGACATAGATCCCTTAAACCATCTCACTCAATCGTAAATCGATTTCTTAAGGGGATCAAATAAGTTCTCAAATTTGGTGAAGTTTCCCAAGGCAACCAAATTTAACAATAATAAGATCGTGCAAGATTATAATATGAATGAGATAAATCATGATCTAGGTTGATTAATTTACGGTTTAGGGTGATAGGATGGCTTAAGGGGATCTATGTATAGTAAGTTCCTAGGAAAAAATGGCATGGCTCAAGTGAATAAAACTTGGTGAAGTTGCCTCAAACCTTAATGAAATTTGGTTGCCTTGGGCATCTTCACCAAATTTTATTCACTTAAAAGCCATGTCATTTTGTACTAGGACCTTACTACATAGATCCCCTTAAGCCATCCTATTACCCTAAAACCTAAATCCTAAACTCTAAACCATAAACCCTATAGCATTCATAAATTGTCCTATATTAATAGTTAATTGTATTTTCATTCAAGTAACATTCCTTAGACATAAATAAGGCTTACATATTGTAGACATGCAAAACTAACATTCTGCATTTGATCAGGATCATTTATCAACTGAACTATATGTCGCATTAGATCCATTCATCACGTTCATCCATTCATTTAAATAACCTCATTGCCTAAGGTTATTTATTTAAAAATCAAATGAGCATTATCATCAATCTTTTAAATAAATAAAAAGTCCATTTAAATCAAATCTTAAATCATATTCCATCATTTTCTAATTTAAATAAATCAATTATCAAAATCTTGAAAGTCAAATCATCTAATCAGCATTAAATCAGCATAATCATCATCTAATCCTAATCTAATGCTAATCCCATCCCACTTGCATTATCTAGATCTAGCCACTTGCACAATAAATCAATTTTATTGATTTATTAAAACACTCATTTTCCCTCAACATGACAAGTCAAACATTGCATTTATTGTTGTTTTTCTTGTCCCCTCTCAAAATTTATTGCAAATTTGAATTTGAATTCTCCCTCTCATGGGCACTCTTCCCAAATCTTGCACAACCATTGACCACTCACCATTTGACAAGTGTCATCTTCTCATTGGAGGATCTTTAGTCCCACATTCACCATCTTGGCCAATCTCTCATCAAAAAAATCTATAAAAGAAGGCTTAATCCTCATTCATAGGATCCAGAATTTTATGCAAGGTTACCCTCTTCATTTGAGATTTGATCTTGTTCATCATCACTCCACCATCTCCATTTGCATTTTATCATTTTTAGCTTTGATCAAGGGTTGGGAAAGGGTCACTAGCACATGTGACACCAATCCAACATGGAATAGGTGATTATCATGAATTTGAAATGTCTTTTTGATGTCGTTTTATTACTTGTGGCATTTCTTTAGCATAGGTATTTTATTTCATGGAGGTATTTGCAGATTTGTGTGTTTAGACTAACCCTTCTAATGAGTTTTTGAGGTTGGTCTTACATTGCAGATTTTGGGTACTTCATCTTGGTGCTAGAAGGAGGGAAAAATCTATGTTCTTACATTCATAGTCTTTGCATATTCACATACTTGCACTTCAAGCATTTCCAAGCATTGGCATTGGGTTTCATTCGATTGAAATTTGAGTCAATTTGTATGGTGATTATGGACACTTGGGTTTCGTTAATATTTTCAATGCAACCAGTTTTTGGATCTTATATTGCAACGGTGTTTGCATTTGAATGAATTGCACAGCACAAGCCTTATCGGCCCTTTTATTTTCCAAGATTTCAACCTGCATTATTTGTGTTTTCTGCATGCTGGACTTTTATTTAGCAGTCCTCAATGGTTTTTTGTTTGTCAATATCAGCCATTGATACAATATCTGCATTTGGTAATAGCAGCCGATAGAAGATGCCCATCAACATCGAAAACAGACCAGAAATATCTTACAAGGTTCAGCTGTTGCTCATATTTGCACCGGTGGAGTCTTTAAACGCTCCAGACATAGTGGATGGTTCCCAGAATGATTCATTTTTTTATTTTATTTTTTGAACGCTCCATATAGAAGAAAAGCAGGATAAATGCGGAAGTCATATATTGCTATAGCATTCAATCTGTATTGTTACTATTCTATTGACTGTCTCTTTATCAATTCTTCCTTTGATATTGCTTCTACGCATATACTCATGCCGCCCATACACTCATGCATTCTTTAAAGATCGCCCCTCTTCATTATCTTCACTACGTTTGGTCTTTTTCTGGTTCAACTCGTTTTAGTTTTCGCATCACAACTTTTGCTAAGATTCAAGGTATATTTTATTTTTTAAGGCTCTGACATTATCTATGCGAGTGTAGATCTAGTCATTTATTTGCTGACATTATGACATTCAGACACTAATCATTGCATTTCACAGTAGTAATGAACTTTGCGTTTGACAGTAGTATTAGTTCATTTGAAAACAGTATTATTGCTTTTTCTGTCTAGCATTATACGTTTGTGTTTCTTCGATATGAATGCTATGAGCTAGTTGAGTTGTGATTCTTAAATGAATGCAGGTACGAATAACTTATTGGACTCATTTAGAGTTATCAGATCTGTTAGAGGTCAAGAATATTCGACGTAGACTACCAGAGCTAGCTGGCTTTGATGCCTTGTCATTTAATGTTTTGTCATTAAGTCATCAGATTAGGCAAGAAATTATAGGAATATACATGCTAGGAAGAAATAAACAAAGGCAGAGATAGAAGCAATATATCATTTGGAAGCTTTTTTATGCCACACAGTAGCTATCAATAGCTAACAATACATGACATTTGAATATTGTTTGCAAGCTTTCTTGGTTTGATATGATCTTATTTATACCACGCAGTAGCTAACAAATACATGGCAGGAGTTGCATAGAGGTATGGGTGCTAAACACAACATCAGGTTTCAAGTGGACTGTACAGTGATGTACTCGTGCGGAAGAATCGATGAGAAGTGCAGCTAATCTCTTTAATAACAAAAAAGTGGAGGACTAGGATTGAACACCTACGCTGGAGTCATAAACAAAGCCAAAATTAGTATGAAAGAGGATCTCCCGGCCGCCTTTCAACGTGGAAGTTACAATATTGAAGCCGACAAATAAGAAGCTTTATTTATTGCAGATTTTGACTTATTTGTGGTGCACAGGCGAGATGGAAATATGCTCACAGTCCATTATTACTGTCATTAACATATCATCACTTTTTTCTATGATTTGACAGGCGTAACATATCGAGCTGAAGGAAAGGGTACATAAATTTAGGCACATCAATCTGACTTAGGCGCCTAAAAGTCAAACAGGAATAAACGCATAAATTTGAAAGTTTGTTTTTTGAAATCATAAGCTGATTAATCTGCCACACTTAAGAAATCTGTTTGAAGATGTTTGTTCTTTAAATAGCTAATGCTCATTAAAATCGATGGAAAGTGTTTTTTTTTTTGTAATGATTGTCTTCAATAAACATGTACGCACTTCTAAGATGGTGATTTATTTTTGATCAGAATGATGTTTACAAAGCTGCTCATAGTTGGGTTGTTGTCTTTTAAATCACAGTCACATTTAGTTAGATAAGGATATTACTCCATTAACAGATGGTTATATGCTCTTTTGGATGATAATTATTATTTTGAGATAAGTTTGTAATGATGTTTGGGAAAGATGTTTTTAGCTTGCAAAGGTCATCTCATCACTTTGATAAATATGATAGTCAAAATTTAAAACTTAAGATAATGCTTTGAGAAGATGCATTGCTTGTGGTGGATAAAATCGGTTTACTTTGCAAAATTTATCAAAACATTTTTTCCTATAGTCAAAATATTCAAGAGTTGGAAGATACTTTCTATCCTTAAGGTTTGCGAAAATCTATGAGCTTTGAAAGAGTCAATATTTGAGGATTAAGTTCTTTTTTAGAGATTTATTCTTTATAGTTGATTTATGGGCTGAAAAAGCTTGTCAATGTCAAAGTGGGAAGGAATAGATCTATTAAGTATGATGTATTTTCAATAGAGTCAATATCAAAGCATGATCATTCTTTTATTATCATAATCATCCAAATCTTTGTCCTTTCATTTGGGATAATGTTATTGTTTGAAGTTAAATCAAAATAAGTTGGATTCTCACATAAATTGTCTTTTTTGTTAATAGGTACAAATGAACAACGAAGGCAAGAAGGAAAAGAGAAAGCGAAAAATCAACAAGGAGGAGGCTAGCAAACGAAGACGAAAGGAGGATGATTTTCTTTTTTGAAAACACAATGTGTTTTTCAACACTTTAAGTGTTTGGTCAACACTACTTCACGAAGTTGTTTATCCTTTCATTTTAGAACACTAATTTTCATTTGGGTCTAAAACGAACAATTTAATTTTCATTGCAAGGGGCTTAAAATGAATCTTAGGACAAACTTACTAGATTTCGTTTTGGGCTAAAAATTGGACAAGCAATCTTCATATTTCATTTGGTGCTTAAAACGAACTCACAATTGCTTTGAAAGTTATAAAACGAACAAGTGTTTGAATTGTGTGATCTTGTCTTTTGAGTATGTATCCTCTCCCCTTGCGCTTCGTGTGATCTAGGGTGCAAGAGAAACACTCAAAATACATTTTATTGCTTTGAAACACTTCAATTTGGGTTTAAAAATTGAACATCTTGTGCGAGTGTGAGTAGGGGAATTTTCGCGTACATTCTCTTTCTTTGTGCCATCAAAGATCGATCGAGTTATGGATTGTGTCTTTGCTCGCTTTTGTTTATCTTAGAGGGCCTGCCTTGGGGAAAAAGTACTCACCCAAGCGACAACTCAACCGGTAACACTCTAAAGCCAAGAGCATTTCTAGCTGGGATATAAATGTGGGTTTTGGTTAAACGCCATAATCACGCGGTTGGCTCCGACAGGATGGATCCAAAAGGGGACTCTTGCCGTATGGGTCAATCTCCACGAACGAAAAGTCCTTACTAGAACCTATGTGCTATAATTTGCCAAAATCCTTAATCTATTTGTTGGTGCAAGAACGGTCGTTCTGAAGCCACCCCACACTCTTATGGTCTTCTAGTAGAGATGGAAAGCATGCCATGGGAGTTTCATGGGTGTTGATGCTTGGCTGCCCCATCAGACGCTAATGAGCCGCGTGGAGGAGCCGCTGGGGTCAAGCATCTAACCATCCGCTAGAGATAAGCGTAGCTAGACTTGTCCAAGTGGGAATCTAACAAATATTGTCTTACACATCCATAGGGCTTGTAATTGTTCTTCGTTTGAAAACACAGTGTGTATTCGAAAACATTTTGCAAATAAACATTCAACATGATTCTCAAAATTTCAAACTCTCTTTAAGAAAAATATCATTGACTCAATCCATGTTACATCGCTCAAGGGATTCACATTCGTGAGGTTCCTGCTAATTGGACAATTCTCAATTTGTCTTCTTGAGTAAACAATAGGAAAACCCTTGCCTTAAGTTCATTGAATTTCCACATAAAATATCTTGTGGGTTTAAAGAAATTAAGACATTGGACATATTAGTTTGAAACTTTAATCAAAGAGAGTGTTTTTGGTAAAATAAAGCCATTAAGCAAAGATAAGCAAAATGAACTTTCATGTGTGTTGAAAACTCCAAATCCCAAAAGCACAAATCATTGATTGGAAATCCAAAATGTTCAAATCATTCCTTGGTTACAAAGGTCTTTAGGAAGCATATGCATGCTCTTCAATACCTAGGTCTAGGAAAACAAAGTGGTCTTTTTAGGTTCATCTAGGGATCAAAAACAAATCAAACCTCTTTCATCCATCTTTCAAAACATCAAAATCCATCTCACAAATCATTTTTTGAAAAACCTTGAAATCATCCTTGAAGTGCTAGGCTTTATGACAAACTCAAGCAAACACCAAAATCATTGAGACCAAGTCCTTGAAAACATTTATCAAAACACCTTTGGCTAGGAGTGTGTGAATGCATCCTTTTGCATATCTTTAGTCAAAGTCATCCAAATCATCTTGTCTAGCTTAGTGTATGTAGATGAATCCTTCTCCATATACTTAGTGAAACAATCATCCTATTTGGGTAGGTGTGGGTAGATGTATCCTTCTCCTCACACATATCCAAAACATCATCCTTTGAACACAACCATCCCTTAGATCATTATCAAACATCTTAGGGTCTTTTTGTTCAAAATCAAAATCAAAATCCAAATCAAAGATCAAGGACAAAATCTCAAAATCCAAAAATCAAACCAATCAAAAATCCAAAGTCCTAGCATTTCATTCAAGATTTATCAAAAGCCAAAAACAACACCCATAAACATCCATAACATCTATCTTTGAACATCACCATCACATCACCATCACATTTGATCCTAAAAAGCATCCTAAAACTTTCACGTTGGGACATAAAATAGAGATTAATCCAAAGAGTCAAGAGATTCATCTCCCATATTCTCGAGGATTGATCCTTGTTTTATGGTTCAAATGAGATCTCAATACAAGAAGAGTATGGAAGCCCACAAAGAAACTCCCGCTTCAAGTGACCTTAGCCAAACAAACACAGAAATGAATCTCGCAGAATCAAGCAATCCATTGATCCCCTCATCATCACAAAACCCACAAGAAGAAAATCAAGGGGACCTCACCTTTGGAATGTTTCAAGAAATAGTTGAAATGCTCCAAAATCGGACAACCATAGAATCATCAACATCATGATGAGACTCAACCCTCATATACATGCTTGAACTAGCAAAACAAGGCCAAGTTGCTCTCTCGATTCTTTGATGTGACCACTATAGTAGAGACATTCTTTTCCACCAATCTCATCCACCATCCCCTTACTTCATCTACACCCCATCTCAAAACGTTATGGAAAATAATATCCCACAAATCACAACATCATTTGCTCCAACTCAACCCAACGTTAACAAGGGAAACACATTCTCAATGAACTTCAATCACATCCCTTTGTGAATAACTTCACAAAACTTGACCTAAACACCATGCTGGAACAAAATATCCTCCTATAATCCATTACACCAAAATGTTCTATCACTTTACATTAAGGACCTATCATCAACATCTTTCACTAGAGCACCACAAACACCTCTTTCTCACAAATTCACAAGAGGAGGGAGACATATTCGTAATAAGGGGGAATTTTCAACACCACAACACTCTTGCAAGGATTCACCCCCCTTACATTTCCACCTCTCCCACCATCACCATTGTCATCAACACCACTCCTTGGTTTAGGGCTTCCCCCTCTACCGAGTATCCATCAAACATACATCCCAACCATCAATCAAAACATCTTGCCAAACGCTCAAAAATTATTGTTGACATCACAAACGACAAACACACAAGCAATGGCAACATCATCAAACACCCCCAAAACATTGCAAAACATGGTCTCTCAAGGGCCAATCACATCAACGATGCCACTTACCACATCAACAACACCATCCACCAATCACGCAATCAACATGACAACACCATCCACCAACCAAATAATCAACACAACATCATCATTCACCACCACCACAAATGCCATTCCAAATCCACCACCACCTCCACCACCACCAATGTTCACCACATCAAACCAATTCAACGCAACATTACAAGCCTTTCAAAGAGGATTCAAACAAGTGCGTAAAC
>VDFB02373365.1:222325889-222346418 GCA_007258455.2 Sequoia sempervirens
ATCCTTTTTAAGAATTTTGGGAATCATAGCATAAATTTAGTCATACCCCCAAGGATGACCCAACTATAACCTATACCCCTTGACTAGCAAAGTTAGCTTTGGTAAATTTTACCACTAAAGTTATTTGGGTAGGTCATTAATGACCTAAATACCCCATCTCTTGCATTCATTTTCATTCGAGTCATATGAAAGCATATAATAGTCCTCCTTTAATAGGAAAATACCATGCATGCACCTCTAGTACCATAAGTTTTACTAAACAAAAAATATAATACAAGGGAAAACAAGCTATGCCCGTAAAATAGAATTAGGACATATATTCATTTCCCATATTAACCCTTAGAAGAAAGAAATGTAGGCCTCATATCTATAAAAAAATTTGCACCATAACAACATGTAAAAGAACACTTTAAGAACAAGAATGAGAGAAGAAAAGAAGAAGCATAGATAAAAGAGAAGATAAACTGATACATGTGGGGAAAACCCTTATAGGTAAATGAAAATCCACCCTCCAAAACACATAAACAATGTATCATTCAACAACACATAACATTTACAATGCACTTCCAAGCTCTTGCATTAACATGGAGATCAACATCCTACTCCTCTAGAGGAAATTGATAGCATAATCTTGCAATGACACCTCATTTGGTCATATTTTTCCTTTAGCAAGATGCTTTATGACATGCATCATAGACTGTCATAAACTTGGTTGAGATTTTTGGTCCACTTTTTAACTCCCCTCTTACATGCTCTTACTCGCGTCATAAAATCTCTTATGAACTTAGAATGTCATAGATGTTCTTACATATCTTACATGACATAATGCTCTTACATATTCTTACACGTGCATACCATACAAAGATGTACGCATGACATAATGGCCAAGTCATAAGTGGGACACCTCATTTCCCAAATGAAGCACAAATAATAAATAAATATAATTAAAATAATTAATTTGAACCTTAGGACTTGCAAGGTGTATGACACACCTAACTCCAATGCCCTCTCCCTCTCATTTTTCATCCTTCTAATCATCCACTATCATTGCATTCCTCTGGTGCTTTTAATTGACACAACTTTCTTATGCAAGTGCTTTCTTCATCCATCTATTTTGTAGATATTCTAGAAGGAGAATTGGTTGAATAATTTCTATTGGATTTATTGTGCTTTTGGAGCTTGCTTTGTCTTTGGCTAATGCCCTCTTGTGGTTGATCTTCTCCTACTTGTTGCTCATCTGTCTATCTACCCACACCCTTAGAATTCCCAGTTTCATGCCCAAATTTGTATACACCCTATTTATTATGCCCTTTTCTCATCATATAGCTATCAAACCTTTTTCAAAAATTTCCTTTGATCATCCTTGTTTATCTCCTAGTCCTTGTCCATTATTGCACACATCACCTAGGGATTAGCTTTTGACTCTAGGGTTTTAGTTTGTTTGCCATTGTTGCCACTTGTAAACCTTATCCTAGGTTTGCATACATCCATTTTTTTTTATTGCCTTGCAAATTTTACATTGGAATTGCCCACAAGGGGGTAGCTAAGGCAGATAATTTGACACTTTCATTTTGTAGGTTTTTCCATTTTAAAAGTGTTTTTATGCATTTTTGAATGGATAAATAAAAGAGAAAAAATCATTAAATGATTTAAAAAAAAAGCTTCACTAAAAGTTTTAGGTCATTTTGAATAATTGTCAAACATGTCCCCTAGGGTACTCCCTTGCCCCTAATGAGCCTAATGAGACTAACCACACCCCTTGAAGTTCTCAAATTTCACCCAAAGCCTTCTATAAACATTCACATCACATACACTACCTCAGATCTGATTTTAGATAGGTGTTAGTTTCATTTTTGTGTTGTTTTTTTCTCTTTTTTCTAGGCTTATCCTATAGCCTTTTAACATTGTTTTTCTTTTTGTATTTCATTCTTTGTTGTGTTTCTTGAATTGTGATGGCTGAAAAAAAATCTTAGAATCTTACGAGGAAACTACCCAAAAAAATTTAAAGGATCTTAGAAAACTTACCAAACTCACTTCTTATCCCTATTTACACATTCTCACAAATTCAATATACACATTCACATATAACACGCACAGTGACATGCAAAATTGATTTACTTCAAAAAAATAATGTTACAATACATATCACAGAGCGGATCTTAAGCACAAGGAGCCCTCACTGCTCATCTTCTCTGATCTCTGCCTATCTCGCTTATCATCCTCCTGGAGGAGAAAGGGATAATTAGTGTATCCAACAACCTGATCATGAGTATAAAAGGTGGACCTGTTATACTTATTGAGCTTAGCAGCTCCCAGCCCGAATCTCAGAGGAAGATCAGGATTAGAAATAAACAAACGACCATAAGATATAAGATCAGCTTCCCCATTCTGAATTGCAGCCATTCCAGATTCTCTGGTATAACCCCCCGTGCTCATAAGCGTGCCTTTGTACGCCTTTCTCATCAGAGAATGACAGTCATGGAAGCTCGAAAGGTCCTCCTTATTAACTTTACGTGCATTGTATCGGGGCTGCGTAAGATGCATGTAACAGAGTCCAAGATGGTTGAGTTTCTCTGCTAGGTAGAGCCCTAATGCCAGAGGATCAGAGTCTAAGGCGTCCAGGTGGTCGACTACTGGAGAAATTCTTATTGCTGTTTTTTCGGCACCAATTTCGGCAATAACTGCACCGACTATTTCTAATGCAAAACGGCACCTGTTCTCGACCGATCCGCCATACTCGTCAGTTCTGTCGTTTATTTTGTTTTTCATGAACTGGTCGATCAGATAGCCGTGGCCTGCGTGGATTTCGACGCCGTCGAAACCTGTGAGAAGAATCTTGTCAGATGATTGGTTTCTAGACAATTTAAAGAAAATCTCTGCAATATATAATTTCAATGAAAATGAGGATGAAACAATATTTTCCTCAAGAATTAATGGAAATTTTGATCTTTCATCATAAAAATAAATTCATAAGTTCTGTACAGAATGGTGGAATGATAAGGAAAGTAATGTCTGAATTTTCGTAGTAAACTTTCAAAAACTAAAAAAATACTCAGAATATATATAAAAATAAATCATATATTTATTATAGTTCGTATTGTTTTTGGATTCGCTTGTGTTGAAAGTTTTTAGCACCTGCGTTTCGGATCTTTCATTCTGATCCGAAATGTGATCTGAAACATTGATGTTACAATCGAATCTGGAAACAATACATAACTACAATATGGATTGTGGAAACTTGATATCATTAATATTTTTATTATGTTTTATTTATGATATACTATTAAGTAGATAGCCTTTTTGTAGTAAATTATGGGTGTTTATTATAACATTGGTAAACGATAGGAGTTATGGATTGGATAGAGGTGGATTTTTAAAAGGACTCAAACTTTTCTACATGAAACTAATGTGATTACGACTGCCACAAACAATTCCATGTGATGTGTTATCATAATTATGACTGCCACAAACAATTCCATGTGATGTGTTATCATAATTCAATTATATAGTTTTTAAGTCAAATTCATTGACCTATACATTATGAGTATTAATTTATATGCATAGTTTTTGAGTCAAAGTGATTGAATTTAATTGGTTCACAAGATGTCATATCTTATGGGTATAAATGGTCCACCTAGCACTCATTACATCTAGAGGATACTCCCATGGAAGAAGTATTAGGACTTTCCTAGAGGTCACGTGTCCTGATACTATTCCAACTCAAACACACTTAACCATGGAGTTTCTACCAATATAATAGCAAGCTAAGTGGACTTGGTCTTAGAGAAACTCGATATTAAGTACACGAGTCGAAGTAATATTGAGATGAATGATCCAATATTTTTTTCCTATTTAAACATCATCTAAATGATACTAAATAGATCATTCATACTCATTAAAAAAAGATTCTTATAAATCATCACTCCTAAAATATGAATTAACAAATTTGACTAAAAATTATCTAATTAAATTATGATAAAACATATCTATTTATTACCATTCTTCCAAGCTTTAAAATTTTTAATACTAGATAATGAAAATATTATATATTTAATTTTTTGTTTGCAAATGTTATAATTTCGTGAGGATCTTTCTTAGCCAATTCGTTTGGATTCTTCTCTTGTGGAATACATCTAAATTTGGTTTATTGTTATTCAATGAAGACTAAATTTTCTATTAAATTATCCCTATATGATAGCTACTTGCTTCATAGCCTTTATTGGACTTAACATTATTATTCTTTAATGTATTGTATATCTGACCTAGTCTGAGCTGGACTTTATCATCATGCAATTTTTTAAATGTATTAACAACAATTTTTTTATCAATAACAACTTAAATTATATAAGTGAATGTGTTGTTATCTTTTTGACATATATGCAGTTAATACATTTTTAATTTTCAATTCAAATATATTTAAGTAAAGTAGTCTTGAAAGAGAAATTATTTTTCTCAAAGGTTTAAAGTCAATACTTTTAATGTTCAAACTTAGATGACATTTAAGTAGTCTTAGAATAAAATAAAAGAAATTAGTATTTAATAAGTAAATATATTATATGATGATTATGTAGTTTTGAAGTTAACTTTCACATAATTTTATGAGTAGTGGTTAAAAAAAATGGTTCTAATAGTTTTGAGATTTACTCTATTTACATGATGTTTAGGAGGTCTATCTTTGAATCTATTACGCAAACTATTTTTGTGGTGTTGCCAGATAACTTAGAATCTTGTGTAAGAAAACAAGCTACTTTTTAGATTTTAGGGGGTGTCTTTGGCCAACAAATTCACCTCTAACCATTCATCGCCATGACAAATTCATCTCGTGGAAAATTCACCGCTAGCAATATGATCAATTCACCTCCAACAATTCATCGCCAACAATTCATCGTCATGAGAAATTCATCTCGTGGAAAATTCACCGCGATCATATTGCTGACGGTGAATTTTCCACGAGATGAATTTTTCATGGCGATGAATTGTTGGAGGTAAATTTGTTGGCGGTGAATTTCCTGAAAGTTTCTCCATCAGCATCCTAAAATTTTGTTTGTGGATGTTAGTCATTTATAAATTTTAAATTTTTTACCAATGATTTGTTTAGATTTAACTAGACAATTATAAATTTAGTATTGTCATTGCTAAAGATTTAATCATAAGACCACAAGCTTCTTCAAATTTTAGAGCTTAAAGTTTTACACTGCTAAAAATTCTCAAGTACTCATTAAGATCAGTGCTATTAGATTTCCACAATCCATATTATCGAATTCTGCTGTTTTTCGATTTGATTGTGTGCAAGTTTTTGAATCAACGTTTTTGATCACTCTCCTTGAGCTCTCTATCATTATGATGGATCACGGAGTGTGATCTCAAACGTCAATTCAAAAACTTACACACAATCAAATCCAGATACAGCAAAATACCCACTAAGATATTTTAAAAAGCCCTCTTCATAAAACCACTATCAGAAATTATTTTATAATATGATCACATAAATTTAAAGTTGTTTTAGGACCACAACTCATAACATATAAATCCTAAAAATTAACTCAAAAACTAGAGTTAACTTTTACTCAAAGACCAAAAAAAGCATTATAAAACAGCTATTCCAACTATAACTTATATTAATTTATGATCTGACCTGCAATCATGGCGTTTCTGGCTGCCTTGCGGAACTGTTGGACGATGACTTCAATTTCGGAGGTCGCAAGCGTCCTCGGAGTTGAATAATTCCCTACTGTTCCGTCGAGCATGTGTATTTTCCAGTCATCTGAGATTTTCTTGCTGGTCGATGAAACTGGTGAATCTCCGTTTGGTTGATAAACTGCAAGGTTAGATTTCAGTATTAGGCAGAAAATTTTAAAAAGGGCAAAAACCAGTGATGATTATTGTGAGGCAAGTAATTGGATGCTAAGTCTGGAATTTTCCAACGTTATGATTATAATTTGGATCAACTTTTTTGAAAGAATTTTCACCTGTATGCGAGGCACGGCCGACGTGCCAGATTTGGCAGAAAATTATGCCACCATTGGCGTGGACGGCGTCGACTACAGCTTTCCAGGCATGGATTTGTTCGTCGGTAAAAATTCCCGGTGAATGAGGAAACCTGAAAAATGTGAAAAAGTTGTATTTTGATATCATTATTGTTTCTCAATAACCTGTTCCAATCCGTTCCTTGATTTCAGAGTAAGAAACCTTTTATACAGTTGTATATCTGAAAGTCTCAAATTTATAAAAATAATTTAATGCACAGCCTGTGTTTGCTACATCCTGACGATGAAACTATAAGAATAAGATTATACCCAAATCCTTGCTCTCCAACAGAGGCAGCCTCCGTAATTAGTAGCCCACCCGGCGTAGTTCTTTGTGAATAAAATTTAACATGGGCAGGTTGAGGTATGCTATTCAATGCTCTGCACCTTGTCATTGGAGCCAGAACAACTCTGCAGAATGGAACAGAAATATGATGTTCTTACAGTCTATAATAGTTTTTAAAATACTGTGATTTACTTGTAAAATTGACATTTCAGATCATATTTCATAGAGCTACATTAATACTCTTTTGAATACAGAAAATTGTATCATTATTTCAATTATGATCTATTATCAAGAATCAGAACATTAATACTCTTTTGAATACAGAAAATTGTATCATCATTCCAATTTGTTTCTTTTCTCTGTAGCGTAAAAATTTAGCAACCATAAAGACAAAAATAGAGGGAATTCAAAACCCAATTGATTATAAGAATCGTTCTGATGATAATTTTAATTCTTCAATTATGGTATGAGTCAGTATTCTCTATAATTCTCCATTAAATTTGACAACATGACATGGTCATAATCATTCATTCATCAATCAATTATAAATTCTAAAAATAGTTGGTATAAGTTTTTCACAATTCATGTAGTATTTGAAAGATTATTTTTAGAATCAATTGTATATATTTCTGTATCAACAATTTGAATCACACTCAACAATCCATCATCAGAAAGAAAAAAGTGATCTAAAACGCTAATAAAAACCATACACAGTTGTACCTTGTAACAATCTTTCAAACTCCAAAAAAATTTATTTTAAACCCATACAGAAAAGGTTCATGTGTATAGGTACTCGGAAAT
This sequence comes from Sequoia sempervirens, assembly GCA_007258455.2. Classification (NCBI taxonomy): domain Eukaryota; kingdom Viridiplantae; phylum Streptophyta; class Pinopsida; order Cupressales; family Cupressaceae; genus Sequoia; species Sequoia sempervirens. The sequence goes on from VDFB02373365.1 coordinate 222,333,003, forward strand.
AATCAAAGATACACTTAAAGTCTACATCTTGCTCCATTTGTTTTCATCTTGTAATAAAGATTTGTTTTCAGATTGTATACAGAAATCCATAGGTAAACAACAGGGATGTACTCAAACATGTGCATGTTACACTCACTGTTTTACAGATTGAAATAACTTAGGTTTATATGGTATCATAAATCATGGTATTCATACTGTACTTATCAACTGTTTTGTTAAAAGGTTCTGATCCTTTAAATTCCACTTTTGAAATTAGGGGCTACATTCACTACTTGTAAAATCTTCTTCTAGCAACATTCTTATGCTGGTACATTCCTATTACAAATCAAATAAACAGAAATTCTGTGATATTTCCAAACACTAGAACTTTTGAGGCTTAAAACTTAAACAAATTAACAGACTAATATAAAACCCATCTGCTAAAGATTGATGAAATCAGATAACCCAGAAGTAGAACACCTGAAATCTGTACGATTCAGATTCAGTCCTCTACTGGGTTATTTGATTTCAAGAAAAGGATGAGAATTAGGGATAGATGACTACCATAAGAAAACAGAACGCACCTGTGAGATAGATGGAATGGACCCATCTTAAAAGGAAACATCAAATCAGATCCTGTGCTTCCAGGCATATTGAGATGACTCCTTAGTCCTTTCTGATTGAAACTATGTTACGTAGGGCCCTCTTCCCACCCAAACTGTTTAAGCTCTTCCCTTCTAACTTCTCCCCACTTGCTAAGCCGACCTGATAATCTACAAAAAGATTTTCTTTATCTTTCTTGAATATTGCCTTGCAAACACAAACTAGTTATACAGTCTTTGCACAAGTTCTTGCATGTTTGAATCTTTCTGCATAGCTAATCTATTTATAACTTACACAGCATTGACCCTTTATTTGTTCAAACGGCAACTTTCGCAGGTCAACATGACCAGAGCCACTTGTCCTGGTTTTCTTTGTTTTCCATTAGAAAATTTTAGTGCCCTTGCTTTATGGTGTTGATGGGCATTATAAAAACATCAAGGAAATAGCAGTGAACTATCCCTTGCTTTATGGTGTTGATGGGCATTTTAAAAACATCAAGGAAATAGCAGAGAAATAGTTCAATGCACGGGAAACTTGCTTCAATTCTGAATTTTCTTTTCAGTTGACTCTTTAATGGGGAAATAACATCCAACTGAGATCGTTTCACGTGTACTGACTTAAAAGGTAATCTGGTATATTTTAATTTGAAGATTTCGTATTAAAATTCTAGTTAAATCCTTGTTCTTTCGGTTTGGAAATTCCCGAGAATGGCATGTTTGGAACGTGGCATGATCAGATATATTAAATGGCTGGATGGTGAAACCAGTTCACTTGGTGCCCTCCACATCTACATGGTCTGTATAAATATATGGCCATATTGGCTTTTTGCGGCTAAAGTTTATTCGAGGATAATTGCCTCCATTCACACTGGTTTAAAGCTGCTTCCACTAAGAATTTTTTTTTTTTTTTTTAATAATAAATGTCTATATTATCATTTAAAAAGCAGTCTTATATAGTTGCCTCTGTTCACATTGGTTTAATAAAGCTGCTTGCACTAAGAAGTTTATTCAAGGATAAGTGATGAGAGCAGCAGCAGAGGGGAGGAGGAGTATTCTGGTCATTCGGCTTGCTCCATACATCAATGGATTCCAAAGTGTCCATGGAAGGATCCTGCCCATAAGTATAATTTTTTTTATCTTTTTCAATTGTACAAACATGTAAAATAACAAAGAGCCAACCAAGGGATTTGTTGGAATCAAACTAGCTAGTAGCACCTCCTGCTAGCCACCCAAAGTTCCTCCTTTAGGCGGCGAAGAGGCAGAGCACCAATGGGCAGGCTACAACAAGCTTTGTTGACCATGATCTATTCTCATAGCTAAGGGAGAAGTTTGTGAGCAGTTCTCTTGATTGCCTCAAACAAAGAGACTTTGTCCATGAGAAGGGGAGTGACCTTGGGAGGAAGAGGGAGATAGAGTAACTCTAGAAACAACAAAAGGGGTATTACCCTAGTGATCAAGAAACACCTATAAGTGAGCCACCTCAAGGACAACTTTATTAATTTGCACTTGGATATGTAGTAAAATATTAGAACAAATCATAGCTTTAGTATAAAATGAAATATGATGATTCATATAAAAATTGACAAAATTAGTAGAATTTCTATCTTTCCGTATGTTGAATAGAATCTCCACTATGAAAGTATTTCAAATTTGAGTGAGTTTGTAAGGGATGTGAGACTGATCCCCTAAAAGAATCATCTTAATCCTATGGTTTGAGACGAAAAAACAAAAAGTAACATAAATAAGCTTAAGACTTAAGGTGTGAATAGGTCCTAAAGTCTAAGTGGTTACATAAAGTTCCATGTTGACACCAAAACCCTCCTCAAGTGCAATGAGAGGAATTAAACTAATGCATGAAAAAGTAAGAAATGTGACCCAACAAATAGGACTGATAAGGTACCCTTACAATTGAAAAAAATGAGAAAACTTCAATGAAAAAAACACTATCCTTAAAAAAGATGTAAAAACATAAAGGAAGGAGGAATCAAGAAGACCCTCCAATGACAACTTTCTTCACCCCAAGCATTAATCGCAACTAAAGATAATTAGGCGATACTAAAGGTTTAGTGAAGATGTCTACAATCTGCTCCTCAATAGGAAAACACCATAAAGAGAGATGGCCATCATGGATGCACTAGTGAATGAAATGCACATGTATCTCAATGTACTTTGTCATCTAACCTTCAACTGTGTTGTGTGCAATGTGAATGACACTTTGGTTATCCCACCAAAGAAGCATAGGACTATCAAGTGGTAGACCAAACTTTTTCATAATTTGTCAAAGCCACAAAAACTCATGGCTAGCAATAACTACACCTTGATACTCAACCTCAGTGGATGATAATGCAATAGTGGTTTGCTTCTTGCAAGACCAAGCAACTAGACTGGAATCAAGGAAAAAATAAAACCCAAAAGTGGACTTCCATGAGTTAACATCACCTGCCTAATCTAATTTGGTGAAGTCTACTATCTTTGAAGCTCTTATTGTGTACTAAATGTCAAAATGTGTAGTGCCTCAAATATACCTCAAAGTGCACTTGGCTACCTTCTAATGATTCTCATGAGGATCATAGGAAAAATGAGAGACAAGACGAAAATAAAATGTGATATTAGGACGTGTGTGCACCAAATACATGAGATTTACCACCAACTATTTATACAAAGTGGCATCAATGGTAGGTGTGATGGAACTGGCATGTTCAATGTGATACTAGACTAAAATGGTGTAAGAGTTGGATTACAATCAACCATGCTAGAATTTTGAAGCAAATCAATGCCATACTACTGCTAATGTATGGAGATGTCCTTAGAAGATTGAAGAGCCTATAAACTAAGAAAGAAGTGCAAAATCCTAAGATCTATATGTCAAAATATTTCATCAATGAATGTCGTATATCTTGAAGCATGGAGGAGGAGCTACTGGTGAGAATTAAATCATCTACATACAATACTAGTATCAAAATATTAATTTCATGCCTTTGAATAGTCATTATGTGATCATAGTGGCAACATGTGGAACCATATGCAAATAGGAAACCATTTATCTTCTCATATCAAGCCCTAGGGATTTGTTTGAGAACATACATAGAATGTCTTACCTTGTATACAAGAGAAGAGTCCTACATGAATCCTATAGACTTCTCCCCATGAAGATCACCATGCAAGAATGAAGTCTTCACATCCATCTAGTAAATAGACCAACCTTGAGATACAACAAGAGAAATGACAAAACAAATAGAATCCATCTTGGTTACAAGGGAAAATGTCTTGAAGTAGTCAATACTCGCAGCCTATGAAAAATCATTAGCAATAAGACATGTCATGTAACACTCAATAGAGCCATCAATTGCATACTTGATGCAGTACACACACTTGCACCAAATCAACTTTCTCCCTAGAGGAAAATAAACTAAATGAGCATGTGCAAGATCATGATGGGCCAAATAGGGCCTCTAAGTGACAATGAAAATATAGAAAAACAAACTTAAGCAACTTCACATAAAAATTTGAATAGGTTACTAAAATAATTAGTTAGGATTTTTTTAAAAGATTTAAAACTATTTTTCTGGCCACCCTAACTTGGTCAAAAATTCATGAAATTCATTTTTTTCAATCTATAGCTTATGAAAAATAGAGTATGATGAATCTTTTACATTCAAAAAATATATAACTGTTTAAAAGTTGGATGTTTTTCAATCAACCTATCAATCAAGACTTTACACATATTGCATGTAGAAAATTAATAAGTCAAAATAAAGCATATCTTATATTGGTAAAATGTTGACAATTTCTTAAATAAACCCTTTTTGTTTCATCAAATTTGGATTAAAAAAGTCAACACAAAGGGTGAATTCCTTAAAAGAGGATGAAACCTCTAAACACATTGGAATAGTTGACCTTTTAGGCTTGATACTCCTAAGCCTAATTCCAAAGCTTTCTTGAGGAAAATGGAGAGAAAAAAATTTATGTGAAAAAAAAAAACGGATATCAGTTTCTCAGAAAAAGGTACCCAATTTTATGTCTTCAAAACAAATATTTATTTTGAAAAAATAGATATCCATTATTTCATGTAACTTCATAAATTGTCATCATTGATAATTTCACTTTATGTTTTGTCCTCCTTAATTTAGTAGACTTAATTAAGTACCTAAGTTCTTAAATTATGCATTTTGGGGCCCATTTGTACCATTTTCCGAGAAATTGTAGGCATTGAACAAATGCATCCAACTGATATTTTTCCCTCATTCCACTTAATGTCCTAGAAAATAGTGCCAGGATCCATACACCCTAGGGCATATGGGTCCCCATATTTTTTTGGGGACCAATTTTGGATATGTCAGTGTCAACATTTTAACATTCAAAAGTCAAATTGCAAATGTCGGCTATTGAGATTTAATTTGCAGGAAATTATAATAAATGCCTATAAATACCTAGTTATTTCATCATTTGAAAACTAACAAGGGCTATCTAGAAAACTATTGGTGAACTTATGATCAAGAGGACTATCAAACAAGTCAAGAGCAACATTTCAGAGCTTTATTGTAGCAATTCAAGATCCTAACATCATGTCAAATCTTATGTGAGTTCATATGTGTTTATGTTATCATTGTTTGTGAAGGCTAACCTTTGTTGTAGGTCTCCAAGAAATTCAATAAATTAAGAAACAAAGATCCAATACCTTGAAGTGATGTGCATGATTTCAATCCTTCAAGGAAGTCATTGAGGGGTGGTGAGTTGCAGCACTTTGTTGATTAATCATTCCTTCCTATCATTTATCCATTTTTATCATTGGCATTGCCATTGTAGAAGAAGAAACAAACGGGGTTTGACTAAGGAAATCCCCTAAACATGGAACAATATTTCTTCTCTTTGTGAATGTGCAGATTTTAGGTTTAGAGAGGATTGAAGGAATTTTAAATATCATTCATTCATTATTGCATTTGAAGTCCTACATCTTTTCAACTCTTTAAAACTCACCTACAAAATTAATCTATAGTGATCTCACAACTTTGCAAGCAGAAACAAAGGTCTTAAATCTTCCATCAAAGGACAACAAAACAATGCAGAAGAATCCTATAAGGACCCATACGCCCCTAGGTGACTCTGTCCCTATATTCAAACTAGCAGCACCTTTTCAGGATATGTACACAACCATCCAGGCCCTTCCCAAATTTACTTGCAAATCTCTATTACTATTTATCAATTGTCAGGATCTTGGATTTTACATATTCTAGGGCACATAGTCTAATTAGGTTAATCAAGGAAAATAAATTCCAATCCATTCCAAGGCTCAATAAGATGCAGATCTAGGTCTGATTGGATCACCTTCATGGTTGAAATTTAATCTATACACTTTGTTGATCTCCATCTTAATGAAACAATAGAAAAATACCCACACACACACATAAAATTTGAATCCTTAGTTTACACATTAGACCTATGGTTCCATTCTTCTTTGTTTCATTTTGGTGAACCTGATCTATTAAAATTATGTATACCTTTTGAAATTTCATCCTAGATTTAAGTTTTGCATTGTGTTGAATTTATCATTTAGGGTTTCACTTTTGCAACATAAAGACATAAAAAAAAAAAAAATGCATATCAATTTGCATTATAGGTTGCATTAAGGTTCATTTCAGTCACTTAGATCAGATCTACATTAAAAATTGTATTCATAATTGTCATTTACATTGTTACACATTTTCATTTGAATCAAATTGTCTTAATTTGAAAAAATTCTAGAAAAATACTCAATTATAGACCTGTTTGCATATAAAAATAGATCACTTAGACAATCTAGTAAACATTCAGTTTTTTAGTTTTCAGTCACCCCATCAAGGACTCAGATTCCCTTGGGCACCATTGTCCTAGGTAAGTGCACCAAGTTGTGACACAACAAGGGTGCCAAATTGAAAAAAAATCTGAAAAAGCCTATTTTGCGCACGCCAAAGGGTATGTGTAGGATCATGATGGGCCAAAAAGTGGCAATAAGATGGGTATGTGGCTGACGACTTTTTTTTACTAAAAATTGATGAAACAAAAGGGTTTTAAATGCATATTCTTGTATTTCTCTTTCCATCGAGTATAAATTTATGCTTTACTTTGAATCTATTGCAATTTATTATTCATTTCTATTCCTAAATTATGATCAAAGCCCCTGGGATTGATTGTGCTGGATTGAAAACATCTATAGTTTCTAAACGGTAATTACATTTTTTGGAATCCAAAACATGCATCAAATTCTATGCTTCACATGCAATATAGGATTAAAAAGTAAATGAATTTCATGGAAGTTTGACTCAGTTTAAAAGGGTGGTCAGACATAATGAAGTTTTTATATTTTAAAAAAAGTTAAATAAAAATTCATAATTAATTATTTACTTTGGAAAAATTTCCAAAAAAAATATTCATCACATCGAGGCATGAGTCCTATACTTATATCTAAAATATTATAAGAAAATATTATCATTAAATTGGGTCAAACCACAATAGTGGTTTACAATTGAGATGAGGAAGGAAATTTCTTTTTTTTTTCCTTTTGCCATAGTTGATGGGTTCGGTCGAACCCAATGGTTCGGCCAAACAACATTATATGTTCAACCGAACACCCAAACCCTAAAAAAATAAATAATATTTTAAGGGGTTCAGTTGAACATGGGTTCGACCGAACCCCTTAAAAAAAAAACATGAATGTCACTGTCATTTTTGCCTTCTATCATTGCTTTCCCTGTGCTTACATGTGCGCGACGAACCGAACGTGATCTGCAAACGGCAACGACTTCATCTCTCTGGCGAACGCAAATTCAACTTCATCTTTCCAAAGTTCATCAACCCAACTTGCATATCGAGCACCAGGTTTGTGAAATTCAAATTTCGTAGAGTTGAAAATGCATTTGTTTGTTGAATTTTGAAACCCTAAATGCAAAATTTTGCAAATTTGTTGAATGGAAACTGCATTTGTTTGAAAGTTTCTAAAGTCTTTTCAACATACATTATTTCGATGATACATTTCTACTCTATCAAAAAATTAACATGCCCCGTCTATGCTTCCACATTTTGCATACATTTCTACCAGGGCACCTCCAATTGATTTGAGGCATTATATCAAACAATTCATTAACAAATTTATTTGAGGCATTATATCAAACAGTTCATGGTAATTTTTGATGGAGTATGATAGAAATAGTGTTTCCATTGTATGCACCCTATATCAAACAGTTCATTAACAAATTTATTTGAGGCATTATATCAAAAACACTATTGGAAATTTATTTGGGGCATTATATCAAAAACACTATTTATATCATACTCCGTCAAAAACACCATTGGAAATTTATTTGAGGCATTATATCAAACAGTTCATTAAACAGATCATGGTATAAAGTTTAGGGTGCATACAATGGAAACTTGGATACAATTCTTCATATTTTTCCTTTGAGCCTTATGACATTACTCCAAAAATGGTTGGTGAACTAAATGTATGAATCAAAGAATAAATTTAGAGGAAAGAAAGTAGATTGTTTGAATGAAATGTATAATAAAATAGTTCTATTAGGATTAGAAGGAATGAAGGTATTATTAAATTTTCTAGTACAAGACTATTAAATAAATATTACAAAAGCTAATTGACAAAAATGGTACTAATATGCACACATAGCTTTTCCCAACATTATGGGCATATTGTACTAGAACACAAACTCCCATTAGGCTTACTCTTTAGTTTATGAAATGGAGGCCATAATGCCTCTTGAGCTTAAGATTCTATCATTATGTATCTCCCTTAGTGATAGCATTGATGATTATACATATCAAGAACACCAATTACAAGAGTTTGAGACCTTGGATAAACAATAAGTAAACTCATTATACTTGATCTATGTACATATACCAAAGATAATTAATGAAAAAATAAAAATGGTGTTGTCCAATGAGCTTTACCATGAGGGGAACTCATCCTTCATATAAATCTAAATATAATCCAAATTTCATAGAAGTAATTTTTTTGGTAAATTTTGACCCAATTGGATTAGTCCTTTTACCATTATTCCCTAGTTCAACACTTGTGCATTTGGTTTTTCACTCCCAATTGAAAATATTTGAAATAACTAGATAATATCATGCATTTTAAATTATACTATTGGTGATCCTATTGTATGTGGGAAATGGTGCTTACTCATCACATATTACCTTTCTTATACCCATTTCACCTAATGATATTTATTGTGTTATCCTTTCCATCTAGGGACAATTAGATTTGCATATACCTTCACAATCACATCATTATCCATTTACACACATGATTATTTGTCAACATGGTACCTCATAATTGATTATGACATGATAATTATCAAGCCAAATAGATCTATGTTACTTCATCACTTGGATAGGGATTCATTGTTTATGATCCTCACCCACTACATATATATGCTCCTCATCACATTATCTCCCCCATATAGGGGAAAAATCATTTTTAAATGCACCTTCATGACCGTATTTTATACTATTACATTTTCATGAGCTAACTATGTTATTAAGAGTCATATTAACCCATTGAGGAGAATTAGGCATTATACTTATTAGGAAAATATAAAAAAGATGTCCACTTTACTATATATTTATATATATATATATATATATATATATATTTAAAACTATTCTTCATATATCTATGTTAAAACTATTAAAAAAGAAATTACATAAATCAATTTTAAATTTGTACAAAGAAATAAATGACTTTGACTAAGAGTGAATATTTAAAATATAGCTATCCTCTTTGCAAAATCCAATTTGATTTGAGATATTTATGGACAAAAAAATATGGATGAGCATGAGGTAAGTAAGAAAGAATAACCTTAATTTATGTCTTCCCTAATCAAATAATTTCACATTTAAAGAGTTTCTTAAGGCATATCCAATTATGAATAACTATTATATTATTGTTATAACTATATTAAAGTATATCATGAATAAATTGAAAGGATAAAGAGTAAATCACTAAAAACACATACATAAATCATAGAAGTAAATTGATTAATAAAAGGAGATTCAAGTGGTTGGATAATTTTTTCCAAGGAGTGGAAGAGGTTAAGAAGGAATCATCAAATAAATATAATATTTTAAATACTTTAAAAGAAAAATACATTTCTCCTTGTTCTAAATTGAAATGGTATTCCTTCTAAGATGATAATAATTGAAAAAGAAGAAAATAATCATTATGAAGATCAAGTACCATTGATAAGTTTTAAGAGATCAAATAAAATATTCAACAACAAAAGAAAAAAGAGAAAATAGTTAATGCTAAAGAAACAACTACAACCAAGCTACTATGTTATAAATTCTCCTCTTATGTAGTCTTCATTTCCCTATAAATTGCACCTCCTTGTACAAATTAGCTATTGATCACCATATTAGTGAAACAAATTTAACATTTTGAAATGGTTAAACATTATTATTATTTTTATTTGTATAAGTATAATTATTATGGGTTAATTTCTCCTCTCCTAATCTTCCTAATAAGGTTCTATTTTACAAGGCTCATATAAATTGTAGGGTTCTAACGTCTAAAACTTGAATATAGTGTCAACTTAATCTCATTAGACAATGCTCCCCTAGTATTAATGCGGCCAAATTTTTATCTATCAAACTCGGCTATGTTTACATTGAATAAGAATTTGATACCTTTATCATGATACTTGAACTAAGATATCTTGGCTCTAATTTTAGTCATTTTGTCTAAAAATTATTGGTGACATATCCATTCGTGTTTAGTTTTAATCACTTATTATTGCAATTAATTATTACAAGGAGATTCTTGAAGCTTGTATTCCATCCCCACCATTTTTATTCTAAATATTTGACATTTTCTTTCAACTTAAAGTCTAAATTTTATCCTTAATGGTATACATGCTTTTCAATTAGAGTATCCTCTAGTAAAAATAGAAACATTAATAGTGTGGTTATCAAAGAGTGTCTAGGGATGCACACATCACTATTATTAATAAATTATAAGATTGTAAGAAATGTTTATGGAAGAAATAACTATCTAATAGAGAATATAATGTATTAGTACATATCTAACTATTACATATTTTAAATAAAGCCCCTTTAAAATCTATCTTATTGCCATTTAATGAGTCAACTAGGTTCAAAATTATTTTCATCTTATTCCCCCAAAATTCATCACCTTTACAACAAAACTTGATTTCATCTTATTTATCTTATTTATTCTCAAATCATATTAAAATCACCACCTTAAACTCTAAGAAATATTTGGTAACTTGTTTATTTTATCTTCATTTAGAAAAGGGTGTGAAGGGGATTTAGAACCTTTAAAAGTTTCTTTCAAAATAACTAGGAAGATTTTATTCATTTCCTTTCTTGTTGCTTTTAGGATTAAAGTGTTATGAATTTTGTGCCTTCATTCTTAAAAATTCTTATATCAACTCATTTAGCATTTCCATGATCTTTTTATATGGGAAAGGTCAACATACAATGAGGTAGACACTTTCCATTTTTTTTATTCCTTAATTAGTTCTTTCTAGGGAAACTTTGTCTTCTAAACACCTTCAAAAATAAAAATGTGATTATTTTTCTTTCCACTTTATAAACTTTGATGTGCTGATATATAATTGAGACTCATAATGTACAATGATAAAAATTTAGTATATATGAAAGAAATATTTTTGAGACATCAAACTACCATTCTACATAACTCTCACATGGAAATAAGAATATTATTTTATTTTAACTAAAGAAATTGTGTGTACTCTATCTTGAAAATTACTAATTAATTTTGAATTATATACTTATAATTTAAAATAAGAGAATCCTTTGTAACATGGAATAGATAGGTTAATTTTAATGAAATAAAATATGTTTTTATATTAAGAAAAAATTACAAATATAAACTCATACATCAAGAGAAATTGACTAAGATGTAACTCTGTATATGAGAATTAAGATGCTCGAATAATTTATATACCTTCTTTCAATAATTAACATTAGAAATTAATACTTGGTTCATATTGTATACCCACCTCCCAATGGTCTTGGAATGGATGCATTTAGATGGAGAAAGATTTCAAAAGGCTCATGGTACTTGTGGACCCCTCAAAGGCATGATATATAACACATGAACTTTATTTATGAAATTTGGTCTTTTGTTGTTGGCTTCTAGTATGAATGTTATCTATACTTGGTGGAATTCTTAGTTGAGACTCTCAATCTTCCATTGTTGGTTTCTAATGTGATTATACAATATGCTCACCAAACTATATTAATTTCTAATGTTAATTATTCAAAGAAGGTTTTGTTTCATAAGAAGAGACCTATGTTCACATATTCCAAGGCATGGTATTATCCACAATGCATGACACTTCTTCACATCTCTACCAAGTTCTAAATAGCTACAGATCTGCCATTTCCATGGAGGAGATTGATGATTTATTTCATGCCATTTCTTTATAGCCATGTTTTCATTCGACAACTCTCACATCTTCATCCAAAAAGAAATTTTGTTATCATTATTCTCCTGATATTAACAAATCAAAACCTTCATTTGAGCATGATCGCCAACACAAAGGTAAATGAGTGGAAACAAAAGAAAGCTCGGTTAATGGCTTTCAGCATGTTGGTGGAAAATCTGCATCTTTTTGAAAGTGCCTTCCTAGCTTATCAGTCTTATGTTTAGTAAGGTTTTGTAATCTCCACTGTGTTATGTATTCGGGTCACAGGTATATCTAGTATGATGTCTTCTTTTGGGTATTTTGGGTGCATAAGAGAATGTGCATATGTACTGATGTATTCAACCAATGTGATTTTGTAACATTGTAATCAAACAATTGGTCATTTGTACTAGGACCTCATTGGTCTTTTTGATATTTTGTAAAATTTGTTACTCAGTCTGCAACTGGGGGTTTTCTTGCTGGTTCTTTCTCGCCAGTATGTCCGCATGAACCAACTATATGTAAAATATCATATATAAATAAAATTATAAGTGGTGGTCTCCCACTTGCTTTCAAAAAAGTTCTTGTAAATGTCCACATCTTTTCCCTTTGTCATTTTGCCATTTCAAAAATTTCATGATTTTCATAATGTTGGTCAATACTTTTATCAGAATATTCTCAGAATATGCTCTTAAATGTCATAAGAATATGTCATAAGAGGGTTTCATCTTATAAAGCTATAATAATATTATATGCATTTAGAAAATCTTAGGACACCTCCCTTTGGAAGCATTCAACAAATGACAAATAACTACTAACACAAAGTGAGATGCCTCATTTCCTAATATGAGGACAAAATAATAAATCAAAATATTAGGATGCAAGGTTGACCCACCTTTCCCAATACTTGGCTAAGTTTATCATCTATTGAGGAGTGGATCCCAACAACAATTGTGCTTAGTGCTTACAGTTACTAATCCAAGGAATACCTATTCATTTTTTCTTTATTGTACATGCCTAATAACTCCTCATCTCAAGTTAAATTGTGGGAATGGATTTTTATGCCCTCCCTATGACTAAATGGCTACAAGGAGGTGAATATGATATGGTGGAAAAAACCAAGATACAAGTTGGTTTAGTTCTCATAAACTCTAAAAAAAATAATTGAATTCCACATCCTAACTAGAAATACCATGAGGGGTTTAGATCCCATTTTAGACAAAAAATATTCTTATATTGATCACTAGTTCACTTGGACCAACTAAAGAGATGGTGAACTAAGGGAAACTTAGTTGTATTGATAGATTAAACCTTAGTTATTTCTCTTTCCATTGTCCCCTCTCCACAAAACACCTTTATTTAAGTAGATTCTATTAAACCGATCTCACATA
>VDFB02373365.1:222346518-222623152 GCA_007258455.2 Sequoia sempervirens
CTACATCCTATTTTAAATGAATCAAGTAGTAAACAAACATGTTATTTCATTGTGGAGTTTGTTGTTATTTAATTCATAGGTATGCACAACATATCTAGTAATTTTAGAATTTTGTTAAAGTGTCAAAATGTATATTAGAGGTATAATTTGAATTGAATTTTCTTAATTATATTTGAATTGAATTTCAAGTTACTTGTCAAAAATGTATAATAGAGGTATAATTTGAATTAAATTTTCTTCATTATATTTGAATTGAATTTCAAGTTACTTGTCAAAAACGTATAATAGAGGTATAATTTGAATTGAATTTTCTTAATTATATTTGAATTGAATTTCAAGTTACTTGTCAAAAAGATTAAATCTTGTTCTCAACTCAATGGTTCATGTTGCTTAAGTCATTTAAAAAAAAAAAATTATTGTGATCAACATGAATGAACTTAATTATAAAGTGGCATTGATTTCCCTAAAATTCTACTAGAGATCAAATGTATATTGAATATAAGGAAATGTAAGTTGTAAGAGATCATAAAATAAGAAAACATGTATGTATATTGAATATTTAAAGCAAATGCATACATATATTATGTGTAAACATGTTTAAACCATAAGTAAACACATGTACATACATGTAAAGGGATTCAATACATATAAACATAACACATATTATAAGCAAAGAGGCAAATGTATGTATATATCATATAAGAAAATATATGTACATATCATATAAGCAAAATGTAAATTAAAGATCATCAAATGTAGAATACTAAAGATCAACAAATAAGCAAATGTATGTATATCATATAAGCAAATGTAAGTTAGAGGTCATCAAATCTCAAATACTAAAGATCATCATGTCTAAGCAAATGCATGTGGTAAAGATCAAAAATCTAGTGTGCATGGCCTAATATGAATGTCCACTCCTAGTCGAATGGCCATCTGAATGAGAACAGTCCTACTCTGATGGATGTGTTGAGCCCTGCAAATAAATTGTGTACAGGATGTGTTAAATACATATAATTTATATTAAATAAATTTTATGAAAGTTATTATTAAATGAACTTGTATTTTTAAATATTAATCTAGATCTATGCATACATAAATATTGCATGTACATATACACATGTGATTATATAAAAATGAAAAACTCACATGTCCACTGGCAACAAATTCATCCACAGAGTCACATCGATCATGCACAGGATTTGGACCAAGGGTAGGAGTGATATGAGGTATGTCCACCTGTAACAATATATATACATATATATATATCAACTTACATGAATATCTAGTTAAAAAATAAATTAAAAATAATGAAAAAAGAATTGAAACATGCACATGCACACATACATGAATATCATTTGATATCGGATGACCTAAGTCCTCTGAAACAGTCGCATCCACATATCCACCAAACGGTCAAGCGACGAATCAACATCTGCATCCATCTGATCTATCCCATGTCGTGCCATAAATGATGAATGTAGAGGACTATGAAGGTGAGATGGCATCAACGATGATGAACCAGAACCAATCAACATATCAGTAAAACCCATAGTCTATGCAGCTGCCGAATGAACTATAGGTGGATCCTGATGCGCACTAGTGCTCGGCTAAGAGTGATGGGATCCTAGAACTGAATGACCTCTATGTCTCAAATGATCTCTAACATGCCCTATACCAATCCCATTGTCTGATGCAATGTTGGCATATGCCTCCAATAGGTCCTCATCCAAACAATACAGAGTCATGTGTGACATATCTCCTGTAAGCATCAAGTTGTGTAGGAGTAGGGATGTCAGCCACTGTAAAAGGATCCATGGTGGTCCACTGTGCTAAAAATGGTGTGGATCAATAATTTCTGGACATCAAATACTGACCTACACGATCATCAGATATCCTAGTGGTCGCAGTCACAATCTCACCTACAGTGTCAATTGCTTCCTTTTGGGAAGCAACGACAACCTCATCTGCTATGGGGGCTAGAGTTGGGGTAAGAGCAGGAGACCTCTCGCCAACCAATACCCTAAACACTGGGGGTAGTCTATCTACTCGATGATAGGTGGGCCTATCAGTAATCCTGCCATGCCCCTGACCAACATATGGTAGAATGTCCAGGTAGTTAACTTTGAGGCCCAAATGGACCTTAGCATACAACTGCTGAACAAAATACAATGGAATCTGGTCATTGTTTGGGTATAGACCATGTGTTGCGAGAAATCGTGGGTAGATCAATGAGGCCATAGCATGATCGACACATCTAGTGACCTGGTATCCCCTAACCTTACGCACATTTTGATAAAATGGAAAACAAGTGGTTTTTATCATTTCTTTGGTGACACTATCCTATATTTGTTTAAGGGGAACGTCACCATGTACTTCTTCCCACATGCGGGAAAGAATAGTAGTCACTCTATCTAAGGAATATGCACTAGTCCCCAAGTTCATCTTTAGTTTTCAGACTATCCAATATTAACATGCATGGTTCACTATATATTCCTGGTTTGCACCCAAGGTTAATGAATTTCAATTTTTAATCTCATTACTAGTATTTATAAAACAAAGAATCCGGTGTGTGGA
Organism: Sequoia sempervirens; assembly: GCA_007258455.2. NCBI lineage: Eukaryota > Viridiplantae > Streptophyta > Pinopsida > Cupressales > Cupressaceae > Sequoia > Sequoia sempervirens. The sequence goes on from VDFB02373365.1 coordinate 222,349,096, forward strand.
ACATGATCCGCATTTTCCATGTTATATATATATATATATACGCATGACCTAAAAGAGCAATGAGACTTTGGTAAATAATACTATATTCTATGTTGAATACAACTAAAATATAATAATTCATCTACTTATCAATAATATTTACACCATTAACAATTTAAAAAGAATTGGAAGACAACTATAATCTATAACATAGCATCCTTAAATGGTTCAAATTTAAATGAAACGATGAAAGAAAGAATAAGAATACAAAGATTAGTATAAAATTATTTAAAATAATTAGATAAAAATATTTAATCTAATAGTTGTTAACATAAATGAACTTCAAAATAGGATTATGTAAGGAAAGTTCATTTCCTTTCCATTGAACCTAAATTCTATCTAGTTAAGATATGTCTAAAATTAAGAATTCACACAGAATATCAATATTCCATATAATAACTTCATAAAGAGGATGAATTTAATGAAGATAATATAAAATCCTCCATATGAGGATGAATTTTATCATTACAATATGAGTGAATCATCTCAATTATATAGCCAAGAACATCAAAAAATTATAGATTGGAAAGCAAAATAATTAGACATTTATCATATTTTTATATGTATAAAGTTTATATACCATCAAACTATTTAAACTTATAGATTGCATAAAGCTATAAATTGAATCGTTAAAAATAATTTATTAAGAATCAAATCTAATAAAGTTTGACTTCATATTGCATGTACTTGTTATAAATATCTCACTAATCCAACCATACATTTTATATATGTTAAAAAATATATAATTGTTATGCCCATAATTTTTCACTATATCTTGACGCACGGATCTCCTTCAACTAGATCAATTAAAAATTATTTGTAATGTTGGATGAAAATGGATTTAATATCATTAGAGTTGTCATGGAACTACCTCTCTTGATCAATGATAGATATTATCCACTCTCGAGAATGTAAATATGTTTGAGATAACTAAAAAATAATTTGTATCCCTTATATCCTTTCATCCAATGTAGCCTATCTCTTAATTGAGATCCTCTACCACAATTAAGTTCAAATCTTCTAAGTTTTATTTCAACGGAAGCAACCACTCATTGTAGAAAAGTTATTAGTAAGTGCTAAAGCCAAAACAAGTTTTTTTTTTTTTTTCTATTTGGATCCATTTTTTTTTCCATTCTAGATCTCTTTCTAGCCATATTCTTATTGTAAGATCATAGTAAGGTAGTGCAATAGATTTAATCACATCATTCCACAATTGTATCCACTTATCATTTTGATGAGGTCTAGAAACATCAACCAAAGGGATATTAGGGAAGCTAAGCAGGATAAATTTGATTGAGGTGGGAAGTGTTGAGCTGAATGATAGATTATTAGGTATGAGGAATAAGAAGTTTGAAAGTTTAAAGGAATTGGGAGGTGATATGTGAGATAGGTTTAATAGAATCTACTCTAAATAAGGGTAAGTCAGGAGGGACAATGGAAAGAGAAATAACTAAGTTTTAATCTATCAATACAACTAAGTTTCCCTTAGTTCACCATCTCTTTAGTTGGTCCAAGTGAACTAGTGATCAATATAAGAATATTTTTTTGTCTAAAATGGGATCTAAACCCCTCATGGTATTTCTAGTTAGGATGTAGGAATTCAATTATTTTTTAGATAGTTTATGAGAACTAAACCAACTTGTATCTTGGTTTTTCCACCATATCATATTCACCTTGTAGCCATTTAGTCATAGGGAGGGCATAAAAATCCATTCCCCACAATTTAACTGAGAGCGAGGAGTTATTAGGCATGTACAACCTAAAAGAAAAAAAAAATGAATAGGTATTCCTTGGATTAGTAATTGTAAGCACTAAGCACAATTGTTGTTGGAATCCACAATTGTTGTTGGGATCCACTCCTCAATAGATGATAAACTTAGCCAAGTGTATTGGGAAAGGTGGGTCAACCTTGCATCCTAATATTATTATTTTGGAAATGAGGCATCTCACTTTGTGTTGGTAGTTATTTGTCATTTGTTGAATGCTTCAAGGGAGGTGTCTAAGATTTTCTAAATGCATATAATATTATTATAGCTTTATAAGATGAAACCCTCTTATGACATATTCTTATGACATTTAAGAGCATGACTATAGAATATTTACAGTAAAGTATTGACCAACATTATGAAAAATCATAAGAAATTTTTAAGAAATAGCAACTATGTCAAGGAAAAAGATGTGGACATTTACAAGAACTTTTTTTTTAAGCAAAAGTGGGAGACCACTTATAATTTTATTTATATATAATATTTTGCATATAGTTGGTTCAGGCGACATACTGGTGGGAAAGAACCAGCAAGAAAACCCCCAGTTGCAGTCTGAGTAACAAATTTTACAAAATATCAAAAAGACCAATGAGGTCCTAGTACAAATGACCAATTGTCTGATTACAATGTTACAAAATCACATTGGTTGAATACATCAGTACATATGCACATTCTCTTATGCACCCAAAATACCCAAAAGAAGACATCATACTAGATATACCCGTGACTCGAATACATAACACAGTGGAGATTACAAAACCTTACTAAACATAAGACTGATAAGCTAGGAAGCCACTTTCAAAAAGATGCAGATTTTCCACCAACATGCTGAAAGCCATTAACCGAGCTTTCTTTTGTTTCCACTCGTTTACCTTTGTGTTGGCGATCATGCTCAAATGAAGGTTTTGATTTGTTTTAATATCAGGCACATAACGATAACATAATTTCTTTTTGGATGAAGATCATGGAAGTTGCAAATCATGAATGAAAACATGACTTCTCAAGAAAGAAATGGCATGATATTTTCTTTTTAAATCATCAATCTCCTCCATGGAAATGGCAGATCTGTATCTGTTTAGAACTTGGTAGAGATGTGAAGAAGTGTCATGCATTGTGGATAATACCATGCCTTGGAATATGTGAACATAGGTCTCTTCTTATGAAACAAAACCTTCTTTGAATAATTAACATTAGAAATTAATACAGTTTGGCGAGCATATTGTATAATCACACTAGAAACCAACAATGGAAGATTGAGAGTCTCAACTAATAATTCCACCAAGTATAGATAACATTCATACTAGAAGCCAACAAAAAAAGACCAAATTTCATAAATAAAGTTCATGTGTTATATATCATGCCTTTGAGGGGTCCACAAGTACCATGAGCCTTTTGAAATCCTTCTCCATCTAAATGCATCCATTCCAAGACCATTGGGAGGTGGGTATACAATATGAACCAAGTATTAATTTCTAATGTTAATTATTGAAAGAAGGTATATAAATTATTCGAGCATCTTAATTCTCATATACAGAGTTACATCTTAGTCAATTTCTCTTGATGTATGAGTTTATATTTGTAATTTTTTCTTAATATAAAAACATATTTTATTTCATTAAAATTAACCTATCTATTCCATGTTACAAAGGATTCTCTTATTTTAAATTATAAGTATATAATTCAAAATTAATTAGTAATTTTCAAGATAGAGTACACACAATTTCTTTAGTTAAAATAAAATAATATTCTTATTTCCATGTGAGAGTTATGTAGAATGGTAGTTTGATGTCTCGAAAATATTTCTTTCATATATACTAAATTTTTATCATTGTACATTATGAGTCTCAATTATATATCCAAGCACATCAAAAATTTATAAAGTGGAAAGAAAAATAATCACACATTTATCATATTTTTGTAAGGTGTTTGAAAAGACTAAAAGTTTCCCTAGAAAGAACTAATTAAGGAATAAAAAAAATGGAAAGTGTCTACCTCATTGTATGTTGACCTTTCCCATATAAAAAGATCATGGAAATGCTAAATGAGTTGATATAAGAATTTTTAAGAATGAAGGCACAAAATTCATAACACTTTAATCCTAAAAGCAACAAGAAAGGCAATGAATAAAATCTTCCTAGTTATTTTGAAAGAAACTTTAAAAGGTTCTAAATCCCCTTCACACCCCTTTCTAAATGAAGATAAAATAAATAAGTTACCAAATATTTCTTAGAGTTTAAGGTGGTGATTTTAATATGATTTGAGAATAAATAAGATAAATTAGATGAAATCAAGTTTTGTTGTAAAGGTGATGAATTTTGGGGGAATAAGATGAAAATAATTTTGAACCTAGTTGACTCATTAAATGGCAATAAGATAGATTTTAAAGGGGCTTTATTTAAAATATGTAATAGTTAGATATGTACTAATACATTATATTCTCTATTAGATAGTTATTTCTTCCATAAACATTTCTTACAATCTTATAATTTATTAATAATAGTGATGTGTGCATCCCTAGACACTCTTTGATAACCACACTATTAATGTTTCTATTTTTACTAGAGGATACTCTAATTGAAAAGCATGTATACCATTAAGGATAAAATTTAGACTTTAAGTTGAAAGAAAATGTCAAATATTTAGAATAAAAATGGTGGGGATGGAATACAAGCTTCAAGAATCTCCTTGTAATAATTAATTGCAATAATAAATGATTAAAACTAAACACGAATGGATATGTCACCAATAATTTTTAGATAAAATGACTAAAATTAGAGCCAAGATATCTTAGTTCAAGTATCATGATAAAGGTATCAAATTCTTATTCAATGTAAACATAGCCGAGTTTGATAGATAAAAATTGGCCCCATTAATACTAGGGGAGCATTGTCTAATGAGATTAAGTTGACACTATATTCAATTTTTAGAAGTTAGAACCCTAACATTTATATGAGGCTTGTAAAATAGAACCTTATTAGGAAGAGTAGGAGAGGAGAAATGAACCCATAATAATTATACTTATACAAATAAAAATAATAATAATGTTTAACCATTTCAAAATGTTAAATTTGTTTCACTAATATGGTGATCAATAGCTAATTTGTACAAGGAGGTGCAATTTATAGGGAAATGAAGACTACATAAGAGGAGAATTTATAACATAGTAGCTTGGTTGTAGTTGTTTCTTTAGCATTAACTATTTTCTCTTTTTTCTTTTGTTGTTGAATATTTTATTTGATCTCTTAAAACTTATCAATGGTACTTGATCTTCATAATGATTATTTTCTTCTTTTTCAATTATTATCATCTTAGAAGGAATACCATTTCAATTTAGAGCAGGGAGAAATGTATTTTTCTTTTAAAGTATTTAAAATATTATATTTATTTGATGGTTCCTTCTTAACCTCTTCCACTCCTTGGAAAAAATTATCCAACCACTTGAATCTCCTTATATTAATCAATTTACTTCTATGATTTATGTATGTGTTTTTAGTGATTTACTCTTTATCCTTTCAATTTATTCATGATATACTTTAATATAGTTATAACAAGTATATAATAGTTTTTCATAATTGGATATGCCTTAAGAAACTCTTTAAACGTGAAATTATTTGATGAGGGAAGATATAAATTAAGGTTATTCTTTCTTACTTACCTCATGCTCATCCATATTTTTTGTCCATAAATATCTCAAATCAAATTGGATTTTGCAAAGAGGATAGCTATATTTTAAATATTCGCTCTTAGTCAAAGTCATTTATTTCTTTGTACAAATTTAAAATTGATTTATGTAATTTAATTTTTAATAGTTTTAACATAGATATATGAAGAATAGTTTTAAATATATATATATAGTAAAGTGGACATATTTTTATATTTTCCTAATAAGTATAATGCCTAATTCTCCTCAATGGGTTAAGATGACTCTTAATAACATAGTTAGCTCATGCAAATGTAATAGTGTAAAATACGGTCATGAAGGTGCATTTAAAAATGATTTTTCCCCTATATGGGGGAGATAATGTGATGAGGAGCATATATATGTAGTGGGTGAGGATCATAAACAATGAATCCCTATCCAAGTGATGAAGTAACATAGATCTAATTGGCTTGATAATTATCATGTCATAATCAATTATGAGGGACCATGTTGACAAATAATCATGTAAGTGTAAATAGATAATGATGTGATTGTGAAGGTATATGTAAATCTAATTGTCCCTAGATGGAAAGGATAACACAATAAATATCATTAGGTGAAATGGGTATAAGAAAGGTAATATGTGATGAGTAAGCACCATTTCCCACATACAATAGGATCACCAATAGTATAATTTAAAATGCATGATATTATCTGGTTATTTCATATATTTTCAATTGGGAGTGAAAAAACCAAATGCACAAGTGTTGAACTAGGGAATAATGGTAAAAGGACTAATCCAATTGGGTCAAAATTTACCAAAAAAATTACTTCTATGAAATTTGGATTATATTTAGATTTATATGAAGGATGAGTTCCCCTCATGGTAAAGCTCATTGGACAACACCATTTTTATTTTTTCATTAATTATCTTTGGTATATGTACATAGATCAAGTATAATGAGTTTACTTATTGTTTATCCAAGGTCTCAAACTCTTGTAATTGGTGTTCTTGATATGTGTAATCATCAATGCTATCACTAAGGGAGATACATAATGATAGAATCTTAAGCTCAAGAGGCATTATGGCCTCCATTTCATAAACTAAAGAGTAAGCCTAATGGGAGTTTGTATTCTAGTACAATATGCCCATAATGTTGGGACAAGCTATGTGTGCATATTAGTACCATTTTTGTCAATTAGCTTTTGTAATATTTATTTAATAGTCTTGTACTAGAAAATTTAATAATACCTTCATTCCTTCTAATCCTAATAGAACTATTTTATTATACATTTCATTCAAACAATCTACTTTCTTTCCTCTAAATGTATTCTTTGATTCATACATTTAGTTCACCAACCATTTTTGAAGTAATGTCATAAGGCTCAAAGGAAAAATATGAAGAATTTTATCCAAGTTTCCATTGTATGCACCCTAAACTTTATACCATGATCTGTTTAATGAACTGTTTGATATAATGCCTCAAATAAATTTCCAATGGTGTTTTTGACGGAGTATGATATAAATAGTGTTTTTGATATAATGCCTCAACTAAATTTCCAATAGTTTTTTTGATATAATGCCTCAAATAAATTTGTTAATGAACTGTTTGATATAGGGTGCATACAATGGAAACACTATTTCTATCATACTCCATCAAAAATTACCATGAACTGTTTGATATAATGCCTCAAATAAATTTTTTAATGAATTGTTTGATATAATGCCTCAAATCAATTGGAGGTGCCCTGGTAGAAATGTATGCAAAATGTGGAAGCATAGACAGGGCATGTTAATTTTTCGATAGAGTAGAAATGTATCATCGAAATAATGTATGTTGAAAAGACTTTAGAAAATTTCAAACAAATGCAGTTTCCATTCAACAAATTTGCAAAATTTCACATTTAGGGTTTCAAAATTCAACAAACAAATGCATTTTCAACTCTACGAAATTCGAATTTCACAAACCTAGTGCTCGATATGCAAGTTGGGTTGATGAACTTTGGAAAGATGAAGTTGAATTTGCGTTCGCCAGAGAGATGAAGTCGTTGCCATTTGCAGATCACGTTCGGTTCGTCGCGCACATGTAAGCACAGGGAAAGTAATGATAGAAGGCGAAAATGGCAGTGACATTCATGTTTTTTTTTTTTGTTTTTTTTAAGGGGTTCGGTCGAACCCATGTTTGACCAAACCCCTTAAAATATTATTTATTTTCTTAGGGTTTGGGGGTTTGATCAAACATATAATTTGGTTCGGCCGAACCATTGAGTTCGACTAAACCCGTCAACTATGGCAAAAGGAAAAAAAAAAAGAAATTTCCTTCCTCATCTCAATTGTAAACCACTATTGTGGTTTGACCCAATTTAATGATAATATATTTTTATAATATTTTAGATATAAGTATAGGACTCATGCCCCAATGTGATGCATATTTTTTTGTAATTTTTTCCAAGTAAATAATTAATTATGAATTTTTTATTACAACTTTTTTTAAAATATAAAAACTCATATGTCTGACCACCTTTAAAACTTGGTCAAAACTTCATGAAATTCAATTTTTCTTTTTTTAATCCTATATTATGTGAAGCATAGAATGTGACGCATGTTTTGGATTCAAAAAATGTGATACCATTTGAAAGCTATAGATGTTTTTCAATCAGCCTATCAATCAAGACTTTAGTCGTAATTTGAATAGAAAATGAATAATAATTACTTATTAGATTCAAAGTAAAGCATAATTTATATTGGTGGAAAGCTAAGAATCTCCTTTAAAAACCTTTTTTCTTCATCAATTTTTGGTAAAAAAAAATTCGTCAGCCACATACCCATCATATTGCCACTTTTTGGCCCATCATGATCCTGCACATACCCTTTGGCATGTGCAAAATAGGCTTTTTCAGATTTTTTTCAATTTGGCACCCTTGTTGTGTCACAACTTGGTGCACTTACCTAGGAAAATGGTGCCCAAGGGAATCTGAGTCCTTGATGGGGTGACTAAAAACTGAAAAACTGAATGTTCACTAGATTGTCTAAGTGATCTATTTTTATATGCAAACAAGTCTATAACTGAGTATTTTTCTAGAATTTTCTCAAATTAAGACAATGTGATTCAAATGCAAATGTGTAACAATGTAAATGACAATTATGAATACAATTTTTAATGTAGATCTGATCTAAGTGACTGAAATGAACCCTAATGCAACCTATAATGCAAATTGATATGCATTTTTTTTTTAAAAAAAATTATGTCTTTATGTTGCAAAAGTGAAACCCTAAATGATAAATTCAACACAATGCAAAACTTAAATCTAGGATGAAATTTCAGAAGGTATACATAATGTTAATAGATCAGATCCACCAAAATGAAACAAAGAAGAATGGAACCATAGGTCTAATGTGTAAACTGAGGATTCAAATTTTATGTGTGTGTGTGGGTATTTTTCTATTGTTTCATTAAGATGGAGATCAACAAAGTGTATAGATTAAATTTCAACCATGAAGGTGATCCGGTCAGACCTAGATCTACATCTTATTGAGCCTTGGAATGGATTGGAATTGATTTTCCTTGATTAACCTAATTAGACTATGTGCCCTAGAATATGTAAAATCCAAGATCCTGACAATTGATAAATAGTAATAGAGATTTGCAGGCAAATTTGGGAAGGGCCTGGATGGTTGTGTACATATCCTGAAAAGGTGCTGCTAGTTTGAATATAGGGACAGAGTCACCTAGGGGCGTATGGATCCTCATAGGATTTTTCTGCTTTTTTTTTGTTGTCCTTTGATGGAAGATTTGAGACCTTTGTTTCTGCTTGCAAAGTTGTCAGATCACCACCGAATAATTTTGTGCGTGAGTTTTAAAGAGTTGAAAAGATGTAGGACTTCAAATGAAACAATGAATGAATGATATTTAAAATTCCTTCAATCCTCTCTAAACCTAAAATCTGCACATTCACAAAGAGAAGAAATATTGTTCCATTTTTAGGGGATTTCCTTAGTCAAACCCTATTTGTTTCTTCTTCTACAATGGCAATGCCAATGATAAAAATGGATAAATGATAGGAAGGAATGATTAATCAACAAAGTGTTGCAACTCACCACCCCTCAATGACTTCCTTGAAGGATTGAAATCATGCACATCACTTCAAGGTATTGGATTTTTGTTTCTTAATTTCTTGAATTTCTTGGAGACCTACAACAAAGGTTAGCCTTCACAAACAATGATAACATAAACACATATGAACTCACATAAGACTTGACATGATGTTAGGATCTCGAATTTCTACAATAAAGCTCTGAAATGTTGCTCTTGACTTGTTTCATAGTCCTCTTGATCATAAGTTCACCAATAGTTTTCTAGATAGCCCTTATTAGCTTTCAAGTGATGAAATAACTAGGTATTTATAGGCATTTATTATAATTTCCTGCAAATTAAATCTCAATAGCCAACATTTGCAATTTGAATTTTGAATGTTAAAATGTTGACACTGACATATCCAAAATTGGTCCCCAACAAAATATGGGGACCCATATGCCCTAGGGTGTATGGATCCTGGCACTATTTTCTAGGACATTAAGTGGAATGAGGGAAAAATATCAGTTGGATGCATTTGTTCAATGCCTACGATTTCTCAGAAAATGGTACAAATGGGCCCCAAAATGCATAATTTAAGAACTTAGGTACTTAATTAGGTCTACTAAATTAAGGAGGACAAAACATAAAGTGAAATTATCAATGATGACAATTTATGAAGTTACATGAAATAATGGATATCCATTTTTTTCAAAATAAATATTTGTTTTGAAGACATAAAAACAGGTACCTTTTTCTGAGAAACTGATATCCGTTTTTTTTTTCACATAATTTTTTTCTCTCCATTTTCCTCAAGAAAGATTTGGAATTAGGCTTAGGAGTATCAAGCCTAAAAGGTCAACTATTCCAATGTGTTTAGAGGTTTCATCCTCTTTTAAGGAATTCACCCTTTGTGATGACTTTTTTATCCAAATTTGATGAAACAAAAAGGGTTTATTTAAGAAATTGTCAACATTTTACCAATATAAGATATGCTTTATTTTGAATTATTGATTTTCTACATGCAATATGTGTAAAGTCTTGATTGATAGGTTGATTGAAAAACATCCAACTTTTAAACATTTATATATTTTTTGAATCTAAAAGATTCATCATACTCTATTTTTCATAATCTATAGATTGAAAAAAATGAATTTCATGAATTTTTGACCAAGTTAGGGTGGCCAGAAAAATAGTTTTAAATCTTTTAAAAATTTCTAACTAATTATTTTAGTAACCTATTCAAATTTTTATGTGAAGTTGCTTAAGTTTGTTTTTCTATATTTTCATTGTCACTTAGAGGCGATGTTTGGCCCATCATGATCTTGCACATGCTCATTTAGTTTATTTTCCTCTAGGGAGAAAGTTGATTTGGTGCAAGTGGGTGTACCGTATATGCAATTGATGGTTCTATTGAGTGTTACATGACATGTCTTATTGCTAAGGATTTTTCATAGGCTGCAAGTATTGACTACTTCAAGACATTTTCCCTTGTAACCAAGATGGATTCTATTTGTTTTGTCATTTCTCTTGTTGTATCTCAAGGTTGGTCTATTTACTAGATGGATGTGAAGATTTCATTCTTGCATGGTGATCTTCATGGGGAGAAGTCTATAGGATTCATGTATGACTTTTCTCTTGTATGCAAGGTAAGACTTTCTTTGTATGTTCTCAAACAAATCCCTAGGGCTTGATATGAGAAGATAAATGGTTTCCTATTTGCATTTGGTTCCACATGTTGCCACTATGATCACATAATGACTATTCATGGGCATGAAACTAATATTTTGATACTAGTATTGTATGTAGATGATTTAATTCTCACCAGTAGCTCCTCCTCCATGCTTCAAGATATACGGCATTCATTGATGAAATAGTTTGACATATAGATCTTAGGCTTTTTCACTTCTTTCTTAGTTTATAGGCTCTTCAATCATCTAAGGATATCTCCATACATTAGCAGTAGTATGGCATTGATTTGCTTCAACATTTTAGCATGGTTGATTGTAAACCAACTCTTACATTGTTTTAGTCTAGTATCACATTGAATGCCAGTTGCATCACACCTACCATTGATGCCACTTTGTATAAATAGTTGGTGGTAAATCTCATGTATTTGGTGCACACACGTCCTAATATCACATTTTCTTTTCGTCTTGTCTCTCATTTTTCCTATGATCCTCATGAGAATCATTAGAAGGTAGCCAAGTGCACTTTGAGGTATATTTGAGGCACTACACATTTTGACATTTAGTACACACTAAGAGCTTCAAAGATAGTAGGCTTCACCAACTTAGATTGTGATGTTGACTCATGGAAGTCCACTTTTGGGTTTTATTTTTTCCTCGATTCCAGTCTAGTTGCTTGGTCTTGCAAGAAGCAAACCACTATTGCATTATCATCCACTAAGGTTGAGTATCAAGGTGAAGTTATTGCTAGCCATGAGTTTTTGTGGCTTTGATAAATTATGAAAAAGTTTGGTCTACCACTTGATAGTCCTATGCTTCTCTGGTGGGATAACCAAAGTGCCATTCACATTGCACACAACACAGTTGAAGATTAGAGGACAAAGTACATTGAGATACATGTGCATTTCATTCACTAGCGCATCCATGATGGCCATCTCTCTTTATGGTGTTTTCCTATTGAGGAGCAGATTGTAGACATCTTCACTAAACCCTTAGTATCGCCTAATTATCTTTAGCTGCAATTAATGCTTGAGGTGAAGAAAGTTGTCATTAGGGGGTCTTCTTGATTCCTCCTTCCTTTATGTTTTTACATCTTTTTTAAGGAGAGTGTTTTTTTCATTGACTTGTTTTCTCATTTTTTTCAATTGTAAGAGATTTTTTCATTTGTACATGGGTACCTTATAAGTCCTATTTGTTGGGACACATTTCTTACTTTTTCATGCATTAGTTTAATTCCTCTCATTGCACTTGAGGAGGGTTTTGGTGTCAACATGGTACTTTATGTAACCACTTAGACTTTAGGACCTATTCACACCTTAAGTCTTAAGCTTATTTATGTTACTTTTTGTTTTTTCGTCTCAACTCATAGGATTAAGATGATTCTTTTAGGGGATCGGTCTCACATCTCTTTCAAATTCACTCAAATTTGAAATACTTTCAAAGTGGAGATTCTATTCAACATATGGAAAGATAGAAATTCTACTAATTTTGTCAATTTTTATATGAATCATCATATTTCATTTTATACTAAATCTATGATTTGTTCTAATATTTTACTACATATCCAAGTGCGAATTAATAAAGTTGCCCTTGAGGTGGCTCACTTATAGGTGTTTCTTGATCACTAGGGTAATACCCCTTTTGTTGTTTCTAGAGTTACTCTATCTCCCTCTTCCTCCTAGGGTCACTCCCCTTCTCATGGACAAAGTCTCTTTGTTTGAGGCAATCAGGAGAACTGCTCACAAGCTTCTCCCTTAGCTATGAGAATAGATCATGGTCAACAAATCCCTTGGTTGGCTCTTTGTTATTTCACATGTTTGTACAATTGAAAAAGATTAAAAAAATTATACTTATGGGCAGGATCCTTCCATGGACACTTTGGAATCCATTGATGTATGGGGCAAGCCGAATGACCAGAATACTCCTCCTCCCCTCTGCTGCTGCTCTCATCACTTATCCTTGAATAAACTTCTTAGTGCAAGCAGCTTTATTAAACCAATGTGAACATAGGCAACTATATAAGACTGCTTTTTAAATGATAATAATGACATTTATTATTAAAAAAAAAAAAAAACTTTCTTAGTGGAAGCAGCTTTAAACCAGTGTGAATGGAGGCAATTATCCTCGAATAAACTTTAGCCGCAAAAAGCCAGTATGGCCATATATTTATACAGACCATGTAGATGTGGAGGGCACCAAGTGAACTGGTTTCACCATCCAGCCATTTAATATATCTGATCATGCCACGTTCCAAACATGCCATTCTCGGGAATTTCCAAACCGAAAAAACAAGGATTTAACTAGAATTTTAATACGAAATCTTCAAATTAAAATATACCAGATTACCTTTTAAGTCAGTACACGTGAAACGATCTCAGTTGGATATTATTTCCCCATTAAAGAGTCAACTGAAAAGAAAATTCAGAATTGAAGCAAGTTTCCCGTGCATTGAACTATTTCTCTGCTATTTCCTTGATGTTTTTAAAATGCCCATCAACACCATAAAGCAAGGGATAGTTCACTGCTATTTCCTTGATGTTTTTATAATGCCCATCAACACCATAAAGCAAGGGCATTAAAATTTTCTAATGGAAAACGAAGAAGAGACCAGGACAATTTCCGCGCTTTAAAACAAGTGGCTCTGGTCATGTTGACCTGCGAAAGTTGCCGTTTGAACAAATAAAGGGTCAATGCTGTGTAAGTTATAAATAGATTAGCTATGCAGAAAGATTCAAACATGCAAGAACTTGTGCAAAGACTGTATAACTAGTTTGTGTTTGGAAGGCATTCAAGAAAAACACAGAAAGTCTTTCTGTAGATTGTCAGCTGGGCTTAGCAAGTAGGGAGAAGTAAGAAGGGAAGAGCTTAAACAGTTTGGGTGGGAAGAGGGCCCTACGTAAAGAAAAACATACTTTCAATCAGAAAGGACTAAGGAGTCATCTCAATATGCCTGGAAGCACAGGATCTGATTTGATGTTTCCTTTTAAGATGGGTCCATTCCATCTATCTCACAGGTGCGTTCTGTTTTCTTATGGTAGTCATGTATCCCTAATTCTCATCCTTTTCTTGAAATCAAATAACCCAGTAGAGGACTGAATCTGAATCGTACAGATTTCAGGTGTTCTACTTCTGGGTTATCTGATTTCATCCATCTTTAGCAGATGGGTTTTATATTAGTCTATTAATTTGTTTAAGTTTTAAGCCTCCAAAGCTCTAGTCTTCTGGAAATATCATAGATTTTCTGTTTATTTGATTTGTAATAGGAATGTACCAGCATAAGAATGTTGCTAGAAGAAGATTTTACAATTAGTGAATGTAGCCCCTAATTTCAAAAGTGGAATTTAAAGGATCAGAACTTTTTAACAAAACAGATAATAAGTACAGTATGAATAGCATAATTTATGATACCATAAAAACAAAGAAACAATAGAAACAGCAATAGAACAAAAGAACTGCAACAGCACAGCCAAAAAAATCACCTAAAATGATGAAAATGTTACTTCTATTCACTTGACATGCATGTTAACCTAAGTTATTTCAATCTGTAAAACAGTAAGTGTAACATGCACATGTTTGAGTACATCCCTGTTGTGTACCTGTGGATTTCTGTATGCAATCTGAAAACAAATCTTTATTACAAGATGAAAATAAAGGGAGCAAAATGTAGACTTTTAAGTGTATCTTTGATTATTTCTGAGTACCTATACACATGAGCCTTTTCTGTATGGGTTTAAAATAATTTCTTTTTATCTTTCTGGAGTTTGAAAGATTGTTACAAGGTACAACTGTGTATGGTTTTTATTAGCGTTTTAGATCATTTTTTTCTTTTTGATGGTGGATTGTTGAGTATGATCCGAACTCTTAATACAAAAACATACAGAGTTGATTCAAAATAATCTTTCAAATACTACATAAACTGTAAAAAACTTATACCAATTATTTTTAAAATTTATAATCATTTATTTAATTTGTTTGATTGATAAATGAATGATTATGACCATCTCATGTTGTCAAATTTAATGGAGAATTATAGAGAATACTGACTCATACCATAATTGAAGAATTAAAATTATCAGCAGAATGATTCTTTTAATCAATTGGGTTTTGAATTCCCTCTATTTTTGTCTTTATGGTTGCTAAATTTTTACCATACAGAGAAAAGAAACAAATTGGAATGATGATACAATTTTCTGTATTCAAAAGAGTATTAATGTAGATCTATGTAATATGATCTGAAATGTCAATTTTACAAGTAAATCACAATATTTTAAAAACTATTATAGACTGTAAGAACATCATATTTCTGTTCCATTCTGCAGAGTTGTTCTGGCTCCAATGACAAGGTGCAGAGCATTGAATAGCATACCTCAACCTGCCCATGTTAAATTTTATTCACAAAGAACTACACCGGGTGGGCTACTAATTACGGAGGCTGCCTCTGTTGGAGAGCGAGGATTTGGGTATAATCTTATTCTTATAGTTTCATCGTCAGGATGTAGCAAACACAGGCTGTGCATTAAATTATTTTTATAAATTTGAGACTTTCAGATACAACTGTATAAAAGGTTTCTTACTCTGAAATCAAGAAACGGATTGGAACAGGTTATTGAGAAACAATAATGATATCAAAATACAACTTTTTCACATTTTTCAGGTTTCCTCATTCACCGGGAATTTTTACCGACGAACAAATCCATGCCTGGAAAGCTGTAGTCGACGCCGTCCACGCCAATGGTGGCATAATTTTCTGCCAAATCTGGCACGTCGGCCGTGCCTCGCATACAGGTGAAAATTCTTTCAAAAAAATTGCTCCAAATTATAATCATAACGTTGGAAAATTCCAGACTTAACATCAAATTACTTGCCTCACAATAATCATCACTGGTTTTTCCCCTTTTTAAAATTTTCTGCCTAATACTGTAATCTAACCTTGCAGTTTATCAACCAAACGGAGATTCACCAGTTTCATCGACCAGCAAGAAAATCTCAGATGACTGGAAAATACACATGCTCGACGGAACAGTAGGGAATTATTCAACTCCGAGGGCGTTTGCGACCTCCGAAATTGAAGTCATCGTCCAACAGTTCCGCAAGGCAGCCAGAAACGCCATGATTGCAGGTCAGATCATAAATTAATATAAGTTATAGTTGGAATAGCTGTTTTATAATGCTTTTTTTGGTCTTTGAGTAAAAGTTAACTCTAGTTTTTGAGTTAATTTTTAGGATTTATATGTTATGAGTTGTGGTCCTAAAACAACTTTAAATTTATGTGATCATATTATAAAATAATTTCTGATAGTGGTTTTATGAAGAGGGCTTTTTAAAATATCTTAGTGGGTATTTTGCTGTATCTGGATTTGATTGTGTGTAAGTTTTTGAATCGACGTTTCAGATCACACTCCGTGATCCATCATAAGGATAGAGAGTTCAAGGAGAGTGATCAAAAACGTTGATTCAAAAACTTGCACACAATCAAATCGAAAAACAGCAGAATTCGATAATATGGATTGTGGAAATCTAATAGCATTGATCTTAATGAGTACTTGAGAATTTTTAGTAGTGTAAAACTTTAAGCTATAAAATTTGAAGAAGCTTGTGGTCTTATGATTAAATCTTTAGCAATGACAATACTAAATTTATAATTGTCTAGTTAAATCTAAACAAATCATTGGTAAAAAATTTAAAATTTATAAATGACTAACATCCACAAACAAAATTTTAGGATGCTGATGGAGAAACTTTCAGGAAATTCACCGCCAACAAATTTACCTCCAACAATTCATCGCCATGACAAATTCATCTCGTGGAAAATTCACCGTCAGCAATATGATCGCGGTGAATTTTCCACAAGATGAATTTCTCATGACGATGAATTGTTGGCGATGAATTGTTGGAGGTGAATTGATCATATTGCTAGCGGTGAATTTTCCACGAGATGAATTTGTCATGGCGATGAATTGTTAGAGGTGAATTTGTTGGCCAAAGACACCCCCTAAAATCTAAAAAGTAGCTTGTTTTCTTACACAAGATTCTAAGTTATCTGGCAACACCACAAAAATAGTTTGCGTAATAGATTCAAAGATAGACCTCCTAAACATCATGTAAATAGAGTAAATCTCAAACCTATTAGAACCATTTTTTTTAACCACTACTCATAAAATTATGTGAAAGTTAACTTCAAAACTACATAATCATCATATAATATATTTACTTATTAAATACTAATTTTTTTTATTTTATTCTTTTATTTAAGACTACTTAAATGTCATCTAAGTTTGAACATTAAAAGTATTGACTTTAAACCTCTCAGAAAAATAATTTCTCTTTCAAGACTACTTTACTTAAATATATTTCAATTGAAAATTAAAAATGTATTAACTGCATATATGTCAAAAAGATAACAACACATTCACTTATATAATTTAAGTTGTTATTGATAAAAAAATTGTTGTTAATACATTTAAAAAATTGCATGATGATAAAGTCCAGCTCAGACTAGGTCAGATATACAATACATTAAAGAATAATAATGTTAAGTCCAATAAAGGCTATGAAGCAAGTAGCTATCATATTGGGATAATTTAATAGAAAATTTAGTCTTCATTGAATAACAATAAACCAAATTTAGATGTATTCCACAAGAGAAGAATCCAAACGAATTGGCTAAGAAAGATCCTCGCGAAATTATAACATTTGCAAAAAAAAAATTAAATATATAATATTTTCATTATCTAGTATTAAAAATTTTAAAGCTTGGAAGAATGGTAATAAATAGATATGTTTTATCATAATTTAATTATATAACTTTTAGTCAAATTTGTTAATTCATATTTTAGGAGTGATGATTTATAAGATTTTTTTTTTAATGAGCATGAATGATCTATTTAGTATCATTTAGATGATATTTAAATAGGAAAAAAATACTGGATCATCCATCTCAATATTACTTCGACTCATGTGTACTTAACATGGAGTTTCTCTAAGACCAAGTACACTTAGCTTGCTATTATATTGGTAGAAACTTCATGGTTAAGTGTGTTTGAGTTGGAATAGTATTAGGGCACGTGACCTCTAGGAAAGTACTAATACTTCTTCCATGGGAGTATCATCTAGATGTAACGAGTTCTAGGTGGACCATTTATACCCATAAGCTATGACATCTTGTGAACCACTATTCATGAAATTTAAGTCAACGAGTTTGACTCAAAAACTATGCATATAAATTAATACTCATAATGTCTAAATCGATGAGTTTGACTTAAAAACTATACAATTGAATTCTAATAACACATCACATGGAATTGTTTGTGGCAGTCGTAGTCTCATGTAGAAAAGTTTGAATCCTTTTAAAAATCCACCTCTATCCGATCCATAAATCCGATTGTTTACCAATAATTTAATAAACACCCATAATTTACTACAAAAAGACTATATACTTAATAGTATATCATAAATAAAACATAATAAAAATATTAATGATATCAAGTTTCCACAATCCATATTGTAGTTCGGTATTGTTCCTGGATTTGATTGTGTTGACAGTTTTTAGCATCAACATTTCGGATCACACTCCATGGTCCATCATCAGAATCGAACATCCGAAATATTGATATTAAAAACTTTCAACACAATTGAATCCAAAAACATTACCGAACTATAATAAAAATATGATTTATTTTCATAAATATTTTCAGCATATATTTTTTTAATTTTTCGTAACTTTACGACATTAATTTCCTTATCATTCCCCCATTCTGTACGGAACTTATGTATTTATTTTTACGATGAAAGATCAAACTTTCCATTAATTCTTGCGGAAAATATTGTTTCATCCTCATTTTCATGGAAATTATCTATTGCAGAATTTTGTTTTAAATTCTCTAAAACCAATCATCTGACGAGATTCTTCTCACAGGTTTCGACGGCGTCGAAATCCACGCAGGCCACGGCTATCTGATCGACCAGTTCATGAAAAACAAAATAAACGACAGAATTGACGAGTATGGCGGATCGGTCGAGAACAGGTGCCGTTTTGCATTAGAAATAGTCGGTGCAGTTATTGCCGAAATTGGTGCCGAAAAAACAGCAATAAGAATTTCTCCAGTAGTCGACCACCTGGACGCCTTAGACTCTGATCCTCTGGCATTAGGGCTCTACCTAGCAGAGAAACTCAACCATCTTGGACTCTGTTACATGCATCTTACGCAGCCCCGCTACAATGCACGTAAAGTTAATAAGGAGGACCTTTCGAGCTTCCATGACTGTCATTCTCTGATGAGAAAGGCGTACAAAGGCACGCTTATGAGCACGGGGGGTTATACCAGAGAATCTGGAATGGCTGCAATTCAGAATGGGGAAGCTGATCTTATATCTTATGGTCGTTTGTTTATTTCTAATCCTGATCTTCCTCTGAGATTCGGGCTGGGAGCTGCTAAGCTCAATAAGTATAACAGGTCCACCTTTTATACTCATGATCAGGTTGTTGGATACACTGATTATCCCTTTCTCCTCCAGGAGGATGATAAGCGAGATAGGCAGAGATCAGAGAAGATGAGCAGTGAGGGCTCCTTGTGCTTAAGATCCGCTCTGTGATATGTATTGTAACATTATTTTTTTGAAGTAAATCAATTTTGCATGTCAATGTGCGTGTTATATGTGAATGTGTATATTGAATTTGTGAGAATGTGTAAATAGGGATAAGAAGTGAGTTTGGTAAGTTTTCTAAGATCCTTTAAATTTTTTTGGGTAGTTTCCTCGTATGATTCTAAGATTTTTTTTCAACCATCACAATTCAAGAAACACAACAAAGAATGAAATACAAAAAGAAAAGCAATGTTAAAAGGCTATAGGATAAGCCTAGAAAAAAGAGAAAAAAACAACACAAAAATGAAACTAACACCTATCTAAAATCAGATCTGAGGTAGTGTATGTGATGTGAATGTTTATAGAAGGCTTTGGGTGAAATTTGAGAACTTCAAGGGGTGTGGTTAGTCTCATTAGGCTCATTAGGGGGCAAGGGAGTACCCTAGGGGACATTTTTGACAATTATTCAAAATGACCTAAAACTTTTAGTGAAGCTTTTTTTTTTAATCATTTAATGATTTTTTCTCTTTTATTTATCCATTCAAAAATGCATAAAAACACTTTTAAAATGGAAAAACCTACAAAATGAAAGTGTCAAATTATCTGCCTTAGCTACCCCCTTGTGAGCAATTCCAATGTAAAATTTGCAAGGCAATAAAAAAATGGATGTATGCAAACCTAGGATAAGGTTTACAAGTGGCAACAATGGCGAACAAACTAAAACCCTAGAGTCAAAAGCTAATCCCTAGGTGATGTGTGCAATAATGGACAAGGACTGGGAGATAAACAAGGATGATCAAAGGAAATTATGGAAAAAGGTTTGATAGCTATATGATGAGAAAATGACATAATAAATAGGGTGTATACAAATTTGGGCATGAAACTGGGAATTCTAAGGGTGTGGGTAGATAGACAGATGAGCAACAAGTAGGAGAAGATCAACCACAAGAGGGCATTAGCCAAAGACAAAGCAAGCTCCAAAACCACACTAAATCCAATAGAAATTATTCATCCAATTCTCCTTCTAGAATATCTACAAAATAGATGGATGAAGAAAGCACTTGCATAAGAAAGTTGTGTCAATTAAAAGCACTAGAGGAATGCAATGATAGTGGATGATTAGAAGGATGAAAAATGAGAGGGAGAGGGCATTGGGGTTAGGTGTGTCATACACCTTGCAAGTTCTAATGTTCAAATTAATTATTTTAATTATATTTATTTATTATTTGTGTTTCATTTGGGAAATGAGGTGTCCCACTTATGACTTTGCCATTATGTCATGTGTACATATTTGTATGGTATGTGTGTAAGAATATGTAAGAGCATTATGTCATGTAAGATATTTAAGAACATCTATGACATTCTAAGTTCATAAGAGATTTATGACACGAGTAAGAGCATGTAAGAGGGGAGTTAAAAAGTGGACCAAGAATCTCAACCAAGTTTATGACAGTCTATGATGCATGTTATAAAGCATCTTGCTAAAGGAAAAATATGACCAAATGAGGTGTCATTGCAAGATTATGCTATCAATTTCCTTTAGAGGAGAAGGATATTGATCTCCATGTTAAGGCAAGAGCTTGGAAGTGCATTGCAAATGTTATGTGTTGTTGAATAATACATTGGTTATGTGCTTTGGAGGGTGGGTTTTTATTTACCCATAAGGGTTTTCCCCACATGTATCAATTTATCTTCTCTTTTGTCTATGCTTCTTCTTTTCTTCTCTCATTATTGTTCTTAAAGTGTTCTTTTACATGTTTTTATGGTGCTAAATTTTTTATAGATATGAGACCTACATTTCTTTCTTCTAAGGGTTAATATGGGAAATGAATATATGTCCTAATTCTATTTTATGGGCATAGCTTGTTTTCCCTTGTATCATATTTTTTGTTTAGTAAAACTTATGGTACTAGAGGTGCATGCATGTTATTTTCTAGTAAAGGAGGACTATTATATGCTTTCATATGACTCGAAGGAAAATGAATGCAAGAGATGGGGTATTTAGGTCATTAATCACCTATCTGAATAACTTTAGTGGTAAAATTTACCAAAGCTAACTTTTCTAATCAAGGGGTATAGGTTATAGTTGGGTCATCATTGGGGGTATGACTAAATTTATGCTACATGATGCCCAATTTTTTTAAAAAGGATAAGGAATAAAATATATGGCTATAAGAAGTGATCTCACATAAACTTGATCATTGGTGAGAGATATATGAGGGAAACAAGGTGTGAAAAGAGTTTGAAAAAAATTAAAAGATACAAAAATAAACATGACATATAAGGATAAACAAGGCTTAAACAAGGATCTAAACACAAAAAAAATGAACACATAAATATGTAAGGGAAAAAATGATAAACATGAATAGAAAATGTGTAACCGTAAGCTAAACAAGGGTTAAAAGTATATGCGAAGTAGACACCAAAAATGAAAATCATAGTAAAATAAATCATAGGTTATACTTTATTTAAGTTATTACATCCCCCCATTTTAGGAGGCTTATGAATCTTAAGGAGAAGAAGCATTCTAAAGTGAAATAGCATAATAAACATATATACTTGTGCAAATTTAGTGAATACACAAAAATGAGAGATATTTGTAACAACCCTGGTGTTCTACTCAGTAAAATTGTAAAGTTTTCACCTAAAGTGTAAAATCCATGATGTCATATCAATAAAAAAAATTCTTTCTGTAATGTAAATTACATGTACATTTGAAATAACACTATTTCCAAACTTCTATTGCATTTCATTGTAATTTCACAAATCTTTCCATAATGTTCATAGATTTCATATTGAATAAACTCAAGTTTAACTTTCAAGATTATATCCTTCCATATAAATGGGTACATCATACATACATAGCTCTTTTGAGCTTCATCTAGCATTAGATATACAAACCATTCCTGATGTCGTTGCATTAGTGCATACATTCTAGATGTCCCCACTCCCTAGTGCATACACTCTAGTTGTCCCCAATACTGGCACAAACATCCACAAACCTCGACTTCCATCTGATGAGGAGAAGCATCACTCAAGTTCTTTTCCACCAACCATGGACTCAAATGTGGTCCCCTCTACATCTACCACATATGACCAGATCGCCCTACCCTTCGATGAAGAGATTGGTTGGAAAACCCCATAACAATAGCCTATCTGAGCTTAGTGTTGTGTCCTACAAACCATAACCTAATCATATGGTCATTTCCCCTATGAGTATGAAAATCTTGAACTAGAATGCATAAAAGGAACACAGTGAACTGACGATGTAACTAGTGGAAACTTACACTACTTTGGCCAAAGTATTTTCACCCAGTACTTCGAGTGATAGTCTTCCTATTTACATACACTTCTATAGCTCGGATTGGATTATGACTGTTCATATACTATTCTTAGGTAATTTCCTCCCATAGGTAATCCTTAACCTCATAAATAACCTATTCCCCTTTTCCCAAAACACAATGGTATCTCTACCAATAAAGCCTAAGCATAAGTTACCCCCTTCAATGGATATTCCAATCCCAGGTATAACATATGAGTTTTTAGTCTACAAAATAATTGTGCATAAACAAGCTATTCTCTTCAAAAGACAACCTAGTTCCAATTATAACTTTATAATCTAAAGTAAAGATACATAAGCTTCATCTAATCATAGATTAAATATTCATAAATAACTGACTCTATTTAGTAATATATCACATTAATAAGTGGTTCACATCAATAGTATAGCCACATCAATGAATGACCTCAATTGAAGAGTAATTATATTAACAGATGATTCCATTCGAGAGTGTAATCTCCTTAGTAAAAAGAGTTGTTCAAAAGAGTAGAATCTTGTCAAAAATATGACTTCATATCAAGAGTGTAAAGCAACTAATCAAGTAGCAACTCTTACTCAATAGACCTAATCCCACCTATGTCCAAATATATAGTATCTCATAAACTCAAGTGATCTACTTAGCCACATAGGTGAGTCTCAACCTTAGTATACCCTAATCCTAGATATAATCTATAATCAACAATCAATCTGATTGTGTAGGTTAATCTAAACCTAAGTATTTTAAACAAAGCTCAACTACATAATCCATCCAAGTAGGTTATTCTCAACCTATTAGTTCTAATGGGTAATCAATTATACACTCCAACCTAAAGGTTATTTTTTAACCTAGGGTTTCAATCATTAATCAAATGCACTTCTAGACCCGCATAGGTTACTCTCAACCTAGGGTTTCATTCAATAGTCAAGTAATGATCAAGTGATCATTCAAGTACAAATTATTGATGCACATGGTTTGTATGACATCACATCCTAACATATCTTTCATACCATCACTATTGATGTATTGCTAAACCTTATCATTCCTAAGGTTTCCTAGCATAATAAGCCAACGGTGTTAAGTCACTTCATGATATTGGTACATTTCACATTATACATATAGTGTAGCCTATCTATGCATAGAAACATCGTTAGAATCCCCATATAGGGTATGAAAAGTAATAACCTAATAAATAGGTTTCTCAAGAATGTATCAAATGAGATCATGCAAGTAACTATGTATCAAATAACTTCTCAAGCTATTCATGTTTATCAATCCAAGTATGTAATACTGATCATGATAACATTCTCTCCTTAATATGGAGTATATAATGACACTCACAAGGAAATCATAGCTACATGATTCTTTTCCTTCCATAAAGAAAATAGATCATTTATCTATTCAAGCAATCTAATGTGATTCCCAAGAAAACAATCAAGACATTCAATCTTTCATGAAAACAAGTAAATATTAATAGGATAGAATCCCATGCCTATTTACGTTGTATTCCAGTTGACCTAACTGGTTCTCTACTTTTTTCCTTTCCCAAGATAGCTTTCCAAGATTCTCCTCAAAACACTTAAAACCACTCAATACAATACCTCACAATAACCTCCTTCTTTATGCTCATAAAGTTACTCTATCTCTGGAAAATACAACTACTAAATAAAAGCAGCATAATGAAACTACTGATTGTTCCTACTAAATGAGAGAGTTGTCTCATCTATTTATACTAAATAATGAGACATTGGTGCCTATGGAAATGGTAAACCATTCCACACCACTCCTCCATGCAGGTCAACTCATCTCACATAGCAAAAAGGTGGCAACATTCTAAGTAAATACTCAGCTTGGTATTTTACAAATCGACCTCCTTGTTTGACAGCAAAACAAGAATATTTCAAATATGCATATGTTCAAAAGATAAGAATCAAATTGCAAGTAAGAAAAACTTCTATAGAAAATAGGATATTTGAATATTATGGCACCAAGTTTCAGCCATCTTCCTATTCTTTTGGTGCAGATTTTATCCAAAGAAATAGTCAACGCATATCTATGCCGACTTAGTCATAGACTATTCAATCGACATGCTAATGACGAATTGATCAACTCCTTTTAAATAGCTCTTAAAACAACTTTGACCAAGCACATCCTTTTGTTGTGGTCTTTATCCTTTATTCATGCGTTGCAAACACTTTACACAACAGCTTATACTTTCTCATTTCCTTTTTCATTTAATTTGCAAAGTTAAATTTGCTTTACTTTCCATTTGAGCGCTATTGTATAGTGTGCAATAATTCTCGTACATCAACCAAACATATGCTTATATGGATTGGCCTCTATTCTTTGCATAATATGTGTATAAATCGACTTCTAATACTTTGCATAATATATATACAAATCGACCTCAAATACTTCTTATATATAAATATATATATCTACATATATATACATGTACATATATACCAATGAATAGCTTTAATGCTATATATATGTATTATATATATATGTATGTATGTATGTATGTATGTATGTATGTATGTATGTATACATTTGATATTCAAATGAATAAGTCCAAGTTAACATTTCATATATATAATATCATTTGTATATATATATATATATATATACCTCTATGCCTCTATGTAAATGTATATGTACATATACATATATTGATATGTATGTATAGACATTTCCATTTGTCACTCATACATATATGTCGATACATGTATACATACATACATATATATATATACACATCTGATTACCCAATCAAACACACATAAAATTACTATCTTATTGATAGGAAATATATGGGTATGTGCAGGATCATGATGGGCCAAAAAGTGGCGATATGATGGGTATGTGTAGGGTATGTAGCTGACGACTTTTTTTGTACCCAAAATTGATGAAATGAAAAGAGTTTTTAAAGGAGATTCTTAGCATTCCACCAATATAAATTATGCTTTACTTTGAATTTAATAAATTATTATTATTCATTTTCTATTTGAATTACGACTAAAGTCCTGATTGATAGGCTGATTGAAAAACATCTATAGCTTTCAAATGGTATCACATTTTTTGAATCTGAAACATGCCTCACATTTTATGCATCACATACTATAGGATTAAAAAAAATAGTGAATTTCATGAAGTTTTGACCAAGTTAAGGTGGTTAGACATACAAGTTTTATATTTTTTAAAAGTTGTAATAAAAAATTCATAATTAATTATTTACATGAAAAAAAAATACAAAAAAATATGCATCATATTAGGACATGAGTCCTCTAATTACATCTAAAATATTTCTTTTTATCATTTTATTGTGGTTAGGGTGGTCAGACAGACACCTACTTATTTTTTCCCTGAAATTTAAGTACTACTGCATTGAAATTTCAAATTTTCACCAAATAGATTTTTTTTTTAAATAAACCTAGTAGTTTAGAAACTACATTCAATTTGCTACAAATTCTATTCTTACATATTTTTGAAATAATATATATAACTTATTCAAATTTTTACATCAAGTTGCCTAACTTTGATTTTTCTAAATTTTTCGCCACTTAAGGGCCTATTTTTTCCATGATGATCCTACACATACCCATATGTGTGATGTTGTAGACATGTAAAATTGACCTAACTCCTATCACACACCCTAAATGACATTTTCACAACATCAAACATCACTACATTTTACATCAATTACATCAACAACCCTAATTCCTCTATTAATTGAATAATACGACATTATTTAATTAATTCACCTTTTTCATCATTTTTGACTAAATTAAATAAATCCCATTTATTTAATAAATTCCTAAAACCCTATTTTTGCTATTAATTGAATAAAATTACATTTATTTAATTAATTCATGTTTTCATCATTTAGACCAATTAAATAAATTGCATTTATTTAAAAAAGTCCTAAGCTCACGTTATTTCGTCTTGATTAGTTAAATAACACCAACTATTTAATTACGTCACTAAATCATGTTATTCCCCAAAGTTGATTAAATTATTAAATCATAATAATTTAATTAACTCACTTTCCCTCTAAATTTGAATAATTAAAATTAAACTATTCAAAACATCATCAAAAATCAAATCAAACTAATGCAACTTTGTTTGCAAAAGTCAAACTTGATTTGCACATTCAAATCCAAAAAAGAATTAATTAATTAAATCAATTAAACAATTATCCTCACCCACTTTTTGATTGAGCAAATTACAACTACTAACTAGGCCATCTAATTTCTTAACTAAGTCATCTAAATCCCGACTAATCAATCTAAATCCTAACTAATCAATCTAAATCCTAACTAACCAATCTATTCCTCAATCACACAAATTGTGCAATATACTTTGCACAATCTATTCATGTATAAATCATCTCAACACCTTTTGATTGTCAATCTTGATTCAACATTGTTTAATCCTGATCGTCCATTTCGAATCACATTTTCTATATAACAAACCTCTTTCCTCACAAAAAAGGGATCAAAGAGTCAACACCATTTTCAAAACGAAGTACTATTGACATTCACAACCACCATTGTTAGAGCTTCAACATACCTTCAATCAACCATTCATGCATCAAGCTTTTGCACACGAACTATGGAGGCTTCGCAGTGATACGAGCAATTCAACATCAGGAAAATACACTCCAATACAGGATGGTAACACTATGCCTTTTCATGAATTTATGTATGCTTTCATATTTTGATCTTGTTTCTTGAATTCTGTAATAGCTTAGTTCCATTTCATAAGTGTAGGAATAGATCTTAGATGTAGGTTCTTGATCATAGATTAGATTCTATTTTCAATTATGTTTATCTATTTATACTCCATGATTTTCCCCCTCACACATTTTGGCATGCTCGATGGGACCCTAGTCCCCTACAGTAACGATTTTGTTAGCCATTTTTTAAGTTGCAGGTTTCATAATCACTTTTGGAGAAATTTCCCTGCACTGTCCCAAAAAAAATTGCACTTGCTTATCAAAGAATCTACACAATTCACTCTTAAATCCACGCACATGACGCTAAGATCCACGCACTTGATTTTTTTTGTGCATCTGACTAATGACAGAGGGTGCACTTGAAGTTTTTCTACATATTTTATCTCTAGCAGAGGGCACACTTGTTGGGTTTTCAACTCTTTTTCTCTTTCAAACTTGTGTCTAAGATTTGCAAGCTTAAAATTCATTTTTACAATAACGAATGCCTGATTTTGAATATGTGACAGGTATTAACGTGTTTGTATGCAAGGTTTGAGAAACACTAACATATTTTATGTAGGGAAGATGAACAGTCAAAGAACTCCATATTTACAAACCCTTTTTAAAGTTGGGAATATTTCACTTTGGTGCATAAAAGGAACAAAACACATTTTTTTTTAAGGTGCTCTTAAAATGAACCATTTTAAGCTTTCTTAAAGTAGGAATCTTTTGTTTTGGTGCTTAAAAAAGAACCTACAAACAAACACATTTGTCTTTTGGTGCTCTAAAAATGAACAATTTGAAAGCTTTCTTAAAATAGGAATCTTGATTTGGTGCTTTAAAAAGAACAACACAAATGAACACTTCATTTTTTTTGCTCTTAAAAATGAACCATTTCAAAGTTTTTCTAAATTAGAAATTTTTATTTGGTGCATAAAAATAACAACACACATTTCAATTTTGGTGCTCTAAAACATGAACTCTTTTCAAGTTTTAATAATTAGGAATCTGTATTTTGGTGCATAAAAAGAACAACGCAAATGACCAAAATGATTTCCTATTGTTGATGCACACTCGCATTTGCTTTTGTTGACCAAGTAAGACCAGGATTGATTTCTTAGAAACACTCAAATTTGGGCTTAAAACTGGACAAATCATTATTTTTGTCTTGCACCTTTGCTATGATATTTATTGATGTCTAGAACACTTCCATTGGATGCAATTAAAAAGAATCATTGATATCTTATTCACATATTTTTGGAGATAGCACCACTCGAGGTGCTTAAAAAGAATCAAACTGCTATGAATTGTATGTCGTGCATTCAATGTTTGGAAAGCTAGATGGTTGTCTTCTCCCCTCACAACTGTTGATGATCTTGGGTGAGTGAAAGCATCTTGAGCTTCACGTCTTTATTTTCAAAGCAAACCTTTAGAGGGTCTGCCTACTAAGATACATCTTGCACTAGAGAACTCATAGGTGACCCAAGCGGTATTCTCATTTTGGACTGCTATAGAAATAATTGTGGGTGGGAGGAAAGTTCTCACCTGTCGGTTGGGGCTATTTTATACCAACATTTGTCTCCCTTAGTATTTGTGTGATATGTAAAAACCCGCAAGGACTAGGAGGCCTCTTAATTCAAAAAAACACTGCATATATAGACAATCGAAACTCATAATCCCAAAACATTACTAAGAGCCAAACTATTTTATAAGCCACCCCTTTATCCAAAAACATTCTTTGAAAGTGGTGCAATAGAATTTACTTCCGAGAAATTATTTTCCAAGTACGACTACAATCCCACGCCATAAGTTGTATGTAAAATCGTCTCTTCGGAGCATGAGACAGGCCTACCTAAAAGAATGGTTTCTATCCCTAAGGCTATAAATGTTTGTTCATGTTAAAATTTCCAAAAACATTCAAAACAAACTTGACATCAAATTATGTGTTTGATCTAAAAAGAACACATTCAAACAAACACTGAACATTGTTGAAAATGGAGGTAATTATGTAGCTTTAAAACTTCTAAAACTATGAGATTGTAGATCTAATTAAGTGTTATTTGTTACAAATTCTTTATGTATGACTATCTATTTAGATCAATTTTACCATTTGTAGAAAGAGATAGAAGATTGTAGAAGAATGAGACAAGAAGATAGAAATGACACAACATATACATGGAGAAACCCTTTCGGGAAAAAAACTCCACCACCAGAATCAATAGTGCTTGTATTATTTAACCTTAGAACAAGATTGTAATAACACTGTATCAATCCTTTGTGTGATATGCTTCTTTTTCCTTCAACAATTCTTCTTCACAACCTGCAATAAACTCTGATCAAACTCTCTTCAACTTGATGCAATTAATAGACCATAATCAACATTGTAAACTCCAAAGAGTTGTCAATTACAAGAGCACAAAGCTCCTCTCAAAAACCTATGCCTATTTTGTGCAAGTAGAGTTCCATCATGTAACATGAAATCAAAACCAAACTCTTCTCAATTTAGCCACCCCAAACTGAACTCCTAACTAATCGTTGGTCAAGAAAATATCTTCCAAGCTTCTCCTCAAAGTTGGTGCCCAAGAATGGGCCCACTAAACTCACCCTTGTAAATAACTTCTCATGCAAAACGTGTTAACTCAAAGATGCCAACTTGGGCGCCCAAGGCGGGTCCAAGTCAATCTTTGTTAAGAGAAATATATCTCTTAATCAATTCATTCAAACAATATGCATGATTGATCATCCCCACTTAACTGAATGTGTCCACCTGTTATCTATCATGCAACTAAAGTCATTAGTCATGCAACTCAAGTCAACTCAAGTCAACTAGCATTCAACTGAAACTAACTACATGCAACTGAAGATAACTAAACCATAACTTAACTTAACTAAACTGAACTGAACTCCACTCATGTAAATATCAATCCCTAACTTGTAGGATCTTTACATACATTATTGAAGTGTTATCTATTCTCCAAACAGTTAACTTAAGCAAGGGGGGTTCCACCTTCCATGTGGGCACCCCATGTTCTCCTATTATTTAAGAACTCTTCTTGGACGCCCTCACATGTTCCTATCATTTAGGAATAATTATAGATGTCAAATTATATGTTCATTTCATTTGAATTTAATCTCTTTCTAATCCTAGTGTTGAGGAGCACTTTCCAAGGACTTAGGAGATACATGAAATATGTTTAGGATTGCAACTAAATGGCATCCTATTCCCAACAAACATGATGGTTGAATCACAAACCCTTTCACTTAGTGTATGCTTTTAAAATAAGCCCTATATTTGCACTCCTTGAAAGGATTTTTTTCTTAAAGGTTGTGAATATTTCAGCTTTAATTTAAGGATACATTGGAGATCAAAGTAAACATTTGGAAACTATGGCTAAGGTATCGTGATTTCACAACTTGAGGCAATAGAAATAAAGGTCACACGAGTTCGTGTTTTTTTATTCAATCCAATGTTGTTGTATCACTTTTCATACTCCAAACATAGAGAAATTGAGGAAAAAACCAACTTAAACTTGCAAAAACCCAAAGAAAGATTGCTCAAATTGGAAACAAAACAAATAGAGACCACCTTTGCACAAAATTCCAACGCAGTTGCCCCATTTTATGTTGCATTTGCTAAAAAATCATTACATTTGCTCTCTATCCCAAAAAAGTCACTAATGAAAATCAGAACTATATTTGATAGAAACTATGCACTTGATGCAGAACCCACAAACTTTCTATTATTTTCTCGCACTTGCTTCTAAGAAACCAACACAGTTGCCAAAAATTTATTCGCCATTTCCAAAGAAACTCGCTTTTCCCTAAGTAATCATTGCACTTGAAAAAAACACACAAAACCAGTGCACTTGTTATTCTAGCTCGCACTTGCTTCATAAAAATCCATGCACTTGACTCATTTTAGGCCACAGTTGATAAATTTGGCCGCTCTTGCTCATAGATTGGTGCCTTTGTTCACAAACTAGTGCTATTGCTTTATCCTACTGACAATTGGGAAAAATGAACCAAAGCTGCTTACAAGATCCTTGGTAGAACGAAATAGTTGGAAAACCAAATAATTCATACAACCCTTCATCCACTTTCACCATTCCATCCTATTTTTAGAAATCAAAATCAAAGCATACAAGCTTGGATTATTCCCTCACTCGCACTTCTATGATATCAACAGTTACTTAGTACTCGCAGATAATTCAAGTAAGCTTTCCCGCAACATATCTTCTAGAAGGAGAAGTGACATATTAGTCTAGGCCCCTTAGCATTTTGAGTTCCAAAGTTAGTATCACCCCAAATAGCACTCAAGTATTCTGCTTCATAACAAACCATATCAAAGCATCCACAGTTTCAACCATATGACCATTTGGCAACCAGTTGCTCTGGTTCAACAATTGAACCTTGTAGCACTAGTCCTACAACCTAGTCTCACACAAATTGAAGGTGAACACATTGATATCATTAGTAGTTTAAGAAACTTCATATTTGAGAAGAACTAAACACCCAACCAGTGGAGAAATGCAACAAAAATCTTAGACGAAGAGGAATAGAAAGAAGGCATAGCAACCAAAAGACCTGTGTTACCACTGCCTATGTGGCAATAGATATACATCCATCATGCTCTATGGCAAGAGAAAAATCCTTAGTGGAAATCCATACTCCACCTTCCAAAGAACTGTCATACAAAAATTTTTGCCAAAGGATACATCTTGAGAAGATACCGTGCCTTCCAAAATACACTAGAACATTTCTATCTATGCTTTGCACCATTAGGCCAATGCTTTCCATAGGCTAGGAGTCACAAAAATGTTTACAAAAGTTGTGCAGTTGTTTATGAAAACTACAAGATCACAACATAGGAAGAAAATGGAAGCAAGCAAGATCACCAGCATCCCACCAGTAAACACCATGAATGAAAAAGGTGGCCCATGGGGCTATAGTCCAAGTGACCTTGAAACACCCCAAAATAGACCCATGTATAGAGACACATTCAGTGAGGAAGAACTAAACCGCAAACAAAAAGAGGTGAAAGAACAAAACAACTAGGACCCAAACATAGTGGTCATAGAGGAGGTAGATAATAAGGAGGAAATAAATGAATACAAATTGTTTGAACATTCCAACAGCCCTAAGATACTAAGAGTAATGGACAATTTTGTAAGAAACGACCCAAATTCATACTTCTTCAAGCTAGCGCAGAGTGGTGCCATGCTACCAGTAGATTTTAATGTGGAGGTCCTCAAGGATCCTAATCTTATTCCCTTAGCGTATAACTTAGTGGTAAGATAGATAACTGAACCCCCAGAGATTCCAAACATGCCACTCATATTCTCACAAAATAGTGGTCAAACCAAGGAAAACCTCTTGTATAGAAAACCAACATAGATTGAACAAGCGATAGTGGCACAACAGTATCAAGGGGGTCCATCCCAGTATGTACCACAAAACAATAATCCACCTCCCAAACAATATATACCTCAAAATACTTTGAATGTCAACCCACCCCAAAACACACAATACCATCAACAAGGTGGACCATTGGGTCCCCTTTCAAATCAACATTGCCACCAACAAGGTGGATCACAGGGTCCCCTTCCATATCAGTCCCAAAAAAAAAGTGTGTCGCAGGGCACCCTTATTTAGTTATCCCATGAACAAGGTAACTCGCCAATGCATCATTAGGGAAACCTTTAGTATAGTCCATCGCAGTAGTAAGGTGTGCCACATGGTACCCTTCCTAATTTTTCCTACCAACAAGGTAACCCACTAACACATCAATAGGGAAACCTTCAATATAGTCCATCCCAGTAGTAAGGTGTGTTGCATGGTACCCTTCCTAATTCATCCTACCAACAAGGTAACCCGCCAACGCATCATTAGGGAAACCTTTAGTATAGTCCATCCCAACAATAAGGTGTGTCGCATGGTACCCTTCCTTATTCATCCTACCAACAAGGTAACCCGCTAATGCAACATCAAGGAAACCTTTAGTATAGTCCATCCCAGCAGCAAGGTGTGTCGCATGATACCCTTCCTAATTCATCCTACCAATAAGGTAACCCGCCAACGCACCATCAGGGAAACCTTTAGTATAGTTTGTCCCAGCAACAAGGTGTGCCACAGGGAACCCTTCTTCAATCATCCTACTAACAATGTAACCCACCAATGCATCAATAGGGTAACCTTCAGGATAACTCATCCCACCAACAAGGAGCTAACCCTTCTTACACACAACAAGGACCTAACCCGCTCTATGTTCAAAATAGTTACCAAGGTCTGATACCCCTATTATATCCAACTTATGACCAAAGCATGGTGGGACAACAAGGATATTACACACAAGGCTTGCAAACAAATGTACCAAAAATAGAGATGGAACTAAAACTAAAGGTCATCACCCAATAGATAGCAGACATGTAGGTAGGAAAACAAAAGAAGACCCACACCCTTTGGGAAATATGTCCATTCCCATTCGATTATTCCATCACTGCACTACCTTTTCCAAAGAATTTTGAAATACCAGGTTTGACAAAAAATATAAAGGAAGAGGAGATCTAGTACACCATGTATGAGACTTCTCAGTGTCATGTATGGACGTACAAAATAATTATGTTTATCTCATGAGACTCTTTCCACACAGCCTTATAGGTCATGCTATGGAGTGATTCACCCATTTGCAACCAAGAATTAAAACCTTCGACGAACTATTTGGCAAGTTCATAAGCCACTTCTCATTTAACATAAAGCAAGGCATCACCATCATGATTTTATCCACAATCAAACAAATTCAAGGAGGGTCCTTTACCTCTTACTTATAGCAATGGAGTCATAAGGCTAGTCGATGCAAATGGCACATTCTTGACAAGGAATTGGTAGATATCTTCATCTCCAATGTCCTACCTGAGGTAAACTACCAACCCACTATGTTATGCCCTGTAGACTTTGAAAAAACAATCAAAAAGGTATTACATAATGAGAGAGGCCTCATTGCAAGGGGAGTCCTTAAATTGAACAGCTCAAAAGATAGTCCCTCTAGTTCCAACGATAAACCTAAGATCTGGGAAAAGAACAAGAACATTACAAACAATGGAGTGGTGGATGCTAGAGCACTATGCAATACACAAAACACACCTCAAAACAAACCATAGGTGGCACAAACGAGCTATGTTCCAAATAACACACAAAACAACCTGCTCACCTATCCTAAGAACAATTGGATTATCAACCAATAAACGAATCAAGGAGGGAAACATAGACAATACGATCAACCCACGAGGTAGTTCATTGTACTAGGAGAGTCACTTAAAACAATCATGCATAAACTAGTACAGAAAAACCTCATCAAAGTGAATGATCGCTCGAACTATGAGGAACCTGGCTTCAAGATTCCATGGCATAACAAGAAAGATGTGTGAATTCCATAAGATCAAAGGAAACACAACCAACAATTGTATGTGAGTCAAACACCTCATCTAAGAATGGATAGACAAAGGGGAAGTGGACATTGAGCATCATCCTAGGAACAAGCATCTTCAAATATACAAAAACCCAATCCCAAACCACACTAAAAGGAATGACAAAGGAAAGGAACAAGAGTACCACAATGATAATTATACCTATAGTGACATCATTCTAGGAACCCTCTCATAATCTGATGATAATAGGGAAAAGGTAGTCACTATACGAGGTGGAGACAACAACTACAATGTAACTACTCATCAAGGGAGAGTTATAATACAAGGAGCCCCACCCAAACCTACAACTAAGGCATCAAATGACTATAGCATTGTAGACTAGTTGAAGAGAACTCCTTCCTTAATCTCAATCTTAGAGTTGTTAAAATTGTCACCTGCACATAGGGAAATTCTTGAAAAGGCATTGGAAGTGTCAATCCCCAACAACCTCAATCCAAATCAGTTCCAAGTCATGGTTGGAAAAATTATAGCCAACAATCATTTAGTCTTTTCCAAGAAAGTCCTTCTGCTAAAGTTATTCCACAACCAATCCCTATACATAGAGGTTGGTGTCCATAAGAGCATGGTAAAAAGAGTATTGATAGATAATGGTGCAGGTCTAAACATCTGTACCCTGATCATCAAATAGTTGGAGTATTCTAACAATGTAATAGATAAAGAAAGGAGTACCACCATCAAGGCCTATGATGACCTTGAAAGGAATTCTGAAGGAATAGTCAGGCTATCAGTTAAGATAGGACCAACCACCATGGAAACCACTTGTCAAGTGCTTGACCTTGAATTTCCATATAACCTACTCCTAGGATTCCCTTGGATTCAAATATTACAAGTAGTCCCTTCCACCTTCCACCAATTCCTAAAGTTTCTTCATGAAGGAAAAGAAGTGACTTTATATTTTGATCCTGAGCCATTCCATTTTTGTGCAAAGTTGGAAGAAATATATAATAAGATCCAATGCATACGTAGCAATGACATAGCCTTCCACTCACCCTCATATGTTAACCCATCCATGCTTTCATCGACCTCAATCAAGACCACATCAAATGAGAAACTAAAAATTGAAACCAAAGTACAAGTACTTGATAGGGGTAATGGGAATTACCACTTTAACCAAGCACTTTTTATTGGTATGCTCCCATCAACACCTAAAATCTATGGAGTTCCAAAAGAAATCAAGCCTATTCAAACAGTGCAAATGATAGCCAAACCCACAATTTTCACCAAGTGGGGAGGCATGAAAGATGAAGCTATATTCAAAGTAGAATTCTCATCCATGATTTACAAAGAGGACCAAGAAGAGCTAGAATGACCAAAAACCCTTCTAATAGACCCTAGCAATAAAGGCTACCAACTAGTTAAACAGATGGGATACGGTGGAACAGGTGGCCTCAAGCTACACAAACAAGGTAGGTGGGAGCCTATCATAGTGGAACAAAGAAATAAAAATATGGGACTAGGTTATGATCCAAAAGACATGGTTACTCCAAAAATCGTACGAACCTCTTTTAAGAAACAAGAAACTTCTGCTAGTGTTAAGGCACTGGATATCTACCATATCATGGACAATGATTTACCTGTCAAAGACTTATTCGACAACTTTAGCATTGATAGGTTACCTCTCCAATTCATCCAAACCATTCCTAATGTTTATTACCATTGCAGAACAGACTCTAATGAATACAAATGGGATTACCCTTCATTTATTACTAGATATAGTTCCCCTACTTCTAGTAATGATGACCTAGACACCTAGTGGGAAAAAGATACTAGAGCCATACTGACCATTTCACCAACCTCTGTAATCTTTTTAGACCAAGACGATAGCCTCCCACTCTCTTACCCACAACTGGTAGATTAGGACCAACAACAACAAACACCTGTTCTGGGTCAATTCCAGAATGATGATGTAATCATGGAACTCATGGGACTTTGAACAAACATACTAGTAGGAGATCAAAAAGTGGAGTTCATCATGGAGCTCGAATAGGATGCATACTTTGGTGGAGATATTGAACTTTCTAGTCACAAAAATGAAAGAGAAAACATAAAAATAAACATGAGGTCCCTTAGAGAAAACCACATTGTGGCTCTATCGAATCCAGAAAAGAAGAAAATAAAGGACACATCTGAAGGTGAAAACCTCCCACAGGCACCCGAGGATGGAGGGTTCAATATCCCCATATCTGAGTACCAAGAAAGATTAGCACTCCTACTAGAGGAAGCAGATTCCATAAACATTGGTAACATAGAGAATCCAAAAATAACATACCACATGGCATCACTAGATCCCGAAGAGAAATAAAGATTCACAACATTCATCAATGATAGAAAGGTAAATTTTTCTTGGACCTATGTTGACATGCCTGGACTAGATCCGGCATTAGTGGTACATCATTTAGCTGTAGTCCCTGGAGCAAAGCCTATCAAGCAAAAACTTTAAAAAATGCATCCTTAGATAAAATTGTTGGTAAAGGTAGAGCTAAAGAAACTACTATACGTGGGTTTTATCAGACCCATCGATTATCCATAATGGATATAAAATCTAGTAACTATGTCAAAGCCTACAGGGGGCATAAGGATTTGCACAAATTTTAGAGACCTGAACAAGGCCTGTCCAAAGGATGACTTTCCATTTCCAAGTATCAACATGATTATGGATCTCACAGTAGGGCATGATATGTTGTCCTTAATGGATGGTTTCTCCAAATATAAGCAGATAAATATCTCTCTAGATGATCAACACAAAACAACATTTACTTGTGCTTGGGGGACCTTTTGCTGGAATGTAATGTCCTTTGGCCTAAAGAATGCAGGAGAAACATATCAAAGAGCAATGATAACCATATTCCATGATATGCTACACACCATCATGGAAGATTATGTGGATGATATTCTAGCAAAGTCTATCAAAAGGGAAGATCACTTTTCAAATCTTGCAAAGGTGTTTGATTGGCTTGAACAATACAATTTGAGACTCAACCCTAAGAAGTGTGTGTTCAAAGTAACATCTAGAAATCTATTAGGATACATAGTGTCAATAAGGGGGATTGAAGTGGATCTTGCAAAAGTAAAATCTATACTAGAGATTCCTCCACCAAAAACACTAAAACAGCTAAGAAGTCTATAGGGAAAGTTGCAGTCCATCAGGCGATTTATCGCACAATTGGTAGAAAAATGTCACTGTTTCACTCACCTTCTACACAAGTATATCACCTTCAAGTGGGATGGTAGATGTGACCAAGTGTTCCAACAAGTCAAGGAGTACCTACTTACTCCTCATGTACTCATGTCACCTATCCTAGACAAGGAAATGATGCTCTACGTGTCTACCACACAAGCAGTGCTAGGAGCTCTGCTAGCCCAGCTAGATGATAACAAAAAAGAAAGGGCGGTCTAGTACATCAATAGAACACTGGTGTTCTATGAACTAAACTACTCACCCATTGAAATATTTTGTCTCTTAGTCGTATTTGCAACACAAAAGCTAAGACCCTACATCTTAAATAGGAAGGTAAAGGTGATTTCAAAAGTAGACCCACTCAATTACCTACTATTAAAAGCAGCCCTAACATGTCAAATTTCCAAATGGGTGATGACCTTGAGTGAATTTGATATAGAATATTTGGATAGAAGAGCAATCAAGGGATAAATCATAGCAGACTAGTTTGTTGAAGTACCCATAGATTATCACAAGCCTCTCACAGTGAACTTTCCATATGAGATTATCTTGATGAAAAAGTAGACAGGCCATTGGATTCTATACTTTGACAAATCCCACACTTAGCATGGCTCTAGAGTAGGTGTTCTATTTCTCACACCACATCGAGATAGGACACCCAAAGCATATAGGATCACTTTTTTCCATGCATGAACAATATCTCAAAATATGAAGCCTTGATCATAGGGTTCAAAATGACTATAAAATGGAGAATAAAAGAGCTACAGGTCTTCGGAGATTCTCAGCTAGTGATTAGACAAGTGAACGATGATTACTAGAAAAAAGATGACAAACTAATGCCATATAAAAGGATGGTTGTTAGCTTCAAAGAATAATTTATCACAATAACCTTTGAGAAAATTCCTCGGATCAACAACAGAGTTGTCGATGCAATGGAAACAATAGGCTCATTGCTTGATATTCCACATAATGTTCCTAAGTATGATTTCCTCATCAAACAATTGCTTGTACCCACATTCAACATCCAAGAATCACAACTGGTATGTATTATTGGTTCTAACTCCCCATGGTACCAAGATACTTTTAACTACATCCAACACGGTATCATGCCACTTGACCTAACCACCACTCAAAACAAAACCTTCACCCATAGAACTTCCCACTTTACAATCCTAGGAGATACCCTATACTATCACGGTCTAGATGGTATGTTACTTCGGTGTCTTAACGTAGAAGAAGCACAAATAGCCTTACAAAAGGTGCATGAAAGTGTTTGTGGGTCCCACTCCAACGGACCTAACCTAGTCCGAAAACTACTCAGAATAGGGTATTATTGGCCCTCCACGGAACAGGAATGCATGCAATATTTTAGAAAGTGTCGTTAGTGCCAACAGCATAGTGACCTGCTTCATGCACCAACACAGGAGTTGAGACCCATCACAACACTATGGCCTTTCTCGCAATGGGGATTAGACCTGGTAGGTAGGATTTCACGTACCTCATCTAACGGGCATAAGTTCATGATTACAAAAATAGAGTATTTCACTAAATGGATAGAGGAAATTCCATTAACCTATATCACCAGAAAGCAGATATCAAAATTCATTTTGAGTTATGTAATATGTAGGTATGGAATTCCCCAAATGATAATAATAGACAATGGAACCCCATTCAAAAATTAGGATTTCCAAGAGCTTTGTTCCCAATTTTCTATCCAACATAGATTTTCCACACCCTACTATCCTCAAGGAAAT
Source organism: Sequoia sempervirens (assembly GCA_007258455.2). Classification (NCBI taxonomy): domain Eukaryota; kingdom Viridiplantae; phylum Streptophyta; class Pinopsida; order Cupressales; family Cupressaceae; genus Sequoia; species Sequoia sempervirens. Next base: position 222,389,335 of record VDFB02373365.1, read on the forward strand.
GGTCAACCTGAGGCATCTAATAAAAAAATCTTAAAAATACTAAAAAATATTGTCAATGATGTTGGTCGTGATTGGAATTTACAACAAAACCTAGCCTTATGGTCTTATTGAACCATCATTTGAACATCTACTGGTGCCACACCATTTTCTTTGGTCTATGGATCAAAGTTTGCCTTTCCTATCAAGGTCAAAATCCCCTCATTGTGAGTTTCATTAAAAGGAATGATCAGTAACGAAGAACATAGGGTATCCAGGCTAAATGAATTAGAGCTCCTAGATAAAGGTGTTTGAGTTCATTTTAAACCATCTACAGGTTTGTCAGAATTGGCTCAATCGAAGTTATGATAAGAAAATAAAAAATAGAAACTTTCAAATTGGTGACTTGGTCCTCAAGGAGAATCAGAAGGTACAATTGAATCAAGATGAAAAAGGAAAATTTGAACCCAACTGAATAGGTCCATTCATCATCACAACAAGCTACAACTCAGGGGCCTATCAGTTGGCTACTTCCGAAGGAGAACCTTTAGTTGAACCGCTAAATAGCAGCCACCTCAAGAATTTATACACATAAAGCATGCCAAAATACCCCAAGAAAAAGGGTAAAAATCCAAAAAATTAGAAAAAGGATAACAAAAACAAAAAAAATCAAAAAGCAAGAAAAAAAGTAAAGAGAAATAGAATGTTCTCTAAGTGAAAACCACTTTGTGGCTCTTCTACAATAGGTACCATAGTAAAAACCTGGCAAACAGGTGTTATGTTTGAATAAGACTCGCATCATTATCTATTGATACTATCCACAACATCCACCCATTCGTCCCATAATAAAGCATATGTCCAACCATGGCTTGTTTTTTATTTCAGGAAAATTCATCTTGTCACAAATTGGGCGAAACTTCCAAAAGTTATTTGTGCATTAGATCTTTGTGCATCCTATCATGGTCAAAACAAAAAAATCCATAAAACAACAAAAATCAAAAACATTTAAAAAACATCATTATTCCTTCACTCAAAGAGTCTAAGATATCAACATTTGCTTGAACCCCACAGCTAGTTCAAGTAGATTTCTTGCAACATATCCTCTAGACATAGAAGTGGAATATCAATCCAAGTTATCAATGTTGTTTATCCCAAAAACAAGTTTATTCTTTGATTCAATGGTCGAACTAAATGATCTCTACATGTACAACGTAGGAAAGGCTTAACAACCCTCGAGACCCTAGGTCAGTCCCCTTAGGTTTCTATCATGCTTTATTTCAACATAGTCAAAAAAAAAAAATTTAAAAATCAAACATACAAAATCCAAAAACATTCACAAAATAGAAAAGGTCAAAAACATCCAAACCAAGCAAACTACGAGCGTCTACATGTACAATGTAGGAAAGGCTTATCTTTGATGAGCCCCTGAGGCCCTAGGTTAGTCCCCTAAAAATAACAAAAACAACATCATAAAACTCAAAAAATAAAAAAGACCCACTTCATCATCAAAATCTGCAATAAAATTTTCACCCATAATAAATAAATCATCAACCTCACCCTTCTGACAAAAAAAATAAACAAACAAAGCAAACATCAAAAGCTAGAATCTTCAAGCAAAGAATCGCAAAGATTTGATCACAAAATAGATAGAAACATTGTCAAAGTATCAGCTACCTATCTTTTGACAATCACCAACAACATCCTGAGACATGCCTTAACGAATCCATTCCTACGATAGACATGATCAATAGCGGATAATAGTCCTAAAACCTCAAATAGATATGGTAAGTGATACTGCAACTTTGTTTATCTATTTTATAGTCTTATATTTTCGATTTATTTTATTGACTCATTCCCAAGATCTCTCAAGGATGTCCATAAGGATTTAGAGAAGAAGGAATGGGGGAAATTGAGCGTTATTTCGATTTATTGTTTGTAATATATTTTTGTAATATTACCATTGAAAATACTTTCTTTATTGAGCGTATGAAAGTTGTGTTGAAACAATTCATGAAGTAGTGGCATGTTAGGTTTTTATACCTCTCTGTATGACTGGTCCAAAAAAAAATTAACACAACCCGACTATATACTTTGAACAAAGTTTTCATATGTATAGTATGAACAAGAATACTCTTTGTTTGTAGATTCAAATTCCAAAGTCACCTTGGTCATTAATACCCTAGTGTGTTATATCTATTTGCTACATCAAATGAGATTGTTCAAAACTGTGAAGCCTCCAAGCAAAGTGAAAGCAACATCATCAACAACTAACAACGTCAAATTTCTAACCATCATCAAATATTTCTCTAACATCCATCCTGCATCGCAATATCATTAGTACCATATCCATCCTACATCCAAAATGTCGTCAGTACATATCATGATGATAATAAAGAAATAAAAACATCATGTATCATGTATGGGCATACATCCATCATATATCATCCATACATCACATAAACATCATATATCAAAATGATATATTAATCATCCACAATAAAACATCATATTATATAAAATATGATCCATTCATCCACATCATATGCATAAATCAGAAAATGTACAAAAACATACATAAACATACATCATCATACATCATCATACATCGCCATCCATGATCATCACATAACACATAATAAAGTTGAATCAAAGAAGGTATATCTCATATATATCATCATCAAAAAAGGGAGAATGTCATAGTACATCATCATCAATGAAACAAGTGTGATAGGATAATACAAAATAATACATATATATACTAGGCCTCGATTGGGCCGATGAATATATATACAAAAATCATGTTTGCAATATGTCTCTGAGCAATAAAGAACATGAAGATAAAGTACAAAATTAACACTACCTGGTAGGAAAGGGAAACACTCTATGGACCAGGCTCTGGACCATCATTGGGATCTGGTTATCTAACAGAATGACCAACAAACTCACCACCACCACCTCCTACAACACTAGGCTCCCCAAACCTTGGTCATCTTTGTGCTCTAGGAACAAAGGCATCATAGAGAGTTTAATAATATGTAGACCTCTGCAACAACTAATCCCGCTCTACACAAAGGGTATCACGCTCTGCCCTACGAGTATCTCTCTCTGCCATAAGCAACTATACCTAAGCCTTTGTAGCATGTCATTTCCCTCTCTCATTGTCTCGCTCAATCCTCAAATTGTCCCTCTCTATGATCAAAATAGCAACTTGAGCCTCCATGGCTTGTCACCACACTATCTTTACGTCTCTAGCAAGATTCATCTAAGCTAAGTGTATACCTCCATCCCCAGGTGGTGGAGAGGGACCCAAAACCTATCCATGACCTTGCGCCTGAGGCATCTACTCATCCTAGCCACCCTGTGCTCCATCCTATTGGGCCCTACCCAACTACTTTGCAAGAACCTCAATGTGTTGTCACTCCCTGCGTCGACTGTAATGCTTGCTTTACCTAATGCAAGATCACCCCCAAGATCTATGAATCTCAAAGGCACATGTCATGCCCACCACTAATCAAAATCAGGTGTGGTACCCAGATCCACTGAACCAACTAGCCAATCCCATCCAAATAGAGAAAGTTCTCTGAATACAGCAACAAAAACATCTCTATCTACCTGATGACCCCATACATGGACCTCTCTAGTGGTCTGACCAAACTAAGCCTAAGTATCAGGAAACTGGCCCTATCTCTCTCCAAACTACCAGCATACTCTGTCAGGTAAGTACCACTCTAGAAGAGAGTGAGAGCGATCAATCAACCATCTAGTCTACCAACAGTAAACAAGTTGCTCTGGATCCTCTAGCCATGCCTCATAGTCCATATAGGGTCTCCAAACAAAACTTGGCATATAGTCGAACACACAACGCTAGTACGAAAGATCCCTAGGCAAGGTGTAATGTAAGAAATCACCATAGTGATATGAGTATGGATCTCCAACAGTACAATAATTTATCCCATTTGGCCAACCAACTGTAATGTGATTCCAAGCCCATATGTGCAAAAGAGAGACACCTGCAAAAATAGATTTCCCACCCCGATATACCTCATGTATATCTTTGTAGAGATGGGAGAGAAGACATGGACCCCATGCATATTTGGTCCCAAGCTCAAACATACCCCCAATGCAAATGCCCCATCCAATAGGGAATATATGACCTCTCCTATCAGGAACAACTAGTCTCAAAATCAAACCACAAAGGACAAGAGAAATAGGGTCTACACTACCAATGAACTCAGATAAATTAATCTCATACTATTGAACCTCCAGTGTGATCTGACACCTAGCACATGCCGCATGGAATGGGTACCCCGTCGAACATGGTATGTCACAAGCTCGCCATGGATAGGAGTGTGGAGAATCCTCTAAACATCCTCAAGTGTAATGGTGGCCTCTCTTATAGGTAAATGAAATAAAGACGTCTTTGAATGCCACCGCTCCACAAGCACAGTCATCATCATTGTGTGAGATTAGATGGGAGGCATGTAGCAAATATGATGAAGCCCAACCACATCTAGGAAATCTCGCCCTAAAACATCAAAATGCGCAATCAAATCAAATAGATCTTGAGGTCATCTCTCTCTCAGCTGTAGTGGTTTAAGGGCCACCTGCAATCATTTTAACACGATATTAGGGTTACACTATGAACACATAAAACGACACAAAAATGATGAAAAATGAGACTTAGGTTTCCAAATAGACAAAAGTGAGCAACATTTAGCAAAATCGGTGAAGTCACTAACAAGTGTGCTAGTTTAAGTTAGGTGTGATGGTTTAGGTCAAGGGTGAAGATATCAAAATCAAAGACATTCGTCAAGTGTGCAGGTTTAAGGAAAATACGCAGAAACAGTCCCTAAGCAATCAAAAGCATAGTTTTAGAGCAAAAGAACAAAAAAAAAAGTGAAGGTATAAGTCAAATTTGTAGGTTTGAATCAAATGTGTAGGTTTAGAGCAAGTGTGAGCTTCCTAAAATGGAAAATGCACTGAAAACAATGCAAAAGCGTAGAAACTCCTAAAACCTCACTATTGACTTAGGAAACTTTCTACATGAATTACGAGAACATGAGCAAGCGAAAATGAGAAGCGAGAGGGTACATACAAGGCCACTGATGCCTCTGGGCCATCTAAACTCTCAAACTAGGTTTGAATGATGTAGGGCTCCTTGAATCCTTGACATTGCTCCTCGACAACTGATAGAATGGAGAATCGAGAGACAAGAATTCGCTATAGGATCAAAACACAAATGAGGCAATTAGAACCCTAATTACCTATATTAACCCTCAAAACCCTAATTTTCACCTAGGAAACCCTAATTTTTCCTTAGGGAACCTTCCTATGTTCAAATTAGGAGATCTTAGAAACATTTAAATGAGCAACGAGGGACCTATAGACCTAATTTTTCTTCTCCACAACTGAACTAAAATAGAAAAGTGACATGAGATTGACCTTAAAATCAGAATTTTTGGCCAACCTCTCGAGGGGGCATCATAGAGTCCCACCATCATTCCACAAACCATCAGGGCACATTGGGGCATTAATTTTTTTCAAAATCTTGATCTTAACATCAAATCTTTGAAACAAAGCAACAAGTACTTTGTATCAAAGAGGGGAAAAATGTAGAAATTTAAAATTGAATTAACACCTATCACACACCCTAAATGACATTTTCACATCATCAACATCATTATCATCAAACATCACTGCATTTTACATTAGTTGCATCAAAAACCCTAATTCCTCTATTAATTAAATAATACATTATTTAATTAATTCACCTTTTTCATCATTTTTGACTAAATTAGATAAATCCCATTTATTTAATAAATTACTAAAACCCTATTTATGTTATTAATTGAATAAAATTACATTTATGTAATTAATTAATGTTTTCATCATTTTGACCAATTAAATAAATTATATTTATTTAATAAAGTCCTAAGCTCATGTTATTTCATCCTGATTAGTTAAATAACACCAATTATTTAATTACGTCACTAAATCATGTTATTCCACTAAGTCAATTAAATTATTAAATCATATAATTTAATTAACTCACTTTCCCTCCAAATTTGAATAATTAAATCAAACTATTTAAAACATCATCAAAAATCAAATCAAACTAATGCAACTTCGTTTGCATAATTAAAACTTGATTTGCACGTTCAACTCCAAAAAGTAATTAATTAATTAAATCAATTAATCAATTATCCTCACCCACTTTCTGATTGAGAAAATTACAATTGCTTACCGAGCCATCTAATTTGCTGACTAAGCCATCTAATTTCTTAACTAAGTCATCTAAATCCTGACTGATCAATCTAAAGCCTGAATGATCAATCTAAATCCTGACTATCCAATCTATTCCTCAATCACACAAATTGTGCAATCTACTTTGCACAATCTATTCATGTGTAAATCCTCTCAACACCTTTCGACCGTCGATCTTGACTCAATATTGTTTAATCCTATCGTCCATTTTGAATCACATTTTCTATATAACAAACCTCTTTCCTCACAAAAAAAGGATTGAAGAGTCAACATCATTTGCACAACGAAGTACTTCTGACATTCACAACCACCATTGTTAGAGCTTCAACATACCTTTGATCAAGCATTCACACATCAACCTTTTGTACATGAACTATGGAGGCTTCAAAGTGATATGAGCAATCCAACATCAAGCGAATACACTCCAATACGGGATGGTAACACTATGTTTTTTCATGAATTCATGTATGCTTTCATATTTTGATCTTGTTTCTTGAATTTTGTAATAGCTTAGTTTAATTTCGTAAGTGTAGGAATAGTTCTTAGATTTAGGTTCTTGATCATAGATTAGATTATATTTTCAATTACGTTTATCTATTTACACTCCATGATTTTCCCCCTCACACAGATGTATATATACATATATGCATACATGTTGCATTGTCCCTTCGATAACTTCATGCTCATAGGCAACCCATTCATAAGTGTGCATAGGTACGTCTACCTATGTACTCTCATGTATGTGTTCCTTCATGCATATGGTCTATCATCGACATGCATATGCATACATATATATACATTCAATGTGTTTTCACCTCATCAATCAAGAATAGTAATGTAAAGAAGAACCCATAAACTCCAAACACATAATCATCATCCAAGAATGCACTCAACAGTAATCAAGATCCTTACCAATGTAAACACATCATACAAAAGGATGACTTACCGATTCCCAACTCTATGACTTTACTCAACCATTCTATTGTGAGTGTGTGTAAAATCTTAGTAAGGTTTCATTTAAGGGTTACCCGACCAATCACTTATCCTAAGTGATACTTCCCCTCCCTTCAAGAGGATTGAACCTATCCCTACAACCAGCTTAGTACAACACTAAGGTAGTTAGACATTCATAATAAATCCACTTGCATCTTAAAACTTTAGCATATTCATATAGCAATACATTTTCTTTATCAATGTAAACATAATTACTCTTCCAAAGAAATAATATCTTAATACCTATTTCAGTATTTCATTCCTTTATCAAACATATCAAAATCGTGATTACATTTATCATTATATTTTCTTGTGAAGGTAAAAGTAAATTAGTAACATCAAGACGGGGTGTGACAATATTAGTCTCCTAGTTTTGTTCTTTAGTCTAGTGTGCATGTACCTATTCTTGTAATGTGTCCAAAGAAATTAGTCACTACACAAATACAAAAGAAGTGCTAACTAATACATGTAAATGGGAATACCACACTCTACTAATTATGGGAGTAGACATAACATATATATAAGAGAAAACAAAGGAAACATAAAGACACACATAAGAGTAAACAATGGAAACATAAATACATGTATACACAATAGAAACATAGCGACATACATAATGGTTCACAATGAAAATAATATGAAAACACATTACCTATGCCAAGCATGCACACATTATTGGTTTCATGACAAAGGGGAAAATGAGGTGGCACTTTCATTTGATAAGAAGGGATTCAAGAGGATCCTAGAGGAAAATGGAGAGAGAGAAGTGGTTGAATCCACAAAGAGACACCTTAGAAAATATAAATATAGGATAATGAAGACTAGGAAGGACCAATGAAGATGATATAAATGTAAGTTTGTCACCCAAGATAATGATATGTCATGTTAACATTGAAACACTAATTATGATAATTTAATGGTTCATGATAATTGCTAAAAAAATTATGGTAATTAAGTGGCCATAGTAATGGCTATGTGGTTGTGACCCTTGGATTTGATTTTACCACCCATAACAAGGCCAATTCAAGCTAAAAATAAAATATAAAAAGTGATGATATCATCAACAACCATGTGGCAATCATCTAATTAGAGAATAGGTTAGGCCTTGTGCAGGCCAAGTCTAGTTTTCTTGTGTCCTAATGATGTAGAGAGTAGATATAAGAAATATGCCTCCCCTTAAATGTATTTGAAATAAAGTGATTAGGGTAATTTATAGCTAATCATTTTAAGGTAAATGGTAAGCATAGAAAGGAAAAATGATGTCAAGGATTTTGGTAAGGTGAAGTGATGGAGGAAAAATAAAGAAAGGAAAGGGACTATTTCGATCATTCTTGCAAGCGATAAGGATGATAAGGAGGAGGATAAAATTTAGGTTATTGCCCCAAGTAACAATAGGAAAAAGATACCCCTTGTGTGGGTAGATGATGAGAGGGAGAATAAAATCAAGTGAATAATCTAGAACCATAGAACAAAAAACTAGTATGGTAAGAAGATATGATTTCCATAGTTATAGGGGAAGATAAATAACCATATAAATTGCACATAATAGATGGATGAAGGAATATACAAATGATCTAGGATATAGAAAGGAAAAGTAGGTGTGAAAGGGATAGATCAAGATGATGGTATTTATGAGGTAAATGAGATTAGAATATTTCCTCAATGGGAGAGAGTAAAGAGGCCCCTATGGGATGATATGGTAGGTATGTATGAAATATATTGATATCAAAATTAAAAGGGAACAAGTAATTCAATACCCCTAAGATTATAAGAATGTAATGGTAGTACAAGTGGTAAATGTCCAGGTTAGAAACAATATGAGAAAATGATGTGAATAACATGATGAGAAGGATAGTAATAATTATATATGGTAGTAGATAAATTACATAGAAGAAAGGTATATAATATGGCTAAGTAGATTATACAATATGGAATTTTTTATTTTCTCCTCTTTGATGTTAAGTTTCTTGTTATCAATTCCATGCATGTTTGTTCTTCTATCTTGGTAGCATTTGGTCTTCAATAATTATCTTTTGATTATTATTCATTCTTATTTATCATGATTTTTCATTCCAATGGCATGGAAATTGTGAATATTTCTTTGAGTAGATGTTTCATCAATGTTACTATTTCTTGGTAATCATGTGTGAATTTATAGATAGCTATAATAACATTTGGGTTTTTACTTGGGGTAAAAAATCATATCCAATTAAAATGGGAAGAGAAATGGTCGGTAGTTTCTATTGTATCTCCATAAGGAAAATAAAACCATTAATCTTCATGTGCAAAGGAAAAAAATATATAGTAGTGAATGTAAAGTGAATGGGAGAGAGGGGTAGTGAGAGAGGAGTGAAGAGAGTAGGCTCTAGAATACATCCTCATATTATTCACTTAGGGGGGAGAGAGTATCAAATTAAGAAAGATTAGTTCAAGGAATATTTAGAACCCATGGAGAACAATCTAGAGTGTGGTTATTAAAGGAGCCTACAACCATAGGTTGGTGCTTAAACCTAGGAATGGACTATATTGAGACAATCAAACCTTCACGTACAAGACTTGGAGAAACACTATAATATTGATAGACTATTATTTTAAGTCATAGTTGGTAGAGCATGTGTGATTAGTTTATGTGATCTTATTAGCCCTTTTTGAATCCAATATAGTATATTTCATATTATTGTAATAACAATAGCATTATTTTTTCTTTCACTTGGTGTGTGATCTAATATAGCTATAAGTGGTTGCTAGCTAGGGAAATATTTCATTAGACCCCCTTACCTATATTTCAATAAATAATATCAAGCACACTTTCTTTTTTGGATCTATGTTGTGAGGTTCTAGTGGAGATCATATAGGTGTGAGAGATTCATATAATTATAAGGACCAATGAGAGGAATAGTTTCAAAGAGTGTCTTTCCTAAATGAGAGTGTTTTTAAATGTCCTCTAACATAGCAATTCTAGGTAGAAGCTATAGGAACATCCTTTATTAAAAGGATAATGGAGAAGGATTTTTGAGAGTCTATATGTTCTAGTGATATTTTTGGGTAGAGGGAATGTGCAAGTGGTTTGAGACGAAAAATAGTTCTGGATTGGATTTTGTGTGAAGATGTATTCAAGAAGGAGAACTAGAATGGTCTTTTGGAGGCTTGTGAAATTTGTATTTACAGAGTAGAGAGAAAGGGCTCATATAGACACGGCTCTTGAGATGATGAGAAAGATTTGATCAATATTGGATGTAATGGAAATAATGCAATACAAATTAGTTGTTGCAAATATAACTGAATATAATGAGAAAAATATTAATAAGGAAGGGTCATATAGCATGTTAAATGTGAAGTAATTATTATTTGAGAAGAAATAAGAGTTTTTCTCTATCATGCATTAATGGGTAGAGTATATTTATTGGAATATATATGGTTAAAAAGGTTAGGAAAGTGAATAAAAGTAACTTGAAGTCACTAAATATAGTAGAAGAAAAGATATCAGAAGACATATTGTCTAGACTAGATTCCTTGGAAAGAAGACTTGTATAAGTCATGTTTGAAGAGGAAGGAGAATTGTAGACCACTATTTTATTTTCTTTTAGGTAGGGATAACCTAGAAGAATCAATGTGATGGTTAGAGTATTAAGATAAGATGAAAGGTAAGGCATGCATGCTTAGTGTACTCCAAAATGACACATGTGAGAGTAGTCTTGCAGTAGAAGGGTATATGCATGGAGATGGGAGGCCAAAAAGTGGTCACACCAATTTTTTCCCCCAGCTAAACATAACGCAAGTATGTTATAACGCACTTGCATTATGGTTTATATTGTCAAGCATTAGGCTCAATCAATAAAGACTATAACATGCTCATGCTTTTTTAATTTAAAGAAAAATATATAAATGAGATTGACCACTAAACAAAAAAAATTGGTTTGTAAGTTTATAGATCATACCTGTGTTCTTTAATCGACCATTCTCTATTGAATCACCGCAAACATGCCGCCATGACAATGCAAAGGTCGAAGAGGTAAATATTTTTAGCTTTTTAATATAAAAATTATATCAAATAGATAGAAAGATTTTTGAGTTATTTAATTTTAAGGAATGGATAATGCCCCACCAATTGATGAAAACTCACATTCACCAATTGATGAAAACCCTCCTAAAGAACAACCACAACAAAACCCTCCCACATTTCCTCAGAATCCTCCTAGGACAAAAGAAAAATGATTAGGGAAATTTGAAAATAATAAAAGAGAACTTGAGGGAATAAATGGGAGGTTTAGAGATCCATGGTGAACAAAATCCCATAGGTTTACTATTGCTAATTAATTATAATCAATTGTCTCTCACATAGTATCCTCAAGTGGTAAAATTGACACTTGGTCGAACAAGAGAGAAGAACATGAACAATTTTATGCAAATAAACTGTCATATGAGAAAAGTGAACAAAAAAAACTAAAATATGATTTGTGTGCATTGTTCACCAACCCAAGAACTAATGCACCCATACACAAAACTTGTAGGAGGTTCCCTATCCATTGGTGCCACTACCAAGGAGTAAGGAATATTTTTTGGGAGGTGGTGGATGGTTTTTTACCATCCTAGAAATGTAATAACGATGAGGTCCTGCAATATTTTTTAAGGAAACTCTATTACAAGTTTTTTCTCAATGAGATCTCAAATTACATTGACATGCAAGATTTCCAAGGTAGAGGTGGAGGCTTAGCATAGGATAGAGTGGAGGCATAACATGCCCAAAACTAGGTATAGAGAACCCTTTCTAGACCAAAGTTTGAGCATGTCACTGTCCCTTTCGTTGTGAAGGAGGATGTTGATTTTGAGACCTTGCAATCCAATAGTTCTCTTAGTCAAACCCTAGTCTTTAAGGTCTCAACCTTCACCTCACTTATGTCGAAATTGTGTGTCTCTTTGTGCTTATGGGTATGAGTATGTTCAAGATGCACATGGACAACAATAGGCCACATCTATATTGGATTATATTACATCATGATAGATGGGTTATTGGATCAAACATTTGGAATTAATAGACAAGTAAATTTGAACAAGGTCAAATTCAATTTATCATATTTCATTTTGAGATGTAAGAATAACTAAATTACTAGATTTATTATAATAAAATTTTAGGTTTAGATTTTTCACCTTACATCAAGAATCACTCCACCTCTCACTTACACATCGATGTCGAGTCCATAGGTATGTAAATAGTAAAGAAATAACAAGTATAGTACATGTGAAATGTTACACCCCATGTGTTATTACCTATTTACTATTGCCTTGTTTAGTTAAAATGTTTTAATATATATGAATGTGTTTTGTATATGAATCTTGATGGAAATATGATGAATGAATGTTTAATTCAATTTTTTTTATTAATGATTCTATAGATGAAATATATGATGCATATGAATGTATTATTATTAGCTAACTACCATTATGATGTACTAAGTTGAATGCAGGAACAAGTTCAAACCTCCAAAAGAGAGGGGAAGTATCACTCGGGAGAAGAACTTGGTCAGGTAACCCTTAATGAGCCTAACTGAGCATACACACACTCACACCCTAGTTGTTCTAAGTTGAGTCAAGTTGGTTCGGGTAAATGGTAAGCGATCTCCAGTTTTGGTTATGAGTGTTTATATTGGTTTACGATCTTGTTCTAGGAATCTTTTGATTGAGGAATATGATTAAGTCTTTATGTCGAGTGAAAGCCCTTCCTTTTGTGTTCATGTTTGTATCAATGAAGTATATACATAAAACATATATATGTATATATGTATGTATCTACAATAAACTCATACATATGAGTAAATACATGTATGAGTATGTGTAGGTAGGCATATCTATGCATGCCCATGAATGGATTACCCAAATGCATGGGAATATCGATTGGACGAATGTGACATATATATATATACACTTCATGTATATATGTCAATTGATGGAAATGAGAATATATATGCAAATATGTAAGGATATTAAAATAATATTATATATATACATAACATATATATTAATATATATGTGTGTAATCATGTATAAACATATATATTAATATGTGTATATAAGTGTATATATATGCAATTATTTTAATATATATGTTTATATATTTATTTAATTGGTAAATCATATAGATATATTTATATATATTAATATATATACATATTATGAATGTAATATATATACATATATATATTAATGATATATACATATATATATTAATGATATATACATATATAATATGCATATGTTATTGTTTGGTTTATATAAAATTCTTTGAATAAAAGCATAGCGCATGAAATAAGTGTTTCCATAGTATATACTAAATGTGGTATGAATAAGTAAAAGTGCAATATAGCGTTGTCATATGTAATTTATTATGGCTAAGTTTATAAGTAGTGCATGAATCACAAGTGAATAAGTCAAAGGATTTAAAGCGCATGAAAAGGGAAAATAATTTTTATGTTGCAAAGAGAATGAATGTAGATTTCAACGAATAGAATAAGTATTTGGTAGCACTATTATATGATAGAAATAGATAACCATTAAACTTAGTCAAATCTTATATGGAAGAAATATAAGAGGGTATTCGACTTGAAAACCAAGTAGGAAACTTGCAGAAAAGGAATTGTTGTTCATTGACTCAGTAAAAGAGTCTTGTTGTCCCATAAACTAAGTCGACTCGACCATTTGAAATGTGAGGATTGTCATGTGTTGCAATCTAAGAGTTAGTTCAGCTAAGTCAATGCATGTACATAAGAAGGTGGTGGGATTGTTAGCTTGTTTGTAGCCTTTGGATATTCAATTTTTAGTACATATAGAGGTACTCTCTCTACCATTTGTTACACTTTTCATTCTAATTACTTTATTGTAAGTATTTTTGTGCAAGTGAGTTGAGAGCTTGAGAGATAGTGAGTTGCTTTTTTATTTTGCATTAGTATTTGTTGAGAGATTTGGTAAGAGGCTATAAGTGGGAATTGGGTTGATCTTAGAGGAAGTAGCAGGTGGGCTTGAAGAATTAAGCTAGGAAGGAAGGATTATCATTTGGATCTTTATCCAGACATGTTAACTTCTATTCCTCCGTTATTATGTTGGTGAAACATAGAAAAAGAGAGCCACTACTATGATACCTAACCCGCTTTTTCTAGGTTATAGTTTCATTCAAAAGATGAGATCCAAGAACCTTGAAATAACTATCAACCCAAGAGGTGAATTAAGCCAAGATTTAGGGATCTTGAAATATCTCCTTTATGCAAGGACGGTGTGGTGAGCTAAATCACAATTTGGGGAGAAGAAATTGAACTAAGAAATAAACCCTAATTCTAGGTCTAACACATGTAATGCATGAATTTAGCATAAAATAGAAAGAAACTATAAATTTTCTAGAAAAATAGGGAGTAGATAATGTTGTGCACCTAATCAAATCTTTCCTTTTTGAAGTGCTAACAGGGACTCATTTGCCACTAAAGGCGAATGGGTCTTGGTTTTCTTGTTCAGAGAGCTTAATCTAAAACTGAAGCTCATATAGTGTAAGATCTATTGCCCCTCAAACCCTAACAAGGACTCATTCACCACTAAAGGTGAATGGGTCATGTTAGGTCCTTCCAGAAAAATCTAAATCTGATCTTCAACTTCTAGGTCTAAACTCATCCTTTGCACCTTGAAATTCCTTCTTTCGAATCCAGATCTGCTAATAATTTGCAAGAAAAAATTTGTAGCTTGTTGGTGGATAGGGGTTTTCCTTAGTCAAACCCCTTGTTGGTAATTAAACCTTTGATGAATGAAAATATAAAACATGTAATGTGTGCAATCCTAATTTTAAGTGTGTTTAAGATTAAGATACCTAAGAATGTAAAGGAAATTCTATTCAATTGTGTTAAAATAGAACCCTAAAATGAAACATGAATAATGCAAGTAACCTACTATAGAAGATCCCAAATCCTCTCAATAGATTACAAATCTAAATATACCTCTCTTTAGGTTGCAAGTAGGATGATCATAGAACAATTCAAGTGGCCTACTAATGTTTGATCTTTGACACAAAATGAGCTTGAAGACTTGTAATGTTGCTCCAAACTTCACTCTTGGTTGCTTCTTGACTATGAATGCTTGATCTCATGAAAGTTATTTTGTCTCTTAGCTTGTTTCAAATATTCTTCTAGTTGAAATTATGTAAAATAACCTTATATTTATACATAACTTGAGAATGGAACCTGAAATTCAAAATAATTAAAGCCGAAATCAGATCTAGGATTGAAAATCATTAAAATCCCACCACAATTAAATTCAAAAAGGGGTGTCCTATGTGAGGAGGACCCATTCTCTACTAAAGTAAAATGGGTCCTAACACAACTTTCTAGGACCATGCTTTCAGGGAATGAAATAACATCAAAAACCCATTTCAAAAATGCCAAGAAAGGGGTTTTCTATGTGCAGAGGACCCATTCGCCACTAAAGGTGAATGGGTCCTAGCACCATTTTCTAGGACCTCAAATTTTCCAAATTAAATGTCATACAATATCATTATAGGGTGTCGGGATAGATGCTTTGGAAAGTGTAATTAAGAGGGCTTGAAATTGAATTAAAGGGGCCAATTAAGCTCAATTAACCACAATTAATTAATGAAACCCTAGATAAGTGTGAAAGTGTAATACAATACTTTACAACACCCCAAATAAGGTAGAATTTAAGTCCTTTTTAGTTAAAAGGGCCCTAGATTCCATGTGAATGTGTACAACACTTTACAACACTAAATCAAGGCATAATTAGGTTAATTTTATATCAATTATTCCCAAATTAAGTGTGAAAAAAAGTTGCTTTTTTCTACACTACATTTAGCCCCCACTTTAGCTGTCATATGATACTACGTGCATATGCAAGATAAAGGAAATAACCACTATCAAAAGGATACTCATATGGACTGATTAGGGAGAATGAAGCCCCCACTGTAGTTACCTACAAAACCACAATGTTAGGAACTACATCCTACAACACAAATTAGTTTGTTGCTCAAAAATCCTCTTATCAAACTTCTAAGGAGAATTGAATTCAAGGGTTGATGTATGCCCGCTGATTCCACTTGCTTTATGGAGGTGGAATTAGGGTGAATACAAAACCACATCAAATCACTTAGGTCATATCATAGGGTATTTCCAAGTACCATACCACATAGTGATAGAAATTTGTTGAGACTGGGAGCAAAATTATGAATCCAATGTAGCAAACGACATCAAAAAATAAATCATCTAGCCCTCAATATGCTAATTTGAATGAATTTCCCTTAAAATGAATGAGCTTTATTTATGAGGGTTTTACTATATACTAATGAAAATGAAACTTTTCACTATTCATTTTACATTTACCTTTTTTTGAATTACCTTGGTGCAGAGTGAGTGAAAATGTTGAGCCGAAGGGTCTACAAGACCCTGAGATTGGACGTGATGCACAGCAAGGCCACACAAGTCATACTTTGGCACACGGTGAGTGAATTCTACTCTCCTTTTTCATCATTTTCTTACATTTACTATACTTTTTTATGTTGATTAGAGTACTTTTAGGACCCTATAAAATATTGGTGCAAAGCGTCCCTCTTTGTCACAAAGTGTCCCACTTTGGCGCAAAGTGTCCAAGACCCCCGTACAAAGATTACATGTTGTCCATATTAGCTAAAAAATCATCTTAGAACAACTTTAGTGTTATTTAATTGCTTAGTCTAGGACTTACTTTATGTATTCTACTTTTTAGGTTGCTCCCTAAGCCCATCGATACATAGGAGGGAGACAGTTTCATTTCCTTCGTGAACCAATTACACGGCTATTAAAGGAGGGCATCGAGCTACTTCAAGAGGTTGGGTTATTTTGGGTATACCTCATGCCACCAATGAGGTATCATGATGGGATGCTACTGGCCCTAGTAAAGAGATGGGGCATAGGTTCATGTACCTTCCATCTTCCTATCGGGGAGATGACAGTGACCCTAGAGGACATACATCGCATATTACGAATTCCCATCTGAGGTGAGCATGTACGTCCAAATAGTGATAGATCTTTTGTATAGATGAGGGACGATATTCTTTATTGTCTAGAGAGACCTATCCATCGTTTGAGCATCGAACCATCTATTCCTGAGGCCGCAACATGCTCGCCCATCTCTATTATGATCTTAGTTGATTTGTATACTAGGAGCTTGAT
The DNA here is from genome assembly GCA_007258455.2 of Sequoia sempervirens. Lineage (NCBI taxonomy): Eukaryota > Viridiplantae > Streptophyta > Pinopsida > Cupressales > Cupressaceae > Sequoia > Sequoia sempervirens. The sequence goes on from VDFB02373365.1 coordinate 222,406,761, forward strand.
AGCATCATACATTGTACATTTTTGAAAATTTGGTATTTTGAGCATATCACGTGTACAAGGCTGACAAGATTTCCCATCATAGTAGCCATGGGTGAGTCGAGGATCTTCATCTATCCATTGAGATGACCATGGTAGGAGGGAAATTTGCTACATTGGTGGATTAGATTTGATCGATTCAATGAGGATGATATATGTTGGAAACCATATCAGTGGATTCCCTAGTGGCAAGATGACAAGCATGAGCTACATAGGTTATAGATGGACTAGTTTCTTCTTGGTAGGCACGGTTACATAGTCAGACCATTCTACTATGACTATGTTATGAGGCATTTTGGGTACATCTAGGTACCACCATGATCCAGACCAATGTACCGATAATTAGCATGGAGTGTTGCTAGGCCTAGGGACAGTCATCGTCTTACTATCAATAATGTATACTTTAGTGGTTCAGAGGATGATGACCCTGATATACCCCCAGTCTCTGAGGCTAATGGTGTAGGCACATCACAAGCCTACGAAAAGTGGTGGATTATAGCTAGACCAGCTCCAGTCTTCCCTATGTACCATCTTGTGGGTTTTTTCGGACCTCTTCTAGGTTGTAGAGAGGACATAGATGATGATCAGATAGATGGGGATACGAGTGAGGATGACATTGTGCCTAAAATATTTTTGGGTTCAGATGAGGATGGTGATGATGATGAGGAGGAGAAGGAGATTAATTCTATGAGCGAGGATACTAATGAGGCTAGGGAGGATCCAGTTGCAACTAATAGGGGAGAGAGACCACCTACAAGGTTCACTAGATCACATGTCATAGCCATATATACCAGAGGTCCACACACGGGTGTGGGGAGGTGAGTAGCAACAATCCACCCACACCTCCAACACAGAGGGGGGCCATCATTGTATGGTCATACCTTGACTGGTAGACTAGGGATCTGGGTGATGATTTCAAGTTTATGTTATTTATTTTTGCATGTATCTTTTATGCATATTTTTTATATATGATTATGATGTTTACTGATATTCTTATGATTTCTATCTTGCAAGATCCATGCGAGAGTGGTGTGAGCTCTACAATCAAGCAATCACTAAGATATTACTCCTGATGTGCATCGAGGATGATATACTTGGATATTACATGCCCCCACCTTCTATAGGGCCACATGCAAACCTATTTGATTCTATAGCAAGATTAGGTGGTGTATGAGACAACCACTAGTTATTCCAACCAACTTAACACAGATCTTACAGCTCCCCTAGCCTCTTGAGGTTCTACTAATAGTAGGACAGAGAGTGACCTACAAGTAGAGATCTTGAGGCCTTGGTAGGAGCTTGCTAGGGTGCAGGTAGACAGAGAGCACATAGGCCAAGAGTGTGTTGAGGAATTCATACAAGAGGCTAAAGCATCTGGATTATTAGAGGACCTACAGCTAAACTCGAGCAGTTCATGATCGCATACTACTATATCATGATGGCCACAGAGGTCACCAACCCCTGAGGGGTCTAGCAGTCATAGACCCTATTAGCATTGTATTCAGTGATAAATATGTTCCTAAACTTTTGATGATATATATATATGAGAATTTATATTTGTGTATTTATGATCTTGTGTTGAATTGAATGTCAATGTGATTTATCAAATATCCTTTGTAAGCATATTTAATAAATATCTCCATGATTTAATCTTTTATGTGATCTAATTAAACCATTTGCAATTTATGTTAGATTCTACACTTTGATTAAGTATGCTATGTTAACCTAAATGCACCTATGATCTAATAACATTAAATATATACATAAGGATTTAAATTAACAAACACACAAGATTTTGAATAGTATGGAAACTAAAGTAATTATTCAAAACATTCAAACAATTACCCTAGACTCTAGAAAGACACAGATTATTACAGTGTGTTGCAGAAGGAAGCAATGTGAGATAAAATAGAAACTATCCATTTAATCTAACAACATTTCTCTAACACACTATTCAAAAGATAGAATGTGTGGACACTAAAATTGTACTCCCTTCTTGGAGATAGTACAATTCTTGGTCTAATTTGGACCTATCTTGGGCACCCTTGCATTTATTATCCTTTAAATCAGCCTTTATAGGCCCCTAGGACCCATTATTTTGGACCTTGAGGCTTATTCCACTTAAAAATCATATAAATCTCAACAAATAGCACTTAATTCATTTAAATCTTGAAAACCCACCTCAAAAACCTTAAGTGGGACCCATTTCCACCTTGGGCGAATGAGTCCCTTTTGGGGGATATTTCAAGTTTGAGCAAGAAATTCACCAACCTAATTCAAAATTCCAATAGATGTCAGCCTTTAAGGTCTAAATAATGATCAATTAGGTGTTAATTCCTATAAATATAAGTTTTAGGTCATTTTTCAACATATCTAAGCAATTTTTAAATAAACTCAAGAGTCAAGTATTGAGGATATTTTTCACAAGAGCATTTACAAGTCCATTTACAGCAAAGTTGAAGCTTTGGGGCAGCATTCAAGGATTTTTGCAGGTCTTCAAGCTCACTTTTATTCTAAATCAAGCATTGTCAAGGATTGATCATGGTTTCCTATGGAGAATCATGAAGAATTCTAGGTTGGGGAGATGCAACTAGCCATCAAGCCAAACCTAAGGACTTGTTTTCTAAGTGATTCCATCTTCCATTGTCTCTCTATCTTTAGCCTAAGAAAGTTTTTCATGTCATTGAGATTCATTTTTAATTTTATTTAGGATCTCTTTGAGTGGGTCTTACATCCATCAAGTTTCATTCATGCATCTTGTTCTTGCATATTAGAATAGGGTTGCATCTTGCTTCAAATTTCCTAGTCTTAGACATACTTAGGGCTAGGGTTTTTCTACATATTTCATTATCTCTTTTAAGGCTTAAATACCAAACTAGGGGTTTGACTGATGCAAACCCCCCATTAGAAATCAAATTATATTCTATTTTGTAGGTGTTTCCGTAGAACTGGATACAGGTTTCAATCTGGGAATAAAGTGCAGGTGTTGGAATACAGATCTGTGATTTCAATTTTTGAAAAAGAGAAAAAGGATCAATTCACCATTAGTGGTGAATGAGTCCAACTGAAGGTATTTTCCATATTAGTTTGCAGATTCCAGTACCCATTTCTCTGAAACAACTTTCTAGGCAGAAACTCTTATCTAGGACTAAGTCACCCACCTTGGCGTATGAGTCCCAGTTGGTCAGAAAGTCATATTTTTTAGAATTTTAGAGAAATTTCTAGTCTTCATTTTGGCCTCTACAAGTTTCCAGGTGCACTCTTTCTCTTTCTCTTTGGCTTCTCTATCTTGTATTATATTGCATTCAATCTATCTTTTTGCATATCACAACGTGTTTTCAAACATCTTGCATTTTCAAAGTTGGCACTTAGTGGTGAATCCATCTCTTGTTTTCATTCATTTCCAATGATATCTTATGGTCAGATCTCTCATACCCTTCATTAGGTTGAGTCCTCTAATATATTCTTGAATGTGAGCATTACAAAATCGGATTTCTCTTCCTTTATTCCCCTTTTGGTGTGAGCAAGGAAGTTGTGCATTCCATTTCCATTGTCCAAATTTTGGTGAACCTACATTTAGAAGCATCATATTTCTAATTTGGAGAACATTTACATCCTAGATTTAGCTTGTATTGCATTGTTTAAATTACATTCTATGATTTCAAAATTTGCATTAGTGAAAAGCTCATTTAGCTTGCATTATTGCACTTAATTTCATTGAACAATAGTTAATTTTTTCATTTTCATTTTAGATTTGCATTGTACAACATAGAACACATAAAAATCAACCAGAAAACTCATAAAAATTTTAAAAATACCCCTACTAGTACTCATTCATCATCCTAGGCGAATCAGTCCTGGTGCACATTTTGCATTACTGTTTTCAAAATCTAGTTTCTAGTTTTTAAGCTTCTATTTATCTCAGTTACTTTTCTATTTTAGTTCAGTTATTTTTTGTTACATTGAATTCATTAGAACTATAATCATTTAATTTCATGGCAATTATGGATAGCTTTATATTTTTACAATTTTCATTTTTAGCATTAGCTCCTAGTTCACTTAGATTAGATTCATCAAAAAATGAAAACTAAAAACTAAAAAAATCAAATGAAACAATAAAAAAAATGCTTCAATTTAGAAAAACTATATCCTCCAAACCTTTTCATAGTGATGACTTGGATATGTTAGATGAATCCCTTCAGGACTTTCTCTCACTAATATCATCCACTAAGGTTTTTCATGAAAAACCCAAACCAACCGAAGATAACTTACCTCTCAAAAAAATTAGTTGTGATGACTTTGACATGTTAGATGAAGCCCTTTAGGACTTCATCTCACAAATCCCATCCACTAAAGCTTGTTATGAGAAACCTAAAACCAAAGACATCAATGTGATTCAACCTCAACTTATCCTTTACCCACCTTTGCACAAGCCTCAATCTACAAACCAACCCGAATTCATCCTTTATCCACCTACGAATAATGTTTTGAAACAACCAAGTCAGGATATTGTTTCCCACACATATAAAACTAGAAACAATCCACAAACACAACAAGGACAACCTTACCTTTTCCAAACCCTGTATTTCCTAGTGCTCCTCATTTGTCTCCACATAGTGGGAAGGAGTAAAATCTTATTGAACAACTTAAGAATACTCTTGCAAGAATATCCCTTTGGGATAAATTCAGAATTCACCAAACTATCACACTATGCTCCAAACAGCCTTACAGCAAATAGTGGTTCCTCCTAGTCTGAATGCAAATGATGTCACAGCTCTAATACAAAGAATGAATACAGTTAATATATACATTACCTTTTATCAACATGAGCTCTCTCCCTTGGAATTGAGAAAGAAAAATGATGCCTTTACGATCATAGCCCAATTCAATCGAATAGGTATCAAAAGGACCCTTGTTGATAATGGCTCAGCCCTTAATGTGTGCATTGTGAAATTCTTAGATAGATTGCGTGTAGACAAATCCAAAATCGAGTCTAACTCCTTATCAATAAGAGGATTTGACAATTTTAGCAAGCAACTGCACGTTGTAATTACCTTACCTATAATGGTTGGAAAGGCTACCCTACAAACTCCTATTCATGTCATGCCTCATGACCTTTCATACAATCTTCTTTTGGGAAGAGCTTGGATTCATGAGATGCATGTAGTTCCTTCCACCCACCATCGTATCATGAAATACGTTTATAACAAGGTCTACCAAGTTGAAATAGACCCTGAGCCTAAAATTTTCTTACAACTCAAAAAAGGAACAAGAAGCCCTTTGAATACGTTAATTCCATTTTCCCACATAGAACCTCTAGAAGTTGACAAACAAGATAAAGAAATAGTGTCTAAATTATTCGGTGATGATTGGGGTTCCTTGGAATTCACACCTACCTTTATGGGAGAGTATATAATCACAAGAAAGGAGGATGAAAAACAAGAACAACCATTGGTTATGTCCACTCAGAATTCAGAAGAACCTTCACAAGTATTCACCTCATCTCCTTTGAAAGAAACTACAAGTTACACAACTAATTTTGATGAGATAGATTACCAATAGCCTCTGAACCTGAAAGAAATGGAAAAAATTTATGGGGGAGGTTATGAACATGTGAAACAATTGGGATGCAGTGGTAAAGGATGTGGAAAGAAAGAACAATGCATTCATGTTCCTATAGAACCAAACACGCAAGAGACAAAGACTAGTTTAGGGTGTTCTTTTTCTAAGACAACAAAAGCACACAACAGACTATCATTAAACATCAACACTATCATGTGCAAGCAATGAACCAATCTTACTATAAAACATCCTAAATTACTTGACTTGACTTCCCCACCATCATGCGAGTGCTTTGAAAATGATGAAGCTTTGAAACAAATGTTAGGAATTTATGATACAAAATCTTCTATTCCTTCAAATAAAAGAATTTCCTATGCTATAATCAATACCAAGCAAAAATATATAGAAACCACAAACAATGTGAAAGACACAAGCATGGAACAATATGACCTTAATTTCCCAAGTCAAATTCGTTTCCCTTAGGAGATACAATTGATATACCAATGGACATAGACGATAAAGAAAAATTCATTAAGATAGGGAAGTGCCTTGATGATGAAGAACAAGAGGATACTACAACCTTGCTCCATGACTATCCTAAACTATTTGCTTGGAAATATTTAGACATTCTAGGAATAGATCTGAAGATAGTAACACACAACATCATCCTCGCTAAAAATGCTAAGATTGTTTGAAAAAAGATACGAAAGATGCATCCTAAAATAGCCTTGCTTGTTAAAGGAGAACTTGAAAAATTCCTTGACGCAGATTTCATTTGACCTATTGATTATTCTCCTTGGATCTCAAACATTGTCACAGTTGCAAAACCTGACATTCATATTAGGATGTGTACAAATTTTTGTGACTTGAATAAAGCCTCTTTAAAAGACGATTTTCCCCTTCCTAATATCGACATGATAGTGGATTCAACTACGGGACATGCTTTGTTGTCATTCATGGATGGATTTTCTTGATTTAATCAAATCTTCATCAACCCACAAGATCAATATAAGACAACATTTACAACCATTTGGGGGACATTTTGGTGGGTTATGATGCCTTTTGGATTAAAGAATGCAAGAACAACCTATCAACGAGCCATGACATTGATATTCCATAATTACATACATAAAATCTTGGAAGATTATGTTGATGACATCTTAACCAAATCATTAACAAGACAAGACAATGTGAATGTCCTTTGAAAGATCTTTGAATGGATGTGAAAATACATGTTACTAAATCCCAAAAAAGTGTGTCTTTGGAGTAGATAGTGGAAAAAATTTAGGGTTTATCATATCTCACAGAGACATTGAGGTTGACACAAAGAAAATTGATGCTATAATCAACATGCCACCTCCTAGAAACATTTCTCAATTTCATACATTACAAGGAATAATTCAAGTCATCCATCGTTTTGTGGCATCCTTAGTCGATCGAACAATACCTTTCACATATCTCCTCAAAAAGGATGTGCTTTTTTATTGGAATGAGGATTGTAAACAAGCCTTTGAGAGCTTGAAGGAATACCTTGCAACTTTGCCCATTCTACAACCCGTTATTCCAAGAAAACCATTCATCCTTTATATAGCCACATCAGCCCATGCTCTTGTAGCATTGTTGGCTCAGCAAGATGAAAACGGTAAAGAACATCCTAATTATTACATTAGTATAACTCTAATAGATTATGAAAAGTGATACACACCAATAGAAAAACAATGTTTGGCTCTTGTATTCGCTATGAATAAGTTGTGACACTATTTACTAAATGTGGAAATACAAGTAATGACAAAATTCAACCATCTCAAACATTTGTTTAATAAAATAGATCTATCTAGATGCCTAGCTAAGTGGGTGATGTTGACTAAATTTGACCTTAATTTTTTTTCACAAAAATTAATTAAATGCCAAGCCTTAACCAACCACTTAGCTGACACTCCTTCCCCTTTGGCATTACCTAGCACCCCCTCTTTCCCCAATGATAATGTGTTGGAAATTAAACCTAATACATGGGAGCTATATTTTAATGGATCTAAGTGTAGAATTGGATCTGGTACTAGGGTTATACTGATCCCACCCACATGAAAACCTATTCCCTTGTCATATCGGTTAAACTTCCTATGTACAAATAATACTCCTGAGTATGAAGCTTTGCTAGTAGGATTATGTGTTGCTCTGATCTTGGGTGTAAAACACATTAAAATCTTTGGTGATTCGCAATTAGTAATCAAACAAATAAATGGAACATATCAAGCAAAACATGCAAGTTATCAAAATACAAGGATCTTACAATGCACTTGTTAGAGAATTTTGAGTCATTTACCATTGATAACATCCCACGAAAGGATAATCGGCATGCGCATGCAATGGAAAGTGTAGCTTATCTTATATACCTCAATATCCTTCAAAATATTTCACATTCACCATTCATCCCATCACAAAACTTTCAATTGATGATAAATTGGAAGATGTTCTAACAACTCAAGAAGATTCGAGTGAATGATACGATATGATATTTAATTATTTGAACAATGGTACCTTTCCCGAGCCGACAACTAAGAACATTTGAGCCCTCTTGCGCAACCTTGTATCTAAGTACATAATTCTCATTGACGTGTTGTATCAAAGATCATTCCATGGTCTGTTACTCAAATGCCTAAAAAAATATGAGATACCCATAGCCCTTGAACAAGCCCATTCAGGTGCTTTTGGTGGTCATTTTGGAGGAAAAACATTGGCCCAAGAACTCATTCGCATTAGATACTATTGGAGAAATATGGAACAATATTGCTTTGATTACATTACAAAATGCCACAAATGTGAGGAGCATAGCAACCTCACCCATACTCCTACTTATGAACTTCAAGCTCAAGTTCTGATATGGCCCTTTGTGGTTTGGGGATTAGACATAATATGAAAGATATCACCTCCTTCTTCCATTGGACATACATTTATCATCACTTCAACCGATTACTTTACAAAATGGGTAGAGGCCATTCCCCTTCAATCCACAACAGCTAAGGTAATATGTCATTTCATATTGGAATACATTATTACTTGCTTTGGCCTTCCACGTTAGTCTCTGATAATGGTACACCATTTAAGAATAATGATGTGAAGAAATTCTTAGAGACATTCAACATACAACATAACTTTTCAACACCTTATTACCCACAATCTAACAGTCAAGTTGAATCCACTAATAAGTTTATCAAACAAATCCTGAAGAAAATCTTTAACAAACATCATAAATATTGGCATACACAATTATACTAAGTGTTATAGGCTTATCGTACAAGGTATTAAATCCTCTACCGGAACTACACCTTATAATATTGTCTACAGAAGTGAGGCCATAATGCCCTTGGAGTTAGAGATTCCAAAGTTAAGAATCACTCTTCAAGGACTTATCAATGATAGAAACTATAAAGAGCAAAGATTACATCTGCTTGAAATGCTCGATGAACAATGCATCAACGCTCTTGAACATCTTCAGGTTTATGGCAAAAGGAAACAACGATATTACAATATCAATGTCATCCCTCACACATTCAACAAAGGTGATTTAGTCCTATCTCAAAATCAACACAACATCAATGTTGATCCAAATGAAAGAGGAAAATTTAGTCCTAATTGGTTAGGATCGTACATAATTGACAAAAACTTTGGGTCCAGTGTGTATGTATTAACAAAACTAGATGGCACACCTCTTAAAGAAACTATCAATGTCGTGCATCTGTTTCGGTATCATGTCTAGTCCTTTGAATAGTGTGAATGATAAATCAATGTTGTTAGAGCTATTGGATTGTATTCCATATTCTTTCGCATTGATTCATTCCTAACAAACCCTTAGGTGTATATCTTGAACACTAGGGTGGTTATGTAAGTCATTTTTATATAATTGCTTTAGGTGTCATACTATTCAAATTCATCATCTATGTTATGTTAGATTAGATCCTTATATGCATTTAATGTTCTTTAGTTAGATCATAGGTGCATTTAATTTAGCATAACATAATTACAATGTTGCATCTAAGAGAAACTGTAATAATTTTTAATTAGATCATAAAAAGTATGTTAAATCATGAAGATATTCATTAAATAATCTTACAAATTTTAACACATAAAATTAACTACTAAACCATCATATGCTCATATAGATATATCAAAAAAATTATGTACATGTCATATATATAATATCACTGAGGTTTGTGGCTACTAGATCCCTCGGGATTTGGTACTCATGCCACTCCAGTGGTGGTACATCGAGAGATGGTGGTATGTCATCGTGATCACGATCTGCTGAGTCTAAGAGCAAACTCTAAACCTCGCATCTATCCTAGGGCCTCCCAATGTGCTCCTACTATCTGATCTCTCTCCGCTTGTAGCCTAGCTACCTCTAACTCTAGTCTCTTGAACTCTACTGGAGTTTGGGATGACTATCCCTCTGATGCAGCATTGGCTCAGTGGACTCACCTCCTCAAACTCTCATATGTTTCTCGTAGTCTCCCAAATGGCCTAAGTCACTCCGAGTCCTAATCTACAATAGGTGGGGGCACATAGTCTGAGTATGTGACCTCCTCATCGACTACTATGAGCACTATATTTTGAGCTTCTTGTCAATAGAGATCTCACCAATCTCTCACAGCTCTTGCAAGATAGACACAATAAGTAATCAGTACACATTATGATATACAGAGAGCATAAATATAAGCACAACGTACATGCATAAATATAAATTCTCACCAATATCTCTTGTAGGCTATGAAACATCAGCCTTGTCCTATGTAGGGGGCATGGAAGATGTGCTAGCCTCTCAATGACTATGGGTATTAATGTCTGCTACTGCTCGTGATCTATTCATACAAATGGATGAGGGCTCTCCCCACTCATGCAGTGCTTGATCCTTAGCTACCACCTCATCACCCTCTCTCATGGGTGACTCTTCCTCCTCATCCTCCTCCCGGTCCTCCTCATCATCCTCCTTGTCTCCTTTGTCCTGACCATCATAATTAGGATATGCATCCTCATCATAGTCCTCATCTATGACATTTGTAAATATGTTTTCAGCCCTATACCATGTCTCCTCATCCATGTTCTCTATATCATCTCCCTCATCTAGAAGTGGTACTACATCTCCTATAAGCTCATCAATTAGAAATATGGGAATTGGTTGTGATATTTTCCACCGCTCCTCATAATCATCTATGGCACTAACGTCATCAGTGTTAGAGACTGGAGCCATATCATGATCTGAGTACTCGGAGTCACTGTAGACAACATTCTCTATAGTGAACCATACTGTATCACTAGGTTTGTGGGCACTCCGCACTGACCACCTGAAGAAGGTTCATGCCTTCGATGGTGTCTACAATTGCCCAAAATTCTGAATGACCTTATCATAGTAGAAAGGATTTACTACGTAGTCATTGTGGCCAATCAAAAATCTATCCAACTACAATCTCCTCATTTGACGAGTGTGATCTGGACATTGAAGTGTAAGTTTGTGTAGTCTTCAAAGGATCTTGTCCTCCTCCAAATGTTCAAATCTCACTCTCCAAAAGTGTAAATCTTCGTACTGCCACAACCGTCATAGAGGAAAACTAAAGGCCCGAGGGTACCCCACTATTGTTGGACATGAGAAGCCAGTAGGTCTAGTATAAGTGATATGCTCAAGGAACCAAACCTGTAGAAGTCTACAATGTACCATGTTGTCCACCTCTTGAAAAATGAACCATCCAAGATCATAGTATAGGTACACTAGGATACAACGTCCCCAACCATATACTATAATATGCTTCACCATCCCTCGTATCAGGTGTACTAGTCCTCCCTCTAGGTGTGTTACACGCCCATCAGGGATGAGTACTATTGCAACTATGTGCATCATAATCTATCTCACCACTGGGGCTCATGAATATAGTAGCATAGGAAGCTCCATTCCTGCCCTCGCCAGCTCATCGTGCACTAGCCCATCTAGGAAATATTGTATGTTAGTGTCCTCATAAAATGTATGATCTCCTTGGAAGTGTACCCGCTCTCTGAATGGGAACTCAGAGGATGTGGTGGATTTCCTCTAGAGTGATCATCATCTCACCAGTAGGAAGGCAAAATGTGCAAGTGTCTGAATCCCAGCACTCAACTAGAGCCATCAACATCGCATCATGGTAACTCATGGGGGGCATGAGGTATGCCCAATATACCCCAACAACCTGCAAGTGCTTTGTGTCCTCCTCTGAAATTGCGAGGGCTAGGTCTCTAAGAAAGTTAAGTTGCTTACCACCCAAATGTTGATGCGAACGAGTGGGTACCTATCAATAAAGACAAAGTATGCCCTATAAGCAATCTAAAATATTTAATTTCTACATTATTCATCATAAAAGTGTGCTAAAGTCCCTCTAGTGTGCTTTCCTAAAGGCCCTAGACACTTTAGACCCCTTTTTGGACACTTCACAAAGAAATGGGACACTTTGCGAAAAAATTGGGACACTTTGTGAACAAAAGGGACACTTTGCGAACAAATGGGACACTTCACAAAAAAAGGGGAAACTTTGCAAAAAAATTCCCTAGATCCTAAATTAACCTAGTAATGCATAAAAATCACCAAATAACTATGTAGAAACTAAGAAAAGTTAGCAAAATTGACTCACCTTGTGCTAACGCTCGTCGTACACCACCTGATCTTGTAGCACTTCCAGTATTGCAGACTTGTAGTCCCATCTACTCGACATCTTTCACTATTCTCTCATCCCTCTCAAGCTACAAGAAGGTAAAATGACAAAGTAAGCTACAATTTACTTCACTTTTAGCTCTTATGTATGTTTAAAACTAGGGTTTTTACTATATTAGAGTTAAAAATTTCCTTTTATCCAGATCAACATAACGGGTGCTAGAGAGCTCCGTTTTCAACATCGTTTGTTGCGTTGAAATCATAATTCCACTCCTAACATCACTAATTTTCTATCATTATGTGGCATGGTATGACTTACCCCATTCGACATGGCTAGATTGTTACCTTGATTCCACCTCTATAAAGCAAGCAGAATCAAGGGGGGGCATACATCTACCCTCGAATTTGATTTCAAAAAAAAAGAGTTAGATAAGAGGATTTTTGGACAACTAACGAATTCATGTTGAAGGATGTGATTCCTAATGTTGTGGTTTTGAAGATAACTACACTATGGGCTTCATTCTCCTGTCTTTTGAATAAGTATCCTTTTATGAGATAAAATGTACTATTTAGAGTCCTTTAGCTTGCATATGCACATAGAGTCATATGGGCACTAAACTGGGGCCTAAATGTGGACAATAAAATTGTACTCCCTTCTTGGAGATAGTACAATTCTTGGTCTAATTTGGACCTATCTTGGGCACCTTTACATTTATTATCCTTTAAATCAACATTTATAGGCCCCTAGGACCCATTATTTCGGACCTTGAGGCTTATTCAACTTAAAAATTATATAAATCCTAACAAATAGCACTTAATTCATTTAAATCCTAAAAACCCACCTCAAAAACCTTAAGTGGGACCCATTCACCACCTTGGTTGAATGAGTCCCCTCTGGTGGGACCCATTCACCAAGAGTGGCGAATGAGTCCCTTTTGGGGCATTTTTCAAGTTTGAGCAAGAAATTCACCGACCTAATTCAAATTTCCATTGGATGTCATCCTTTGAGGTCTAAATAATTATTAATTAGGTGTTAATGCCTATAAATATAAGTTTTAGGTCATTTTTCAACATATCTAAGAAATTTTTAAATAAACTCAAGAGTCAAGTATTGAGGATATTTTTCACAAGAGCATTTACAAGTCCATTTATAGCAAAGTTGAAGCTTTGGGGCAGCATTCAAGGATTTTTTGTAGGTCTTCAAGGTCGCTTTTATTCTAGATCAAGAATTGTTAAGGATTGATCATGGATGCCTATGGAGAATCATGAAGAATTCTAGATTGGGGAGATGCAACTAGCCATCAAACCAAACCTAAGGACTTGTTTTCTAAGTGATTCCATCTTCCATTGTCTCTCTATCTTTATCCTAATGAAGGTTTTCATGTTAGTGAGATTCATTTTTAATGTGATTTAGGATCTCTTAGAGTGTTTCTTACATCATTCAAGTTTTGTTCATGCATCTTGTTCTTGCATATTAGAATAGGGTTGCATCTTGCTTTAGAAGTCCTAGTCTTAAACACACTTAGGGCTAGGGTTTTTCTACATATTTCATTATCTCTTTTAAGGTTTAAATAATAAACTAGGGGTTTGATGGAAAACCCCCCATTATCAATCAAATTATATTCTATTTTTCAGGTTTTTTTCACATAACCGAATCCGGGTTCTAATCTGGGAATAAAGCACAGATGTTGGAGTACAAATCTATGATTTTTTTTTTGGAAAAAGAATAAAAGGACTGATTTTTCATTAGTGGAAAATGAGTCCCATTGAAGGTATTTTATAGATCATTTTGCAAATTCCAGTACCCATTTCTTCGAAACAACTTTCTGAGCAAAAACCCTTATCTGGGACTAAATCGCCCAGCTTGGCGTATGAGTCCCAGCTAGTCAGAAAGTCATTTTCTTTAGAATTTTAGAGACATTTCCAGTCTTCGCTCTAGCCTCTACAAGTTTCTAGGTTCACTCTTTCTCTTTTGCTTCTCTATCTTTTTTATATTGCATTCAATCTATCTTTTTGCATATCACAGTGTGTTTTCAAACATCTTGCATTTTCAAAGTTGGCACTTAGTGGTGAATCCATTTCTTGTTTTCATTCATTTCCAAGGTTATCTTATGGTCATATCTCTCATATCCTTCATTTGGTTGACTCCTCTAAGATATTCTTGAATGTGAATATTGCAAAATCGGATTCCTCTTCCTTTATTACCCTTTTGGTGTGAGCGAGGAAGTTGTGCATTCCATTTCAATTTTCCATAGAATGTTATATGTAATATCGACACAAATGCATGGCATTTATAGGTTCTTTTAGAGGTGTACCATCTATTTTTGTTAATGTGTAGGCTCCAAATCCATAGTTTTCATTGATAATGTAAGGTCCTAACTAGTTAGAGCTGAATTTTCCTTTTTCATTTAGGGGAGCACTGACATTACGCTAATTTTCATATAACACTGGGTCACCTTTATTAAATTCATGAGGAATGACATTATCATTATAATCACTTTTTTTTTCTTGAAATAAGCTTGCAGATGTTCAAGAGCGTTTATACATTGTTAATCCAACATTTCAAGCTGATGTAGTCATTGTTCTTTATAAGTAGTGTCATCAATGAGCCCTTTAAGAGAAATTCACAGAGGAGTTTCTAACTCTAAGGGCATTATTTATTTGGCACCATAAACCAGGTTATACAATTTTTTTCTAGTAGATGTTCTAATGCTCGTACAATAAGCCCATAATGCATAAGTTAGTTAAGTATGCCAATCTTTATTATGTTTACTTATTGTTTTTTTGCAGAATTTTTTCAATAGTGTTGTTAGTTGCTTCTATTAGTCCATTTGATTGCGGATAATATGGTGTTGAAAAATGATGTTGAATATTGAAAGTTTTCAAAAATTTCTTCACTTCATTATTCTTAAACGGAGTTCCATTATTTGAAACTAATGTGGAAGGGAGACCAAAGCGAGCAATAATATGTTCCATTATGAAACAAAATATTGCATCAGCTGTCGTAGAATGAAAGGGGATAGCTTCTACCCATTTCATGAAGTAATCAATTGCGATAATAATAAATGTATTTCTAGTGGAAGAAGGTGTTGATATCTTCCCAATAAGGTCCAAACCCCAAACTAAAAATGGCCAAATAGGAACTTGAGCACAAAGTTTGAAGACAGGGGAATGAATCAAATTGTTATGCTCTTGGAATTTATGGCATTTCTTCACGTACTCAAAATAATCTTGTTCCATGTGTCTCCAATAATATCATATACGGACCAATTTTTGAACTAACAATCTTATTTTGAAATATCCTCCACAATCACCTATGTGAGCTTCTTCAAGTGCTATAGGGATTTTGGATTGTTTACTTAGATGCAAGTTTTTGAAGATGAGATCAAGTGTTTTTAGTTGTAGGATTAAGAAAGGTACCATCTTTTAAATAATTGAATATCGTTGTGTACGATTCACTAGAGTTGTCAGTATCATTTGATAACACTTCTTTGTTTTCATCATCTATCGACAGTTTAAGGATCATTTGGACTTTAAATGTGATCTCAGTGAGAGGATCATCGAGAGATACAAGGGAAGAGACACTTGCCATTGCATCTGCATGTTGATTTTCCTTTCATGGTATGCATATTATTCAAATTTGTCTAATAATGTCATTGTGAGATCTGCATATCAAACAAGCTTATCATGCTTTTCTTGATATGAACCATTTATCTATTTAATAATTAAGAGTGAATCACCAAATATAGAAATGTGTGACTTACCACTAACGCGGCATGTATACTAGCTATTAAAGCTTCATACTCTGTGGTATTATTTGTGCGTAGGAAGTTTTAAATGGAAAGATAAGGGAATAAGCTTACCTGAAGGAGGAATTAATATAACTCCTACCTTGAGCTAGTTTGATACTTAGAACCATAAAAGTACAACTCCCATGTTTCTTTGTCTTTTTGAATAGTCAACACATTCTCATTGGGGAATTATTCTATATTAGGTAACGCTAGGGGAGAAGGAACATTAGCTAATTGATCAATTAGGGCTTGTCCTTTAATTTCCTTTTGAGAGAAAAATTTAAGATCAAACCCTGTTAATAACATGACCCATTTAACTAAGCATATTGATAAATATGTTTTAGTAAAAAGGTGTTTTAAAGGATCAAACTTTGTCATAACCTATATTTCAACATTCGGTAAATAATGTCTCAGTTTACTAGTAGAAAACAAAAGATCCAAAAATTGTTTCTCTATCATCGTGTATCATGTCTCATAATCGATGAGTTCGGCTAATGTAATAAATAGGGTGCTCTTTACGGTTGTCATCTTGTTGAGCCAACAATACTATAAGAGCATGGGCTGAAGTTGTTGTATAAAGGATAAATGGCTTATCTCGCATAGCAGGTTGTAAAATAGGTGGAGTAGCAAGATAATATTTCAAACTCTCAAAGGCCTACTTACAATCCTCATTCCAATTAAACTGAACCTCTTTCTTAAGGAGTTGTGTGAAAGTTAACATCTGATCTACTAAGGACACTACAAAATGACATATAGCTTGAATTCTTCCTTGTAGAGTGTGTAGTTGAGAGATGTTTCGAGGAGGTGGCATGTCAATAATAGCATCAATTTTCTTCATGTCCACCTCAATGCCTCTATGAGATACTATAAAACCTAGAAGTTTTCCACTATCTACACCAAAGACACACTTCTTTGGGTTCAGTCTAATGTTATATTTTCACATCTGCTCAAAGATCTTTTAAATAATATTCCAAAATATTATGTATGTAATCATGAAATATAAATTTCATAGCTCTTTGATACGTTGTGTCTAAATTATTTAATCCAAAAGGCATAACTACCTAACAAAATATTCCCCAAGCTGTAGTAAAAGTTGTCTTGTATTTATCTTGAGGGTTGATAAAGATTTGATTATATCCCAAAAACACATCCATAAATGACAATAAAGCATGTCCCGCAGTCGAATCTACTATCATTTCAATATTAGGAAGGGGAAAGTCATCTTTTAAAGATGCTTTATTCAAATCACGAAAGTTCATACATCCTAATATGATTATTGGGTTTTGCAACTAAAACAATATTTGAAATCCAAGGAGAATAATCAATAGGTCAGATAAAGCTAGCTTCAAGAAGTTTCTCAAATTTGGCATTAACCAATAAAGTTATCTTAGGATTCCTTTCATATTTTTTTTCACACCATCTTAGCATCTTCTACAAGGACAATGTTGTGTGTTACAATCTTAGCATCAATTCCCAGTATGTCTGAATAAGTCCAAGCGAAGAGTTCATGAAATTCATGAAGTAAGGTTACATGATCTTCTTGTTCATCTTCATCAAGGCATTTCCTATTTGAATTACTTTGTCTTCATTATTTATATCCATCGTTATGTTGATTGTATCTCCCAAAGGAAGTGCATTTTGTTTTGGCATTTCAGGATCATATTCTTCTTTTTCCTTGTCACTTCCATTGCTTTCCTTTTCTTCATCTACTTGTTTAGTGCTAACCATAACACATGTAACCTGTTCCTTTTTAGGAGGATTAAATGATTTTTCATATAATCCCAACATTTCTTTCAAAGCTTCATCATCCTCAAAGTATTCCAAAGATTCATCACAAGTTGTATGAATCAACTCAAGATGCTTCAAGGTGAGAGTTGGTTTATTAGAATTACATATGATAGTGTTGATGTTGAGTGAAGTTCTTTTTGTTGCTTGCATTATTTTAGAAGGTCAATACCCCAAACCACTTTTTGTTTCTTGTCTGTTAGGCTCTATAGGAATGTGGATTCCTTGTTCTTTCCTTCCACATCCTTTTCCACTATAACCAAGTTGTTTTATGAGCTCATAACCTTTCCCATAAAATCTTTCCATTTCTTTCAAGTTTGGTGGTTTTTGGTAGTCTATCTCATTGAAATTTTTTGTATAACTTGTGTCTTCTTCTATAGTGGATGAGGTAGAGGCTTTTGAAATGTATTTCAAATTTTTTGTTGACATTACCATTGTTTTCTTTTTCTTTTTAGTGTCTTTTGTTGTAATTTTTTATTCTCCCATGAATGTTGGTGTGAAATCTAAGGAACCCTAGTCATCTTCCAACAACTTAGTAATTTCATCAATGTTCGTCTCATGTTCTTCCTCCTTTGTAACTTCCTTTTTTATATCTGATTCTAGCATTTCCAAAGGATCTCGTCCTTCTTTCTCGGTGATCAAACAACTTTCAAGTTCAAGATCAACTTTTAGCATGTAAAAATTGTTGTTATAGACATACTTCATTACATGATGCAAGGTAGAAGTCACTCCATTCATTTCATGAATCCAAGGTCTTCCTAGGAGGAGATCATAAGAAATATCCTCAGGCATAACATGGACTGGAGTTTGTAATGTCACTTTCCCAACTTTAATAGGTAATGTGATAACTCCTAGTGGTTGTTTTCCTATATTATCAAATCCATGGATAGATAAAGAATCAAGTTTGATGTCGCTTCTACTTATGTCAATCTTTTCCAAAAGGCTCACACCACAAATTTAGGGCTAAAGCATTGTCAACAAGGGTTTGTTTTATTGCAGTTCAATTAACATGGACTATTATATTGAAGGCTTCATATTTTCTCTAAATTTCTAGGGAAGGTAACTCACTCTTGTGAAAAACAATGTCTAAGTTCATCTCATTCATGTCTTGAACTAGTGTTGTCACATCGTTTGAACTAGTGTTAGGAGGAACCATAACTTGTTACAAGACCATTTGAAGGATGCTATGATAATTAGGTGAGGTTTGAATAAGATCCCATAGGGATATCTTAGCAGGAGTAGTCTTAAGTTGTTCAACAAGATTGTATTCCTTTCCATTATTTAGGGTGTTAGGAATTGCATGCAGAAAATATCAATTAAATGCAAACAAAAATTAAACAGAGGAATGAAAATACATAGAAATAATAACAACGAGAGACAATTGTTAACATGGATCACCCAATCTCAGGCTACATCCATCAACAGAGAGTCCAATATTATTATCTAGCAAATCGAACCAATTACAACCAGTAATCCTTGCAACTCAATACCACTGCAAATGCTACAATACAATATATAAAAAAACACTAACCCTCAGTTGTTTTATCAAGAATTATGTTGGTTACAAAATAGGGTTTTTCTAATGTTGGCCAATAGAAAAATAACTCCCTGGACCCCGCAAGGGGTGTTGCCCCCAAACCCCCATTGAATAATTTGGGTGGAAACCGAGCTGATAAAAGTGGGGAAAATTTAACCCCTGAGTCTAATTAGGCTCCATATAACAACAATCTCCCACTTGGAGACTAATCAAACTCCACAACATATAATCTCCCACTTGGAGATTGATCATAACACCATTGACCCTATAGCTCCCACTGGAAATAAACACCCTGGACCCTGTTGTTCTTTTTTTTTTTAATCTTGAAGACCAACCGAAGCTGAAGATGAGATCAGCTTCTCCCTTGTCACTACCTTTGTTAACATATCCACAGGATTTTCATCTGTATGCATATTTTCTAGCCTTAACTTTCCATCATCCAACACTGACCGAATAAAGTGATACCTCAACTATATGTGTTTGGTCTTTGAATGCAAGGTAGAGTTATTTGCAAGATGTATGGCACTCTAGTTATCCATAAACAAAGAACTATTAGCCTATCATTTTCCCAATTTTTCCATGAAAGATTGTAGCCATATCATCTTCTTGCTTGCCTCTGTTGTAGCTACATAATTTTCCTCCATGGTGGATAAAGCAACCACCTTTTGCAACTTGGAGATCCAACTCACCATTGTCCCACCTATAGTAAAGGCATAACCTATAGTACTCTGCTTGGTATCAATATCTCCTACCAAATTTGAGTCTACATAACCTACTAAATCATTATTAGATCCCCCAAAACATAAATGTTTATCGGATGTACCTCTCAAATACCTGAGAACCCATTTTATTGCATTCCAATGCTCCAATCCAGGATTACTCATATACCTACTTAGGACTCCAACAGCATGGGAAATATTTTATCTTGTGCATACCATGGCATACATTAAACTTCTTATAGTTGAAGCATATGGTACCTTGGACATATTTTCTTCCTCCTCTTGTGTCTTTGGACACATCTCCTTATTCAATTTCAAATGACTAGGCAAAGGTGTGCTGACAGCTTTTGCATTCTCCTTATGGAATCTCTGCAACACCTTTCCAGCATAATCAACCTGAGATAGAGTCAATTTTTTGTTCTTCCTATCTCTGCAAATTTTCATACCAAGGATTTATTTTGCTGCCCCCAAATCCTTCATAGAAAATGATTTTTCTAACTGTTGCTTTAACTCACTTATGTGATCCATGTTAGACCCCGCTACAAGCATGTCATCTACATATAAACATAAAATAATGTAGTTGTTATTATCCAACCTCTTAAAATAAACACAATTTTCATAATTACACCTGTTGTAGCCTTGCTCAACCATACAACTATCAAATTTCAAGTACCATTGTCGAGGTGCTTGTTTCAAGCCATATAAACTCTTCTTCAATCTGCACACCTATTTCTCCTTATCATTGACCTCAAATCCTTGGGACTGTTCCATATATATCTCCTCCTCCAAATCATCATGGAGAAAGGTAGTTTTCACATCTAGTTGTTCCAAATGCAAATCTTCAATAGCCACAATACTTAAAATAATATGAATAGAAGTCATCTTAACAACTGGAGAAAAAAATTCACCATAACCAATGCCTTTTTTTGTGCAAATCCTTTGACAACTAACCTAGCTTTAAATCTATTCTTACCTCCAGCTTCCTCTTTCAGCCTATAAACCCAATTGTTTGGTAAATCCTTTTTACCTACAAACAACTTACATAATTCCCAAGTCTAATTTTTTTGCAAGGATTCCATTTCTTCTTTCATTACAAGCTCTCACTGAACCTTTGTATCCACCTACATAGCTTCATCATACCCTTCTAGTTCACCAGCATCTGTTAACAAAATGGAATACAAAGACAGAGAAATCCTTTCAAGAGGTCTACTTAGCCTTGTTGACCATCTAACATGCACTAGAGTTTGTGGTATTTCTTGTTGTTGTTGTGGAGCATGAGGAACCACTGGAACATCACTATCTAGAGTATCATCCAACACCACAAAATCCTTTTATTTCTTCTCATGTTGCTACATCTGATCTTTGTACAACACCTTCTCATTGAATACAACATCCCTACTTCTCATAATTTTCATATTTTCAACATCCCAAAGCCTATAACCAAATTCATCAATTCCATATCCAACAAAGATACACTTTTTTGATTTTGCATCCATCTTGATTCTATTTTTAGAATCTACATGTGCAAACGCTTCACATCCAAAGGTTTTGAGAAAAGAATAACTCACCTTCTTACCTTTCTATGCTTCCTCTAGAATACCACAGCCCAAAGGAACTGAAGGACCTCTACTAATTAAACATACAGTATTATTGAAAACCTCCACCCACATGTTTAAAGGAATCCCAACATGCAATCTCATGCTCCTTGCATGCTCCATTATTTTCCTATTCATGCACTCAACCACTCCATTTTCTTGTGGAGTCCTTGGAACTATTTTCTTCCTACGAATTCCATTAAAGGAAAAATAATCCTCAAATTCTTTTTTGCAATACTCACCACCATTATCAGATCTGAGACATTTTAATCTTTTACCCATCCCATTCTCAACCAAGCTTCTCCATTTCTTAAATTTTTCAAATACATCAGATTTTTTCCTAAGGAAATAAATCCAAACCTTCCTAGTTGCATCATCTATGAATGTAACATAATATCAAGAGCCACCCAAAGAAGATACCTGAGTTGGTCCCCATACATCTATATGTACAAGCTCCAACTTTTCATCTTTCTTTTGCTTCCCATCCTTGAGAAAACTAACTCTCTTTTGTTTTCCATACACACAACTTTCACAAAAATCCATATTAATGCATTTCAGACATGGTAAAAATTTCTTAGAA
Organism: Sequoia sempervirens; assembly: GCA_007258455.2. Lineage (NCBI taxonomy): Eukaryota > Viridiplantae > Streptophyta > Pinopsida > Cupressales > Cupressaceae > Sequoia > Sequoia sempervirens. Next base: position 222,429,036 of record VDFB02373365.1, read on the forward strand.
TGAAGTACCTTCGTACCTTTTTCCACTCATATGCCCAAGTCTGTTATGCCACAATGTTGTCTCAAAACCTACAGTAATTGTTTTAGTCTCTTCCTATGAACCTGTAACAACTGTTCCTAACCTTGTTTGTGTTTTCTCTGTAACAACTAAAGTAGAAGGAAAAGAATGACCTGTACAAAGATATAAGGTGCCTACTTTCACACCTTTTTCTACTATTAAGGCACCTCTTGAAACCTTCCAATTTTTATCATTAAAAGTAACTATGAAACCTTCATCACCTAGTTGCCCTGCTAAAATTAAATTCCTACTCAGCCTTGGAACATGCCTTACCTCTTGTAGTAGCCAATGATTTCCATTCTGAAACTTAATCTTAATTCTTCCCTTTCTAACAATCTGATAGGGTTCGTTATCTCCCAAATAAACTAGCCCAGAATCCCCTTGGACATAATCAAGAAAATAACTTTTATGGAGCATAGCATGAAATAAGGCCCCTGAATCTAAAACCCATGAATCATCATCATTATCTAGGGAAAGAATCAAAGCATCATATTTAGATTTATTAATTACCACATTTTCCTCCTTATTGCCTTCTTGTTTTTCTCCTTCTTTATTCTTTTGAGATAAGCAAGCTTTCTTCAAATGACATGGTTTCCCACAATACCAGTAATCCTTTTGTCCTCTGGATTGGGACCTCTTGTCCTTTGATTTTCCTCGTGACTTCCCATGACCTCTAGAACCTTTTCCTCTCTCCTTTGATCTGCCCATGCTTTCTGCATTCAAAACACTACCTAATGTAGATCCACCTGAGCTTTTCATATGAATTTCCTCACTCAAAATAACACCAACACCATCATCAAATTTCACAGTATTTGAACTAGAAACAGAGTTACTAACCACCATTACCAAACTATTCCAGCTTTTAGGAAAAGAACATAATATCAAGGGAGCTCTAAATTTTTCATCGAATTTTACATTTATAGAGGTCAATTGACTGGTAATAATATTAAACTCATTAAAATGATTTGTCACAAATCCACCTTTAATCATTTTCAGATTAAACAAACACTTCATGAGAAATACCTTATTTGAAGCTGAGGGTTTTTCATACAATTTAGCCAAAGCTTTCATCAGTTCATCTATTGTCTTCGCTTTTTTTATATTGAACACCATAGATGGTTCTAGGCACAACTGAATGGTTCCCAATGCCTTTCTGTCTAGAAGATTCCAATCCTCATTAGTCATTGTTTCTAATTTCCTGGCTATTCCTTCCAATAGCCTCCATAAATCCTTCTGATAGAGATAATTCTCCATCTACATCTTCCATAACTGATAGTTATTCCCATTGAATTTATCCACCTTCAATTTACCCTTGTCCACCATTGCTCCCACTTAACTATGAGACCTTCCTGCAAATGATAATTGAACACAACCCGCTCTGATACCACTTATTAGGAATTGCATGTAGAAAATATCAATTAAACGAAAATAAATATTAAACAAAGGAATGAAAATACACAAAAATAATAACAAAGAGAATTTTTAACATGGTTCACCCAAACTTGAGTTACATCACCAATAGAGAGTCCAATATTATTATCCAGCAAATCAAATTGATTACAACTAGTAATCCTTGCAACTCAATACTGTTGCAAATGCTACAATATAATATAAACGAAAAACATAACCCTTAGCCATTTTATCAAGACTTATGTCAATTACAAAATAGGGTTTTTTTTATGTCGACCAATAGAAAAATAACTCTCGACACCTTTATAAAATAATAAAAGTCATTTGAGGTTTCATGGGCGCTGCCCTTGAGCCCCCATGAGGGCACTACCCCTTGACCCCGTCTTGGGGCGCTACCCCCAACCCCCCATTGAATAATTTGGGGGGAAACCACACCGATAAAAGTGGGGAAAATTTAACCTCTAAGTATGATTAGGCTTCATATAACAACACAGGGGAAAACAAGGAGCACTAGGCAAGATAAGGTTAGGAAAGGGTAATAAAATAGGAGTTGTTTGTTGTTGCCTATTGTTCCTTGTATTCTAGGTGTGTGCAATGGTATTATAACCCATTTGTTGTGAAGCTTTACCATCGTCAAGAAAATTCTTTTTTTTTATGGTTCAAGGATAAGAAGGATTTGTTTTGAATTTGAGGTTTTTGTGAAGGAGGGTAAATTATAAGTTGTGGTGTGATTGTGTTAATGTCTTTTTGTTTTTATTTTTCATAACAAGCCTTAGTGGATGAACTTTGTGAGATGAATTCCTCAAGGGTTTCATCTAGCATGTCAAATTCATCACTACTAAAAGGATTGAGGGATAGGTTAACTTTGAAAGGAAATTTGACATAACTTTGCCTTCCCTAAGGGTCTTGTTTGATTTTTTTGTTTCTTTTGTCCTTTTTTTTTATTTTATAATGAATGCAAAATGTAAAATAACTTATCTATTGATGCAATAAGGTGAAAAATGTAGAATTTTAGTGCTACCTTTAACTGAAATATGTAATAAATTATTTTCCCAATGTTGCCAAATATATCTAAATAAAAAATAAATTGAATGCAAAGACAATCTATTTCAGACAACTACTTCTCAAATCTTAGAACAGAGACAAAAAAGCTTATCAGAAACTAAAAAAAAATAAAAATTTTGTTGTCTCAAGGTGTACAAGGACTCATTCACCACTAAAGGTGAATGGGTCCCAGTCTAGGTTTTTATAGAGAACAAAAAGTCGCATAAAACACCAAAAAACACACAGAAGCCTTGGTGATCAGGGTGTATAGGGACTCATTCACCACTAAAGGTGAATGGGTCCTAGTTTTAGGGTTTTCTAAGTTTGATTTTAGTTTTCCTGAGTTATTTCTATGTATTTGTTGTCTCATATTTGTAATAGTGAATTCTGTAATAGATTTTCCAGATATGGAGTCTCTAAATGAAACTTTTACTAAGGTTAAATGATGAATAAGATGACCAAATCTAGAATGAAATTTGAATCTAAATGTTTGAATGATAATCTCAATGTGAAAAATATGTAAAACTAAATCAAATCTAAAGCACTTTTTCTATTTTTTTATGAATATAAGCAAAGCAAACATGAAATTTTACCCTAAATGCAATGTTCACTAATGCACAATGAAGAAACCCTAAATGCAATGCAAATCTAATGAAAACTAGGATCTAGGGTTTTAATGCACTTCAAATCAGAAATTAAGATGTTTAAAGGGGTGGGGCTCAGCAAAATGAAACATAGTAAAAGAGAGGAGACTATGATACCTAACCCCCTTTTTCTAGGTTATACTTTCATTCAAAAGATGAGATCCAAGAACCTTGAAATAACTATCAACCCAAGAGGTGAATTAATTCAAGATTTAGGGATCTTGCAATCTCTCCTTTATGCAAGGACGAGGTAGTGAGATAAATCACAATTTGGGAAGAAGAAATTGAACTAACAAATAAACCCTAATTCTAGGTCTAACACATGTAATGCATGAATCTAGCACAAAACAAGAAGAAAATATAACTTTTTTGGAAAAACAGGGAGTAGATAATGTTGTGCACCTAATCAAACTTTCCTTTTTGAAGTGCTAACAGGGACTCATTCGCCACTAAAGGTGACTAGGTCCTGGTAGGCATGTTTAGAGAGTTATGAATCTAAAACTGAAGCTTGTATAGTCTAGGATCTATTTCCCCTCAAACCTTAACAGGGACTCATTTTCCACTAAAGGTGAATGGGTCTTCTTAGGTCCTTCTGGAAAAATATAAATCTAATCTTCAACTTCCAGTTATGAACTCCTTTGCACCTTGAAATTCTTGCTTTCAGATCTGGATTTGCTAATAATCTACAAGACAAATTTTGTAGCTTGTTAGTGGATAGGGGTTTGCCTCATTCAAATCCCTTGTTGGTAATTAAACCTTTGATGATGAATGAAAATATAAAACATGTAATGTGTACAATCCTAATCTTAAGTGTCTAAGATTAAGATCCCTAAGAATGTAAAGGAAATTATATTCAATTGTGTTAGAATAGAACCCTAAAATGAAACATTAACAATGCAGGTGACCTACTATAGAAGATCCCAAATCCTCTCAATAAATCACAAATCTGAATATACCTCTCTTTATGCTAAAATTAGGATGATCATAGAAGATGGAATCACTTAGGAAACAAGTCCTTAGGCTTGTTGTATGTCTTGTACATCTCCCAAAACCTAGAATTCCTCATGATTCTCCATAGGTATTTATCATCAACCCTTCACTAATGTGTTATCTTTGACAAAAAATGAGCTTGAAGACTTGTAATGTTGCTCCAAACTTCACTCTTGGTTGCTTCTTGACTATGAATGCTTGATCTCATGAAAGTTCTTTTGTCTCTTAGCTTGTTTGAAATCTTCATCTAGTTGAAATTATGTAAAATAACCTTATATTTATATATAACTTGAGAATTGACCCTAAAATTCAAATAATTCAAGATGACATCAAATATAGGATTGAAAATCATTAAAATCCCACTACAATTAAATTCAAAAAAGGGGTGTCCTATGTGAGGAGGACCCATTCACCCCTAAAGACGAATGGGTCCTAGCACAACTTTCCAGGACCATTCTTCGGGGGGATGAAATAAATCAAAAACCCATTTCAAAAATGCCAAGAAAGGGGTGTCCTATGTGGAGAGGGCCCATTCTCCACTAAAGGTGAATGGGTCCTAGCACCATTTTCTAGGACCTCAAATTTTCCAAATTTAACATCATGCAATATCGTTATTGGCTATCAGGATAGATCCTTCAGAAAGTGTAATTAAGAGGGCTTGAATTTGAATTAAAGGGGAGAATTAAGCTCAATTAACCATAATTAATTAATGAAACCCTAGATAAGTGTGAAAGTGTAATACAACACTTTACAACACCCCAAATAAGGTAGAATTTAAGTCCATTTTAGTTAAAAGGGCCCTAGATTCAATGTGAATGTGTACAACATATTACAACAATAAATCAAAGCATAATTAGGTTAACTTTATATCAATTATTCACAAATTAAGTGTGAAAAAAGGTTACTTTTTTTCTACACTACAATTGGAAAGGTTATTTAATCATGTTTGCCATGTTTGAAAAAGAATTGTTTTAAATGTGTGTTATTATGCTTGGATATGCTTGCATTTTTCTTAGTTGATTCTTTTATTTGTGAAACCTTTCAATTTGTTTTATGCTTATATATATATATATATATATATATATATATTATAATTTATATGAATTTTTTCTATTTATACTTTACATAGGTTTTCAATACTATATATTTGTAGCATGAGATAGAGTTGATTTGAGTTACTTTAGTATCAATGTCATTTAAACATGGGTTATTAGTTTGGTTATTCCTAGGGTTAGAATAATCTATGGGAAAAGGGGGTAACCTTTGTATAGGGTATGAATGGTCAAAACCAAATCGAGCTAGGAAGGTGGGTGGATAGATGAATCTCACTCGAAGTATTGGGTGATGAATTCTTTGGCCAAAGTAATGTAAGTAGCCAATGTTTACACTTTCAATTCATTGTGATTCAAGTTTACATACTAGGCAGGGATTGTCATACATGTTGGTTTTAGCCATAGTATGGTAGATATAGATATGTAGGACACAAAACTATGCTTAGAGAATGATAGGATTATGAGCCTAACAAACCAATCTCTTCGTCGAAGGGAAGGGGAATCTTACCAAGTTTGGTAGATGTTTGAGGGACCGCAGTAAGTCTATGGTTGGCGAAAAATCACTTGAGTGATGCTTCTCCTCATGTAGTTAGTGGCCAAGATTTGCGAAAAGGTATTCTAGACCATTTTTATTTCTATTTCAGTAAGCTCATTGAAGCTATGTATGTAATCATGTATTTATCTCTATGGAAAATTGTAAATGTGAAATGAAATCCTGAAATTATGTAATGTGAAATCGTTACTTGTATTAATGAAATGATTCTTTGATTATGCAATGGGAAAGTTTGGAATTATTTCTTTCAAATGTGCATTAGTTATTCAATTGAAAAGAAAAAATTTATTGCTTGTGATGTTAGTAGCATAAACTGTTCACTTGTGGGTAAAACATAGTAAAATTACTAGGTAGAACAATGGGCATGTTAGATGAAAATTTTAACCTTATATAAATTCTAATCTTAAAACTCACATTGTATGTTGAAAAGGTTAATGGTGAGCCTTTGACATCAACACATATTAGCTGGAGTGGTCATACATTTTACATTGAGGTAAGCTTGAGTATTTTTTTTAATTAAAAAGCATATAGTCAACTTAATATATTTATATAATAATGTACAAGATTACAATAATAATGTCTTTCAAGTTCATAATCAAAATTATAAGTTAACATATACGATATCATCTTGATATATCAACAACATCTCCTAACATGATCATTCTTTTAGGCACATTCAATCTCTGTCAAAATTCTAGAGAACCCTGTACCATATCAACTTGTTATATTCAACAATAGTTGATTATAACCTGATTCAAAACTATTCCAAAGTTTTCTTGCTTCATATACCATATACTACTCCATAATTCTCATGCTTTCAAATCCCATATTAGTTTGTTAGATTCAAAAAACAACTAAATATAAGCTATAACTATAGTGTTCCAAATGTTCATTCTTTCAAGCATTTCCAACAAACGGGCTATCTACCCTTTCCCCTTCGTGCATGCTCTAATGTGTCAGTGGTGTTGAATGTGAATTTTCAATAATGTTCATATCTGGTACTTGTGGAATTGGCCTGACCTGATGTGCCTTCCTGTTGCTTTCTTTAGCTTGAGACTCTGTAGATTTCACCACCTCTATTTGTTTTGCCTTTAGATTATCATAGAATTTGATACTCCTCTTAGTATTCACACCATAATGGAGCATGGTGTTTCTATAGCATTATCATCTTCGATTCCTTTGATAGTGGTATGAGCCAGATTAGAAAATTTCATATTATATAAGTCTATTAGTGAAAATTTGAATGATATTCATTTGTAGTTGTAGACACTAAAAAATTTCTTGATCGAGGTCATACACTTGAAACATATTTATTAACATCATTTCCTCTTTATCCATCCTCTTTTCGCTTAATTAATTCAATTAGCCTAGCTAATTAATTAATTACATCATTTTCATCCATTTATCCTAATTAATTAAATTGGCTTAATTCATCTATTTCCGCACTAACACTTCATCTCATTAAATTAAATAAATCAAAATATTTAATTTAATCCCCTAAGTCATCTTATTCAACTAAATAACCCTATGTTATTTAATTAAATGTCATTTCATCCCCCTCCCCTATTTATTAAATCATCTAGTTTAATAAATATCTTTTAATTCTTCTAATTCCCTAATTGGATAGATTAAACCTTGTTTAATTAGCAATTAAACTAATTTTCTTCTAATCAAAGGGAATATTCCCATGGAATATTGTTTATCCTTTTTACACAATTAAAACTTTGTTTTAATTTGTAAAATCCCTTTTTCCTCACCCTAAAGGAATATTCTAAGGAATATTCTCTTTCCTCCAATCAACTCACATAACTTCAAATGCAAGTTAACCCTTTAACCTCTTAAGCAAGTTACCATTGACCTATGTGAGCAGGTCAAAAGTGTGTTTGTTTGAGGCAAGTGTGAGCCTTTGATTAATTTTCATCTTGTATTCTCATTCATTGATGAGAATCCATGATCCATGCATCTCATCTCCTTCATCTTGAACCGTTGATTAAGCTTTTTGATCTCAACCACTCGTTTCTCATTTGCTCTCCTATAAATAGATCACTATTTGGAGACAAATGAATCCATCTTTTATTGCAAACTTATGTTGTTAAATTTACTCGCATACTTACTTATCTCTTACTTTTTAGCTTGTTTTAGTTTATTTTCATTGCATAATAGCTTAGAGCCTTCATTAATGGCTTCCATGCATCCATCTTAGTTTGTAAATAAATTAGGGATTTCATCTTTTAGCATCATTTTAGCTTAAATTAGCTTAAATTATCTTGTATTAGCTTAGATTAGCTTAGATTAGCTTAGAAATTAGCTTAGATTAGCTTCGCAATTAGCTTAGATTATCTTAGCAATTGCATAATTAGATCATTTGTAGCATACAATCATGGTAACTTAGCTTGCATCATGTTCATTTTGTGCATAAACTTGGTTTTCATACACCAAACACCATGGTTTCATCGATTCTCTTCCATATAATCGATTGAGACAAGCTCACTATCATGGGATTGGGAAAGGGTCATCGTTCCACATCAACGTGACACCAATTCCACAACAAGATGAATTTTGAATGGATTGGAGTAGATGTTTTGATAAGCTTTCATAATTTTAGTATGTTATGTTTTGGTGAAATGTTTATTTTTAATCTTGTTTGATCTATCTTGTTGAGATTTGAGTATTGGTGGCTCCATTATGCTTCAATTCTTCATGGATCAAGCATATTCAGCCCAACCGGTATCCTCACATCGACAGTAGTTTAATTCGTATCTTGATGCTTTCCATAGCGCTTCACAACTCTAGCTTGTGAACATGCCCCTATTATAGAAAAAAGAGAGGAAAAAAAAGATTTGAATTAATTATGAGTATGTGATAAGTGATTATTTTGTTATATGTGACACTATAATTTAATTTTTATATATTAATGTGTATACTTTTTATTGTATCAGGTTTAGCTCCTGAATAGTTTAGAGATGAGGTTGAGTCAGCAAGTTTGAAAGCAACCATCATTGTATGCCTCTCCATCCAATTGATAGTCAAATGTGGCTCGTGATCTCTTCCCTTCCCCTAGAGGGAAGTGATTAAATTCTAGGGTCCTTTTTTGTATGCCTATATGACAGTTTTGTAGATATATTTTTGTATTAGTGTTACGTGACATTGTATGCCTATATGGCTTTATTGTAAGCTTGTATATATTTCTTGTACATATATTGTACTTTTAGTGACATATAACATTGTATTCCTATATGGATTTTTGGTTAATGCAAATCTATTTTACCATTGGTGTCCATATTTGGTTGATACAAATCTGTTTTACCATTATTATCCATATGCCTATATGAGACTTATTGATACTCCTTTTCTCTTCAAGAGTATGGAAATCTGCATACTAAAATAGTGCACATATATAGGTGGGATAGAGACAAATCATAATCCACTTATAATGTTCTAAGAGTCACAATTGAGTTTCAAATATGGGAAATATAGAGAGGGGAGAAAAAATTCATGGACTTAATTATGATCATCATACAAAATGTCAAGTTAAAATACTTAGGGTAAATAGTGAATGTGCATTGAAAATGGGAAGGTATGGTGTCCCCAATATACCTAAAATTGTGTATTAATGTAGGCTCATAATTAAAGTGTAACAATATTAATAAATAAGAACAAAGCTGCATATGAGTAATATGTAATGATGTAACAATAAAAGCACATGTATAGTTAGATTCCCCTAAATGGGAAGAATCTAGCACAATAAATTTCACAAGGTAAAGGGTGGATTAGGAAGAAAAAGGATCAATTAAAAAAATTACCTCTAACTACCTACCCCCTTGCAAACAACATGCAACAATAATGTCATCTTAATTGTATGATGTTAACTCTAGGTCGTTCACTAGTTTTTTTATCAAGGGTTCAAAGGTCAAATGCATCAATGACATAATAAAAAAATTTAATGAAAAAATCAATCCAATTAGGTTAAATATTACCTCTTTTTGTCATTTAGAATTTTTATGTTTATTTGAAGGAGTGGATCTCCAATTTGAAATTCTCATGAGATTGTTCCCTTGCTATGTGTCTTTCTTAATTATCTTTGGTAAAAGCTTAAATTACCTATTATGTTCACTTAAGTATCATCGAGTATCAAGCTTATGTAAATGATATTTCATATACATTTAATTATCAATAATATCATGAAAATAAACACTTAATGATGGGATCTCCAACTCAATAGGTGTTATATCCTTTGTACCATATATCATAAAATAAGGTGTAAAACCACTAGAGTACATTTTCTAGTACATTCAACCCACAATATAAGAAGAAGCTATGTATTCTAATTAGTACCATGTTTATCAACCATTTTTGTTATGTTTTTTTTATGAATAGTGATTCATGCTTGGTAACTTCATATGCACATGTATAAGTTTCTTCATTTGCTACTTATATTTTTCATTTTTCCAAATATTCTATGTATTCTCTTCCCCTTGTCCTCTTTATTATATAATTTCAATTATTGCTTCAAATTCATCCCAAACTCTTGTATCCATGTTTTTGAATTGTAACTCTTGAATTGTATCATTTTCTTCACTTTTCTATCCTTCATGGTAGTGATACAATTCAAAAACATTCAATATTGGATAATTTTTTCTCCTTCAAGTAGCTCAACCTCATAGGCATTAGATAAAAACTTTTTCAATATCATATCTTTTTTCTATTTTAGCTTGTTGTAGGATCCCTAAGGAAACCTCTCATTCTATAGATGAACTGATATGAATTATCCAACATGAAATTCCCATGCTTTCCTTCCAAGATCATAATTTTATTTATATTTCATATTAATTTTCTCTAATTTATTTCTTAATTCATTATGAAATTCATGTATTTACCAAATTTTCCATCCCAACACTTTTCTTTTTCAAATCAGAAGTATATCTCATAATTCTTTGCATTTTCCACTATCATAGATATAAAGAGAGGAAGTAAACACATCATGCATTGAAAATAATTATTAGACAAAATATAAAAATTTAAATCTTCATCATAATATGAATATAAGGTTTTCTCTATGAAAGAATCGATAATATCCTTATCATTATGTCTATTAAAATAATCATTCTCATATTTTGTTAAAAATGGTATGAAGTTGGTGTGATGATGGCATTAATTATATTTTTATTTTGGACATGCCTTATTTTATAAGAGTGAATTTTGTTAGAATTATGAATAAACACGAGACACAAGATTAAACAACAAACAAAAACACCTTCCACGCAAAGAGAGTTGCAAATAATGATTTGATATATCATCAACAAGAAAAAATTACAAAATGAACCTCAAGAATCTTCAAAGAGATTGTGTGGTAATACAATGAGGGTGAGTGCTTTCTAGGAGCAACCCTAAATGATAAAGGGATTAGATCATGAAAAATCTCAACATCATATGTGATGAGATGGAATGGTCTAATAAAAGCTCACTCTAGTTAACAAAAAAAAGTACTCTTAAGTTTAGCTTAAGTGTATGAGAATAAATTAGAATAATAACCAATTAATTATTAATTAGTTATTAGCTAATACATGTTTACTCTAACACCCCCCTTAAGATGAACTTAGGGAGTAGTTAAAAAACCTAAAAAGTGAATGCATGAAAAGAAAAGAATGCATGATGGGTCCCGACAAACAAGATTTGATGAGGTACTCACGTACAAACAATGTAATTTCTCACAACTGGAGAAAAGCAGAAAACCTCATGGGAAAAACTCCTCTCCAAAAGAGAGAAAGGTGAATGAATGACTAAAAAACCTCCAAATCAATATCCTAAAAATAATGCAAACTTAAATAATATCACACAAGCATGAAGAAGTTGTAGAAAAATATCGAATGATGACTAATGAAATTAAGAGCCTCCTTTGAAATAGATGATGATCAAGATAAAGAAGAATAGAATATGTATGAATGCCCCCAATGAAACTACTTGAATCAAATGGGAAAAAAAGGCAAACATCTAGAACTTGAAGACATAAATGGCACAAGTACCAATAGTCTAAAGAACACTAATCATTTGAATGAAAATGGAAGGTTGCCTTCAAAATAGGAATCCAAGAATGTCAATATGCTAAATACTCCATCTCACTAAAATGCATGTGTAACCAACCATTGCATTCTCCTAGTACATAAGAACAAGAACTAGATACATAGATCAATACAAATTGAAACTAAGGAAGCATTAGCACCAACAGTAGTAACTCCCCCATAATGTGGAAAGGGAGATCCAAGACAAGTACATTGAAACCATGTGAAACCAAAAAGTGCATGAAGGAGAACAAAGAACCTATGAGCATTCACATGAAAGTTCCTATAAATAAAAGGGTGTGCAAAAAAGGCACAAAAATATGTGGCAAGAATCACTGGGATTCAAAGTTTTCGTGGAAGGAACACTCACTTGACAAAGGTGTGATGGAAAAACAAAGGCACTCACAACCCACCCATGGAGCTTTATATCATAATGCAAGTACAAAAGGAATAACAAGATGTGTGAAATCCCCAAAAATTATACACCAAAATGACACTTTATCTTAGTGTGTCTATGTAGAACCCCAATCCTAATACCTACAAAACACAATCAACAAACACATAGTTAGATCAAATGCAAGTAAGAATTAAGATTCCCCATGAAATCTATTAGAAATGCTCAAAATAGGAAATAAGAATGAAGAACACACTGAAAAAGAGATGAAATCCTAATTAAGCAAGCAAACTCTTGATTCCATGGGGGAATTGGTGCCAATTTGTTGTGAAAATTGGCCCTTTCCCAACTCCTATGATGCAATATTGATGAGTGATGAAGAATGATCCACTTTGTTGAAGATTCAAGTGTGCTCCATGATGAAAAACCTACATAACCTAGCTAAGACTTTGATGAAATGGATGAAAATGATAATGCTTGAAGATGAAATTGAGTATAATAAGTTTGCTCAAATTGTGGATGATCAAATGAGGAGAGAAACCTCTTATTTATAGAAAGAAAAGGTGGAGAAATTCCCAAAACAAAAAAATTTGGGACTAACTTTTAACCAATGGCCAAATGCCACTTGTCAAGAGATGAATGGATGAAGGATGTGCACATTTTGATGAATGTGCCCATAAATGCAATTAGGTGAAATTTGAAAATAATGAAATGACATGCAAGAGGGAAAAAGGAATGACTTAAATGCCACTTGGCTCAAGGAAAAAGGGCTTGTAAGAAGGAATGAATGTCTTGTTGGAAGGAAAAAGCCCACTTGGAAGGATTTCCAATTTGAAGGAATATTCTCTAAAGATGCCAAGTTGAGAGAAAATAGAGATTTAATAAATGAATTAAATATATTTTCATGTGCAATTGGTAAAAGCTAGAGGATGGGACATGGATTAGAATTAAATTAATCAAGGGTTGACTAATTTAATGAGGGATTAGATGATGTGACAATTTTGACTTAGATTTTGGGATTTAATTAAATCAAAGTTGAGATGAAAATGATTTAGACTTAGTTAAATAAATATTTTGATTTATTTAACTAAAGGGTTGATGTTAGATTAAATCAATTAAGGTTTAATTTATTTAATTTACTAAGATGACTTTAGAGGTTTAATCAAATAAAATAAATTATTTAATTAAATAGAGACTTAAGGTTAATTAGATCAGATTGATTGATTTAATTAACAAGAGAGAATGACTTAATCAAATAAATGATTATTTATTTAATTAAGGGATGAAGAGTGTTGACAAGCTAAGAAGGTGATTCAGGATGAAACGGTGTTAGTTAAATCAGGATCAAGTATGTCTGTACATTTTCCATGTCTACATTTTTCCCCTCTTTGAAGCAAAGTACTCGTTACATTGGTTCAAAGAATAAACTTTCTTGATCAAAAACCAAATTTTTTTTTATTTTTCAAAATGCCCCAATGCTTCCCCGACGAGAGAAAATATGCTGATATACTACCCCCTTGAGAGATCGGACGAAAATTCTTTTTTTTGGGTGATCTCGCAAAAAAGAGGGACAAGGTGCCCGATGGGTCCAAAAAGGCTCTAGGATGCAAAAAAATGTGATAAAACGCAAAAAAAAATGGTGCAAAATGGCCTTTGATTGGGAAAAAATGGGATCAGGAGACCAAAACCCTGATAGGACGGCTAAATGGGGTCAAAAAACCCTAATTTTCAGGCTTAAATAGGCCCTAAGGGGCCACTTCCAATTCATTTGCACTTTCAGCCTTTAAATATTTTACAAATTTGAGCTTCGACCCCTTCGGAGAGATGGCGCAACGACAGCTTCCTCGGCACATTTCAGATCGAGCATAGACATACTAGAGGTTTCCTAGCATTGGAGCACTGGTGAGTCAACTTGACCTGAGCTTGTTTTTCGATTTTCATGCTCATTTAATGTGTTACAAAACTAGGTCATTAGAAGCAGTCCCACATAGCGCTACTGAAAAGTTCAAATCGGCGACGCACGGCCCCAAACTATGCCACAGTCGTGAGTAGCAATGTCACGGTGCAGTTTGGAATTAGGGTTTAAATTCCAAACCTAGCCACATATGCAAAGTGTGATGCCACGGTGCTCTTTAAAACTTAAGTTTTAGGTCAAACTGGGCCGCATGTCCAAACTATGATGTCGCAGTGGAGTTTGGGAGTTTGAAGCTCCTAGTGGTGCAGTTTGGAGTTTGCAAACTACACTGCACCCATAGACAGTGATGTTGAGGTTGTTTCAGGATGTCAAGACAAACCAGGATCAAGATTTTTTTTTGACAATTTTTTTAACGCAGTTTCCTACCTATTGTAGGAGGAGATGATGATACTTTATTCGCACGAACACAGGTCCTGAGATCTTTTCAGCGTTTTGGATGATCTTCCTGATCGATAGCAAGAGTACCTAGGGTAGATGGGACTTTGGTAAATTGCTTATGCACCGCCCGTGTGGACACACTTGGGCATGATGATGGCACTTGCCGAGAGATGGCATAGCAAGACATCCTCATTCCATCTTCCGATAGGTGAGGCCACAGTCACACTAGAGGACGTGTGGCATATTCTGAGATTTCCCATCCATGGAGAGCATGTGATTTATGATGTGGATACCAGCAGGGAGGCTTTCCATGACATGATGGGCATCGATCAGATTGTATTCTCTGAGGGCCAAATCAAGCTAGAGCTTCATAGGCTTGTCGTATCATCCTACTGCTTGGTCATTGTAGCCATCATATCGGGTCTCGTCACACCAGATCGGTGGGGCTGATATTTTAGTCCTAGATGAGGGCTCACTTGGGAGTGCATGGTACAACAATGGACATTGTTTTTGTGGGGTCCAGTTCTTCTAGCCTCACTTTACAGATATTTTCACGAGTTCACATACTTGGATGGCAGAGCACTTGGGGCGGGGGTCACACTCCTGCACATCTAGGATTGGGAGCACATTGTTGTGCTTTGTCTGAGAATTGTTCTAGTTATGATGGAGCTAGAGGATCTAGTTGTGTGGTGATACAGAGGAGGTGTGTCCTTCACCCACACAGGACAGCACGGGATTCCCCACTAGAGGAGGGTCCTTGATGATCTGCGAGTCTTTACATGGCAGCCATACCTTGGATGGCCCGCATGGTTTGACGATGTTTAGTAGCTTTTCTTCGCTCGATAGGATAGACTGATGTAGGGTAGAGAGCATACAATTCTCTATATGTATCTATTAGGTAGGGTCCAGAGACAGTTCGAAGAGCCATAGGATAGGCCAGACAATCAGTATATGGCCATTTTCGTATGGACTACGAGCCAGAGCTCCTAGGGTCGATATATTCCTATGCATGAGGTTCATGTAGCTAGTGGCCAGGCCGTAGCCATATGATCAAGGACAGGCCAACCCAGGGACCACATAGGCATATAGGGATTGGTTCAAGTCACCTCTTCATTTGACAGTGCTAGGGACACCATCCGCTCGACGCAAAGCTAGAGGCAGGGGAACAGGATGAGGCCGAGGGGACAGAGAGCATGATCAGGGAGGTGTTGGGCCACCACCACATCAGCCAATTTAGCATCAGGCCCTCTCAGATCCGTAGGTGGGAGAGAAAAGATAGAATCAGGATCTGGGATGACAGGACAAGGTTCCAACACTACCTAGGGATGGTAGCCATGATTAGCCACCTCCCTAGCCAGATCCTAGAGATGGTCAGATTTTGTAGTTACAAGCCCAGGTGCAGGCACTAACAGCTAAGAGGGATCAGATGCGAGTAGAGGGGGACCAGGTGGTCCAACAGAGATAAGCTACGGAGTTACAGGCAGTGGCAGAGATGGGAAAATGACAGTAGCTAGAGAGCATGGCTGCATCTTCCTCCCGAAGCACAGTATCACTTCGATCTTATAGGGAGGCCATCCAGGAGGCCGACTATTATAGGATGCACTACCACCAAGTCGTTTCGAGACTAGGCCGAGTTCCAGACTTTTCATAGAGGATAGGCCACAGACTTGCAGAGGACCATGGGGAGAGAGCAAGTGGTGAGGGCAGCAGCCAGCAGGGTTAGCCTTCATTTTTTATGAGAGATAGGATTCTTTTTGTGCCCCGTGGGCTTGTTTTTGATAGTCCGATGGGCCCTTGTACTTATTGACATACAAATTTATATTTTGATTCAATTTTATACCATGACAGTGTATATTTTGATGATATATGAGATATGATGATGGTTCGATGCGATGTGCTTTATTTTACTTTATGCATTATGGATGGCTTTTATTTCTATATGCTCTGTGATATGATGCAATAGTGCTATGATGTTATGATGCTATCATGATGATACTATATGATGCTTATGTGATGATGATGCAATGTGATGCATGACTTTATGATGTGATGCAATGATTATGTGATGTGCATTATGTTGATGCAAATAAGATGAGATGAGATGCTTTCTTTTTCGATATCTTTTATGTTATGATATGATGATGCAAAATGTAATGATTATGTGACTAACAGATCTATATTATGTCCCTAATCGATGAAATGCAATCTTTTTCCTTATCTTTTCTTATGCATTATATGGTGATGTCTTTATATGATGTTTATGTAAATGAATGCTACTTATGCATGTGGTAATGAGTGTTATGATGATATTTATGATATCAAATGATGCTTTATATGGATGCAAATGAATGTATGAAATTGATGTAATGCTTAGAATAACAAATCTATATTATGTGAATGATGGAAATGCAATGCATGTGATATGATTTAATATTTTCTATATGATATGGTATGCAAAATTTTGATGGTTTGTGGATGCAAGATGGATGCACTTATGAGATTTGATACACTGTCATGGTACCAAGTTAGCATGGAAAGAAGATAGAAGAAAGAAAAAGATTCCAACAAGACACAAGATGGTGATGAGAGATGATGCATACTGAGGAGTTGGGATTTTCAAAGGGGAAATTATCTTATGTTTGATAACACACATAGGCGCGATGCATCAAGGTATTAAAAACCAGGATGGCATTTCACCTAGTGTGATGGACTTTGACTTGACAATTAGATAGGAGTACTCCTATTCACACCTAGCATATGGAACCTTATTCAAAATGTAGTTTATATATTCCAAACATCTCAGGCCAAAACATAGCAAGGAAAGCCTTCCTATGTGGTCAACAAGATATCTAAAACACCCTCCCTACATCTAAACAAAGCACGCATGACCAAGTTATATTACAAGAATATCCAACAAGCACAACAAATAAAAAGATAATGATCATTTCCCCATTCCTTTCTCTCTAAATCCCATCATTTGGGAAATCATCGAGAGGTCATTGAAATGGGCACAAAAAAGATAAGTCAAAAGACAAAGACAAAGTAAACAAACAAGCTAATGTTCTTCAATACCACTAGCCAAGACTAAACTATGATGATGTTTGATGTTGATGTCCATTGTAGGAAGGATGCATCCTACAACATGACAATATCAGATTATTTGATATGGGATTGATTGGATGATAGGCTATTGACACAAAGAGTTGACCAACTTGTTTACATACTGACCTAGACTTGAGACCTTGACATTTAAGTTTTCACTTTCGATCTACTAGACTTTTTTCCAACTATTTCACCAAAGGTTGAGGATGACGATGATTTATTATGAGTGATGTTTATTACAGGTGAAAGCGAGATGAGACGGATGGATTTTTTGCAAATATTCAGATGTTTTTGGAGTTTTCTAAACTATTTTGAGGTTTTTTTTGGTTTTTTTTAGGGTTTTACAAATGTTTTGATTTTTTTTTTAATTTTTAAATGTTTTGGGGTTTTCTGAAATTTTGACCAAGAGACTAACCTAAAGACCTATCATAGGGGCCTCAGGGGCTCATCAATAGATTAGCCTTTCCTACATTATACACATAGAGACCACGTAGTTCGATTGACAAAGACTCGATTATTTGACGAGATATGAACAAATGGATTGCCAGTTTATTATGATGAACTCCTAAAGGACTAACCTAAGTGTCTCGGGGGATGATCAAAGATCAACCTTGCCTATGTTCAAGGCTCAAAGACCATAGCTCGACAAGACAACTTAGTTTTTAACTTTTTGACCTGTTTTTGGATTTTGATATGTTTTGAATGTTTTGGGATTTTCTGTTTTCTAATTTTTTTGGATTTTCTAATGTTTTTGGGTTTTTTGGTTTTTTGATGTTTTTTGAATTTTTTGGTTTTTTCTTATGTTTTTGGATTTTCTGATTTAGAAATCTCAAGAACATACACGAATCTGATTTGATGAGAACATTCCCCATAGTGATGCAATAGACTACTTCGATATAGGCAGGACAAACTTACCTTGAGCATGGGCCAAATAGTACTAGGAGGGATCATGATACGAACACAAGACCAAGCTATAATGCATATGCGAAACGGATGATGGATGGAGATATGGAATACAATGGATGATGGAAGCGTAATGGATGGATGATGGAAAACAAGTCATGAAGATCCTGGTGGATGGAAAGTGCTTATTTACACAAGGCGCCTGTTTGCCAAGTTTTTACCAAGGTACTTACCCAAAGCGCCACTAAAGTGGTTTTCACTAGAGGATGATTTTTTTCTTTATTGTTTTTTATCCTTTTTCTGATTTTTTTTGGATTTTTTGTTTTTTTTATTTTTTTGTTGTCACCAATACGCCTATTTTCCAATTTTTCATCAGGGTAACCATTTTTTCAAGACATTTTCTAATTTTTTGGATTTTTGGTTCTATACCTTGAAAGATTTAGGCATAAAACTTTTTGAGATGGGAGTTATTCATGGGCTCCTGCAGAGGCTTGACTTTGGGTGTTGATAACTGATATGCCCCTGACTTGTAGCTTGTTGTGATGATGAAAGGTCCCAACCAAATGGGTTTGAATTTTCCTTTGTCATTTGGATTTGGGACGTTCTTCTGATTTTCCTTTAGCACCAGTTCTCCGACTTGGAATGTCTGGATCCTGATTTTCTTGTTATATCTCCTATTGAGTCAGTTCTAATAGACTTGCAAATGATTTAAGGCATCCATACGCTACTCATCCAGTAGCTCTAGTTCATTGATTCTTGATACTCGATACTCTTCATTCGTGATGAGGTTTTGCAGTGATATTCTCAGTGACGAAAGCTCGATCTCAATGGGTAATATGGATTTTGATCCATAGACCAAGGAAAAGGGGGTGGCACTTGTTGGTGTGTGGATGCTGGTTCGATAGGCCCAGAGGGTGAGATTTAGCTACAAATGCCAATCACGACCTGCATCATTGACTATCTTTTTGAGGATTTTCAGAATGGTTTTATTGGTGGCTTCTGCTTGGCCATTTCCTTGGGGATAATATGGTGTGGAAAAGTGATGTTGGATTTTGAATTTTTTGCATAGGTCACAAACATCTTGATTTTTGAATGGTGTCCCATTATCTGAGATAATGGCTTGTGGGACACCATAGCAGCATATTAGGTAGTTTAGGATGAACACTGATATATGTTTTCTAGTTATGTATGTCATGGGGATGGTTTCCACCCATTCGGTGAAGTATTCAATGGCGGTAATGATAAACTTGTGGCCACTAGATGAGGTGGGGGTGATTTTTCCAACGAGATCGAGCCCCCACTGCGAAAAGGGTCATGGTGTGACAATTGGATGGAGCTCTTGAGATAGAGCATGGATGAGGTCCCCATGCTGTTGACATTGTAGACACCTTCTAACATAGTCATGTGCTTCTCTTTCCATAGTAGGCAAATAATACCCCATCCTCAGCAATTTCTTGGCCAAGGTCATTCCGCTTGAGTGTGATCCACAAATATCGTTATGCACCTCAGTTAAGGCGGTCAATTCCTCCTCAACATTTAAGCAGTGTAACAAGGTTCCTTTTATGCTCCTGTGGTAAAGGGTATTTCCTAGGATGAAAAATTGGGATGCTTTCTTAACAAAGGTTTTCTTAAGGTTTGAAGTTAAGTCAGCAGGTAGGACCCCTATTCGCAAGTAGGTATAAATTTCATGGTACCAGGGATCACTAGGACCAACGATTTCGCACACGAATTCTAACTCTGGTACCTCAAATGCGGGCACGAGAAGCTGCTCTACCAAGAATTCATGTTTCGGGACGTTACGAGGGATATCCAATAGGGATCCAATTGTTTCCATGGCGTCTGCTACTTTGTTGCTTACTCTGGGTATCTGCTCGAATGTGATCTCAATGAAGGATTCCTTAAGACTTTCCACCAATTTCTTGTATGGAGTTAGCTTGTCATCCTTAATCTGGTATTCATCATTCACTTGATTGTTTATTAGTTGTGAATCCCCATATACCTTGAGAGCCATGATATTCCACTGCACTGCTATTCTAAGTCCTATGGTTAAAGCCTCATATTATGTAATATTGTTTGTACAGGGAAATGCCAACTTGTAGGACCTTGGTATGCAGTCTCCCTGTGGAGTGATGAAAAAGACCCCAGCTCCTGATCCATGTTGTGTGTAGGAGCCATCAAAGTATAGTTTCTAGTGGTCGGCTATATTGAGATTGAAGATGGATTCATCTAGAAACTCTGATATGAGTGGATTCTCTGAATACATGGGTGCTCCTGCAAGCTGATCTATGATCACCTAGCCTTTGATTGCTTTTCATTCCATGTACTCAATGTCGTATTTAGATAGAATAATGACCCATTTTTCCATCCTTCCTATGAGCATTTCCTTTGATAATAGGTGCTTGAGTGTGTCGATCTTGGCGATGATTTTGATTTTGTGTGTCAACATGTAGTGTCTAAACTTTTGTGAAGCAAACACTACTGCTAGACAGGATTTTTCAATGAATGAGTAGTTTAACTCATGCCCGACCATTGTGCAGCTGATGCAATAGATGGCCCTCTCTGTCCCATTTTCATCATGTTGAGCTAGGAGAGTGTCGAGGGTTGCTACTATTGTTGATACATAGAGGATTAGTGGCTTTCTTGGGATCTGTGGCATGAGGACCGGAGGTGTGAGTAGATATTCTTTAATTTTGTTGAAGGCTTCCTCACACTTGTCATCCCACTTGTACACTACCCCCTTGTGGAGTAGGTGATAATACAGGATTTTCTTGTCTGCCAGTTGTGCTATGAATCTATGGATGGACTGAAGCCTGACTTGGAGGCCTCTCAATTGTTTCAATGTTTTGGGTTCCTCAATCTCGAGGATTGATTTTACCTTGGTGGGATCTATTTCAATACCCCTCATTGACACTATGCATCCCAACAACTTTCCTGACTGTATGCCAAAGATGCACTTCTTTGGATCTAAACAAACCTTGTATTCCTCTAGCCTGTCAAAAATATCACTCAAGGTTGTTATGTGATCTCTCCTCTTTTGATATTTTGCTAGTATTTCATCAACGTAATCCTATACATTTTTATGGATCATGTCATGAAATATTAATGTCATGGCCCTTTGATAGGTGGCCCCAGCATTTTTTAGCCGAATGGCATCATATTCCAGTAGTAGGTCCCCCATGGACAAGTGAAGGTCATTTTATGTTAGTCCTCTTTGGTAATCATTATTTGGTTGTACCCAGAGAAACCTTCCATCAAAGAAATCATTTCATATCTCGATGTCATGTCTACAATCATATCAATGTTAGGGAGCGGGAAGTCATCTTTTGGACATGCTTTTTTTAGGTCTCTGAAATTCATGCAGATTCGGATACCCCCATTTGGTTTTAAAACAGGAACCAAATTTGATACCCACTCTGGATAATCAATTGGTTGTATGAACCTTGCATCAAGTAGCTTCTTCAATTCAATTTTAAACGACAAGTCTATCTGGGGATGCATCTTCCTGAGCTTTTTTCTGACAGTTTTTGCTTCAGGGTAGACTTCTAGATGGTGGACCACTATCTTCAGGTCAAGCCCGGGCATGTCGACATAGCTCCATGCAAAGTTAACTTTCTATTATCTCAAAAAGGTGGCTATGAGCTCTTGTTCTTCTAACAATAATGACTCTACATAGAATGTGATGTGCAATGTCTCCTCTGTTCCCAAGTTGACTAGGTTGCATTTTTTAGCTAAAACCATTGATTTTTCCTGATGTAAAGCTCTGAGAGGAATATTGAATCCCCCATCCTCTGGTGCCTCAGAGAGGTTTTCAATGTTGAATGTGTCCTTTATTTTTACTATTTTCAGGTCAGAGTGCCATAGTGTGGCTTTCACTCAAGGACCTAGAGATTATTCTTAGTTTTTCGCTTTTGCGACTGAGGGATTCAATCGTTTCCCCAAAGTATGCATGTGTATCTAGCTCAATGATAAATCATGCTTTATGATCCCCACATGAAATATTATCCCATAGTCCCATGAATTCTGAGAGTGCCTCATCATTTTTTAATGTGTCAAGAACTGGAAGTCCTCGTTGGTCATGATCGATGAGTTAGGGGTAGACTAGCTTTATCTCATGGGATTGGTTCTTAGACTCATAGGATAGGGTGTTGATCATAAAGAGGTTAGAGTCTTCAAATAGTGTAGGTATACCTCTCTCGGGTTCATCATCCTCACTACTACATACCTTAGTGATGTCGAAGGTGAAATTGTCTAAAGGCAGACCTGTGGATATGGGAAATTAAAGGGTGGTTGTTGTTTACTAAGGAGTTTTGACCTTCTTAAGTGGGGGATTCTGGCCATGTATGGTTATACTCAGAGGGGTACATCTGAGGCCAATATTTCTCGTTCGTGTCTTAGGAATGATGGGTATTAGAAGCCTATTGCCATTTTGTCCAAGCCTCTGGTTTCTGTCATAGACCATGGTGAGCATAATTTGCAAGCCTTTACTGCTATCATCCATAGGTAGATTGGTTGTTGGTCTATTGTCTTAGTACAGGATATTGGATGGTTCCTCTTCTATTATTTCTCACCTGAGATCTTCCCAACTCCTGAATCTAGAGGGTCAACTCTGTTAGTTTGGGATGATGTTCGAACTGGTTGGGGTTGCCCATGGGACCTAGGAGATTGTGGTAACTCTCCTACCATGAAAGCACCTTTCTTCATTTTATAATTCCCACACCCATTGTCTTGGATAATGACCTTGATATCAAAGATGGTTGGGATGGTGGGTGTCTCTGTCACAGAAGTGGAGGCGAGAGTGGTTGGGTCAATGTATGGTGTTGATGGGCCTTCATCATTTTTAGGCACTTGAGCGATTTTATAATATTTTTCCTCTAGGATTTTGCAGTAGGAGAAGGGTTCAGGATCCCCATGGGTAGTGACCTCTTGGCCTTGGTATGGAAATTTTATACACTGATGGAAAGTGGAAGCAATAGCTTGCATCCCATGAATCTAGGGATGCCCCAGGAGGATATTATAAGGCAATTCTAGGTCGAGAACCTGACATGTCATTTCCATGATGGCCGACCCTACTTGAACAGGGAGTTGGATAGTGCCCTAAGACACTCTTTCTTGATCATCATAGGCTCTGATAGTTAAGAATTTTCCTTTTTCAATAGCATCTTTAGAGAAGCCCAAGCTTTTTATTAATTTGAGGGTGCATATGTTCAACCCTGCACCTCCATCTACTAGGACTCTCTTGACCTTGTTTTTATGGATGTAGGCCTCTAGATGAAGCGCACAATTGTGGGATGGTTGTGTTGGAATATCTTGTTCAGAAAATTTCAAGACATGAGATGTAGTGAGGTGTGCAACCATAGCTTGGAATTGATCTGCATCTAGATCAACAGAGACGGTGGATGAAGCCAATGCTTCTTCAAGGATCTTTCGATGGGTGGATGAAATTTTCAACAACTCCACGATGGAGATTTGTGCTGGGGTTATTTTTAGTTGATCAAGGACATTATATTCATTGGGGATGGACCTTGGATTGGAGGTGGATGCTCTGTTTGGCTGAGATGACCCTGCAATGGTGATTTTTCTGCCTCTTGTGGTGACTCCACAATTAGCATGGGCTCCTTTAATGATGATGGTAGACCATTACTCATCTAGGGATGCGACGACGTGGTCATACACATGATTCATGCTCTTGAATGTACCCTTCCCCTTATCATTTTTATTGTTCCCTTTTTTGTGATTAGGCATCGGATTTGTGTAGATCTTCAGGTTCTGATTTCCCGTTGGTTGCTCTACATTTATGATTTTTTATCAATGAGGTCTTGAATCAGGTTTTTCAACCTCATGCAACTTGTAGTTGTGTGTCCTTTGATCTTATGGAAATCACAAAGGTGATTTTCATTATACCACGGTAGTTTGACCAAGGGTTCTTGATAATTTTTATAAGTGGGGATTGTGATGAGTTTTTCCGCCACTAGCCTCTTCATAATGGATTCAGCTGATTCCCCAACGGCTGTGTATTTTCACTTGGGGATTTTTTGTTTTGTTGGGGTGGTCCCCTTTGATTGTTCATGTTCTTAATCGCTTGATTGTTTGGCTGATGTGTCATTTTGTTAGCTTGATGATTGTTTTGATGGTGGTTTTTGGGTTGTTGTTGGGGTGCGGATGTGTTTTGTCGAGGAGTTTTGATGACAACTTTGGTGTTGACAACACCATCATTGGTAATGTTTTTGTTCTTTTCCCATGTGTGAGGTTTTTCATTATAGTTGGTGGATGGGTGATTGTTTTGTTGCTCAGGATATGTAGGTGACCCTCCCTATGCGATAAGGGCTTGTTCTATGTTGAGCGCCTTGGAGATCAATTGGTCATATGTGGTGATACCTTGCACTTTGAGATGAAATTCCAAGGATCCTTCAAGATTTGAAATGATAATGCAAACCTGTTGTTCTTCAGGCATGGCCCATTTGCTCTGATTGGCCTTGGATCGCCATCGTTGTAGGAATGAAGCAAATGATTCATTCTTACCTTGTTTCAGAGTTGATAGTTCCTCTAGACTGACATCAATGCCAATATTGAATGTGTAATTTTTGATGAATGTGTCTACTATCTCTTGGAACTTTTTAATGCCAGGAGGAAGGAGAGAGAACCACTCCATGGCTTGCCCATCCAAACTTCTAGGAAATAGTCACATCAAATATGTATCATCATATGCAACTTCCATGCAATGCACTTGGAATTCCCTGATGTGATCTTCAGGGTTTCCTGTCCCATGGTATTTATCAAATTTTGGGATTTCAAATCCCTTCACGAACGGTTTCATTGCAAGACTCATGTCAAATGAATAGGGACACAAGTTGTTGGGTGTCTTTGTGGTTTTCCCTAACTGAAGATCAAGCACTTGTTGTGAGAGCAACCTGATTTGTGTCATCACATCATTTTGTGAAACAGGGGGTGGAGTGAAGGTGTTTTGCAGTGGTTCGATTGTTTGTGGGATGGGTGGGTTGGTTGGTGCTTTCACATTTTCTTGCACCAAGTATGCTTGTAGTTGTTGTTGTACCAGCAACGCCTGTTGTTGGTCCTATTGTTGTTGTGCTAATAGTTCTTGTTGTTGAGATTGTTCTTGTTATTGTGCTAACAATACTTGTTATTGTGCTACTAATTGGGTTGCTTCTTGTTGTTCTTGGTATTTCTTCAACACTTGCTAATATGCTTCTTGTTGGGCTGCTTGTTGTTGCATGAGGTATTGTGCTTGTGCTTGTGCTTGTTGAGCTTGGTATTGGGCTTGTGCTTGAGCTTGAGCTTGTGCTTGTTGGGCAACTTGTGCAATCTGTGTGGCTTGTGCAACTTGTGCAGCCTAAGTAACTTGAGCAACTTGTTGTTGTTGTTGTTGCAATAAGGCTTGGGCTTGTGCAGCCTGTTGTGCTTGTTGTGATTGTTGCACTTGTAATGTAGCTTGAGCAACTTGAGTAGCTTGCTAAGAAACTAGTTGTGCAACTTGTCAGTTTTGGATTTGTTGGAGTGCCTTCTGATAGGCAGCCTGTTGAGCAGCTTGCAATGCAATGTTGTATTGGTTTGATGTGTTCGAATTTGGTGGTGGTGGTGGTGGAGGTGGGTTCGGAATGGTGCTCGTTGCGGTGATGAGAGGTACCATCATTGTGATGATTGGGATTTGGGTGGTGGATGGTGCAATTGATATGCTTGGTCCTTGAGAGACTATGTTTTGAGATTTTTTTGGAATGGTTGATGATGTGATGGTGGTGGCTTGCGTTATCGAGGTGGTTGCCATCTTTTGTTGTAATGTCGATAACAAGGTGAAAGGATTCGGTATGATATTTTGATTGATGATCAGGGGGTTGGTTTGATTTTGTTGATTGATGTTTGGTAAAGGGGGAAGCCCTAAAATGAGAGGTGATGTGGATATTGATGGTAATGGTGGAAGTGGTGGAAAAGTGAGCGGCATACTCCCTTGAGGAAGTGATGAAGATGTAGGGTCAAAGATGCCCCCTGGTCCAAATAAGTCACCTTCTCCCTGTGAGGTTATAGGGAGAGAGGTTTGAGGTGTTGCGTGAAATGATGATGATGGGTCATTAGGATCATGAAAGTTGAGGGGGACATATGGATGTCATGGATTTTGGGGTATGGATTTCCCCAAGATGGTGTTTGCATTCAAATCTTGATTGTTTACGAGGGGGTGTGTTTGTAGTGCATTGAGAAATGTGCTTCCCTTGTTAACAATAGGTTGAGTTGGAGCAATGGATTATGTAATTTGGGGGATGGTTTGAGTGACATTTTGAATTGGGGGTGTAGATGAAATAGGGAGTGTGGTTGATATTGGGGGCATGATCCCAAAAGGTGATTCCACAATAGTGCTCACATTGAAATCAGAAGGGAGTTTAGCCCCTTGTTTTGCTAGTTCGAGCATGTATAGTGAGGGATTGAGTCTCATCATGATGTTGATAATTTTATGATTCTCGAGATTTTGGACCATCTCATTGATCTCATCTTGTGTCATTCTGAAGGAATTATTAGTGATATCCTCTACTTGACATTCCTCCTAAGGATTTTGTGATGATGAAGGAAAGTTAGTTAGAGGATTGCTTGATCCAACAGGATTCATCTCAAAATTTGTTTGGCTTAGGTCACTTGAAGTGGATGATTCTTTTTTGGATTCCATTCTCCTCTTGTGTTGAGATCTAGTTTGCACCATAAAATAAGGATCAATTTTTTAAGAATGTGGGAGATGAATATCTAATTCTTTGGATTGATCTAACTTTAGGTACAAAAAAATAAAATTTAGGATGATTTAAGGATCAAAGGGTGTGATGAAAAATGTGTGAAAGATGGATGATATGGATGATTGAACTCTTAGAAGATCTTGAGGGGCTACTATACTTTTGGGACTTTTTTGGATTCTTGGATTCGTTTTGGATTTTGATTTTGGATTCTTGGATTTTTTTGGATTTGACCTTGATTTGGTTTTGCATTGCTTTGATTTTTGATAATGAACAAGTGGATCCCAAGATGTTGGATGTTATCTATGGGATAGACTTTCTCACAAGATGATAATTTGACTAAGTATAGGGAGAAGGATGCATCTACCCACACCTAACCAAACAAGATGATAATTCAACTAAGCATATAGAGAAGGATGCATCTATATATACCTAGCTAAACAAGATGATTTGATGATAATTTAACTAAGCATATGAAGAAGGATGCATCTTCATATACCTAGCTAAACAAGATTGATGTGATGTTTGATTTAAGGATTTTGATTTGTTTCAAGGATTTTGATTCATGGATTTGATTTGCCAAAAATTCTAGCATGAAGGATGATTTCAAGATTTTCAAGAGTTGTTGGTGAGATGATTTTGGTTTGATGTTTGAAAGATGGATGAAGATTTTGATTTGATCCTATGTGTACCTAAAAAGACTCTTGTTTACAAGACCTCAGTTTTGAAGAACATGCTTTACTCTAAACAAGATGCTCAAATTCCTAGAAAAAAATTGGATTTTGACAATAATAGAATGAGTACAATCTGGGATTGTTTCTTGAAGCTTTTCTATAAAAGTTGAAAAGTAATCTTCGTCTAAATTCGTAGAGCGTTGAAAGACGCCTTTGATGTTCTTTTGGACTAAGAGATTTTGATTTTGGTTTCTAGATTTTGATCTTGCATGAAATCATTTGAGACACATGTGTGGGGTTCAATTGTTCTTAGCTTTGCTTAGTGACTTCTTTTTACCACAAACAATTCTTGATTAGCTTTTTGAAACTAAATGTCCAATGTCTTAACTTCTTCTCATCCCACAAAGCATGCTATGTGGAAATTTGATGAAATCAAGGCAAAAGCTACCTATTGTTTACTTTAGTAAGAAAATTGAGATATAAACTCAAGTGTTTAGAAACCTCTAAGGATAGAATCCCAAGGGCAAGAAATAACACATGAATTTTGTTAATGGTATTTTCTTCCTAAAGGGTTTGACGTTTGATGAAAATTTTGAATATTTGTTTCCAAATATTTTCAATCAATTAAAGTGTTTTGTTTTCAAGAACAAGTACAACCCTATGGATATGAAAGACTGTATTTGTTGAATCCCCACTTGGACAAGTCCAGCTATGCTTATTTTTAGTGAATGGTTAGATGCTTGACCCCACTGGCTCCCCTCCATGGCACTCACTTATACAGGGCAGCCAAATATTAGCACCCATGAAACTCCCATGGCATACTTTCCATTTCTACTAAAAACTATAAAAATGTGGGGCGGCTTCAGAACGATTGTTCTTGCACCAACAAATAGATCAAGGATTTTGGCCTTTTCTAAACAAGGGTTTTAATTCGGACTTTTTGTTCATAGGGATTGATCCATGTGGTGAGAGACCATTGTTTCCCTTCTCATCGGAACCAACCACATGATACTGTCCTTTGTTCTAGTATCCACACTTATATATCGGCTGGAAATACACTTGGCTTTAGCGTGTTACCAGTTGGGTCGTTCCCTTGGGTGATTACTTTTTCCCACAAGGAAGGCCCTCTAAGATAAACAAAAGCGAGCAAATAATACCCATAACTCGATCAATCTTTGTTGCAACAAAGAGAGAGAACGTACACAATACGCTTCACTCACACTCGCAAGATGTTTTGTTCAATTTTAATCCCCAAAATGAAATGTGGAGGAAATTACTTTACCCAACTTAAGATCACCAAAAGGCCTTTTGATTCTCAAGATCACCATGAGGCGTGAGAGAAACACATACATCCTTTCAATGGTATTACATTGAGTAAGTAATTACAAAACAAAGAAGCACTTGTTCATTTTAAACCCACAAAGCAATGATTTGATTCTTTTTAGAACACCAAAATGAAATATGGAGATTGCCTTGTTCAATTGTTAATCCGCAAACCAAATCTAGTGAGTTTGTCCTAAAGTTCTTTTTAAGCCCTTTGTAACAAAAATTGAAAATCTTTGTAGTGTTCTTTTTAGAGTCTAAAAGAAATTTAGTGTTTCCTAAGCACATGAAAGATAACAAATTTTTAAGAGTTGTGAATTCTCTAAAAGTGTTAAACGAACACTAAAGTGTTTAAGAACACTTAGTATCATGAGAGAATGATGTCATTATGCCTCTTTCAATCTTGTCTTTCTCCTTCACTTTCATTAGACCAACCTACAAAAAACTAGTTAGAACTGCAAAACATAGGTCAGGAAGGCAATTAATAACCTAAATGATCAAAATTAAATAAGCACATGTTATAAAAAAATTGAAATTTCACTTTTTACTTTACTCCAGCGGTAGAGTCTGCATAGGCAGTGCAGTTTAAAAGGCTTGGCGGTGCTATATGGCACCACTAATTTTGCACGCGTCGCTCTACAGTAAAATAGAGTGTGATTGCATCGCCCTTTTCACCAATGGTGCAGTTTGGAATTTAAAAAATTCAATGACCCAAAATTAACCCAGCGGTGGAGTTTAAAATTTTGAATCTTGGGTGGGAAAGAGAGAGCATTGTTGCTTGAAGTTTGAAGTGGTGCTATATGGTGATGTTGGTGTGGTAGCAGTTCTATATAGCGACACGAGTCTGCTAGCAATGCACTTCCCTTTAGACACACAAAAACATAAAAAAGCATGAATTTTTTATAAAAACATGATCTAAACATGAGATTTTCCCTCCTAGTGCCAAATGTAGAACCCAATCCTAATACCTGCAAAACACAATCAACAAACACATAGTTAGATCAAATGCAAGTAAGAATTAAGATTCCCCATGAAATCCATTAGCAATGCTCAAAATAGGAAATAAGAATGAAGAACACAATGAAAAATAAATGGAATCCTAATTAAGCAAGCAAACTCTTGATCCCATGGGGGAATTGGTGTCAATTTGATGTGAAAATTGGCCCTTTCCCAACTCCTATGATGCAATGTTGATGAGTGATGAAGAATGATCCACTTCATTGGAGATTCAAGTGTTCTCCATGATGAAAAACCTGCATAACTTAGCTAATACTTTGATGAAATGCATGAAAATGATATTGCTTGAAAATGAAATTGAGTATAATAAGTTTGCTCAAATTGTGGATGATCAAATGAGGAGAGAAACCTCTTATTTATAGAAAGAAAAGGTGGAGAAATGCCCAAAATGAAACAATGTGGGACTAACTTTCAACCAATGACCAAATGCCACTTGTCAAGAGATGAATGGATGAAGGATGTGCACATTTTGATGAATGTGCCCATAAATGCAATTAGGTGAAATTTGAAAATAATGAAATGACATGCAAGAGGGAAAAAGGAATGACTTAAATGCCACTTGGCTCAAGGAAAAAGGACTTGTAAGAAGGAATGAATGTCTTGTTGGAAGGAAAAAGTCTACTTGGAAGGATTTCCAATTTGAAGGAATATTCTCTAAAGATGCCAAGTTGAGAGAAAATAGAGATTTAATAAATGAACTAAATGTATTTTCATGTGCAACTGGCAAAAGCTAGAGGATGGGACATGGATTAGAATTAAATTAATCAAGGGTTGACTAATTTAATGAGGGATTAGATGATGTGACAATTTTGATTTAGATTTTGGGATTTAAATAAATCAAAGTTGAGATGAAAATGATTTAGACTTAGTTATATAAATATTTTGATTTATTTAACTAAAGGGATGATGTTAGAGTAAATCAAATAAGATTTAATTTATTTAATTTAATAAGATGACTTTAGAGGTTTAATCAAATAAAATGAATTATTTAATTAAATGGAGACTTAAGGTTAATTAGATCAGATTGATTGATTTAATTAACAAGAGAGAATGACTTAATCAAATAAATGATTATTTATTTAATTAAGGGATGAAGAGTGTTGACAAGTTGAGAAGGTGATTCAGGATGAAACAGTGTTAGTTAAATCAGGATCAATTATATCTATACGTTTTCCATGTCTGCAGTCTACAAAAGAGAAAATGTATGCAAAAGATGCTCAAAATTCCAAAATAGAAAAACAAAGTGGAAATACACATAGAATAGCCTAAAAAAAGTCATCGCACACAAAAAAGAAGTTTCTAGGAGTTAAAACATCCAAGGTAATCACTAGAACGTGAAAACACAAAAGATGGAATAAAATGTACCTAGATAAAATATGTAAAAAGTACATGGATGGTTGTGAAGATCTCTAAAATAGTGTCCCAACATCGCTAGAATTGAGAAAAATGGAGAAATGAGTGAAAAGTTGTAAGCTCAAGAGTGAAAATAGAACATCTGACTTTGACAGGTGATAAAATCTACCAACAGAAAAATATAAGAAAAAGATAGCACCATTAGATAGTGTTGGGAACCATCTTTTCGATGATATATCATTTTCCCAAATTTGATAACCGAGAGAAAAGTTATTGTGATTTTCTCAATCTTGCTAAAATTGCAAAAAAAATTGTATAGCCCCCCAAGGGTTGGGCACTGGTTGCTCATATGACCCTTAGGCAGCTAATTTTTTAAAATTTTATCTTAAGTGCATGAGAATAAATTAGACTAATAGTCAATTAAATATTAATTAGTTATTAGCTAATGCATGATTACTCTAACAACGTTTGTTGAATTTCCTAGTTTGGGCTTCCTAGAGAGGGAATGAACACATGTGCCATTGTATAGGTTAGAGCATGTGAACTTTAGTTGGGTTTTATCTAAACCTACAATTAGATTTTAAAAAGTATTTCCTTCCTTTAAATTTAAATATTCATTTTTTGGGATAAGTATTTCAGAGAAAGCATTGAAGAAAAACTCTAATGGAGTTCTTGAGGGATTATAATAATTTAAGAAGATTTATTTGGTTCAAACCCTTGTCGCCATATAAGAGAATAAATATAAAATATAGGAGTAAGAGAAAAAGGGTTTATTGACTGTTGCCCTAGGACTATCCATTATCATATTCAGCTATGGCAGTCATATGGGACTGTTATCATGCAATTGAAACCCTATTACTCATCAAATCACCATCAAAGAAAGTTTATAAGTTGCATTAAGGCTTTTAGAAGACCACTAAAAGAGGTAATGATGGATATCTTCATGAAAATAAGTTACAACTCTCATTATCCACATAAAATTCTAGTATCACATTGGGACAATCATAACAACCCATAAGATCATCAAATCCCATGAATGCATGCTAGATAAGGGTGAAAGTACAAACCTACATCACACTTTATAAAGGAATTGGCCAACACAGACAAAAATTCTCAACTTCGACCACATAAAAGTGGTCTTTATGTTTTGAATTTCAAGATAATGTAAACTAATGAAATGTATAACTCTTGATGAATTTTATTCTTGTATTTTTTTATAAAAAAAAAAATTGGTTTAATATTTTCTTATAAATTTAATAGCATATTTTGAATTGTTGAAAATTTTAGAAAAAAGTGACATTGATTTGACATCAAGAAAAAAATAGATTTACAATTTTATTTTCCCCTAAAAAAAATTTCCAAATAGATAACTTCAATACCTAGTGCATGGAAAAAAATTACAAATTTTGATGTGTATTTTCCTCATAATAACATTTTAAAGTCAAACATACCAGAATTTGATAGTTTTCATTTGATGTCAACTATTTTCTAATTTTTTTATCATTTTCAAAAAATAAATTATACCCCTTTTGAAGAGGATTCTCCTCTAGTGTACCATATATTTTTCAAAAAAATTAATATGTTTTAGTATTTTTCTTAATTTCTAATTAGCCTCATTTTTTATTTTAACAACCTACTTGCATTATTTAAAATTAAAAAATATATATTAAAACTAATAAAAATATCAAATATATATATATATATAGATTCTTGACTCTAAGCTCTACAAAAGGGTATTTCTAGTTTTTGAAAAACATCATCTAACTAAAGAAATATCATGTTCAAGTGAACAATTTAGAAATTTTTGAAAAAAGATGAGGTGGCTACCAACAAGGATTCCACAGACAATTTCAGGTGAAAGGATTTTGATTGAAACCCTTTCGCATGAAACCCTTTCAATCAAAAACTTACATATAAACTGAGTCATATTTCATTTGTTGATTGAAATCAATTCAAGCTTACATCAAAATCATGGAAGCAATTTCAAATCCAATAAACCACTATAGATAAACTACTTCAAATTGCATTCAACATTTGATTTCAAATTCACAGATTAAAATTTGCAACAAAGGACTCAAAATCTGCTTATTAAATTTGTAACTTATTTAAAACATCTAAGCCTTCCATGGCCTTTCACAAGCAAGTTGTATGTTGGCATGACTTTTTTCCCCTACACAAACTGTATGTTCTCATATACAAACATGTTATTGTCCTATATGAGCCTTCCCCTCTATGAATTCCACTCAAATTCCTTTCCTTTTCCCTTTTTTTCCATGCAAGTCTATTCTCTTCTCTCACTTGAGTCTCATGCACCATACACAGGTGCCTCCTCATCTCCTTCTAAACTTCATGCAATGACTTTTTATCTATTCTTTTTAGTTTCTTATATCTTCACATGCATATCTTCACCTTCTTCACTCTATGCCCTTCATTTGTTATATGCATTTTATTCTTTGCATTTAATTTGAATATTCCATATCAGAATGTTGCAACTCTTCTTTTGATTCTCATTCACTTAATTTCCCATATACATTTTAATCCCCATACCTACGATGGGATTGCATATGACACGACCTTCATATTTTCATTTTACTTTGCATTTTATTTCCTTACTTTTTTAAATGAAGAAAATTAGGTTTGTGTGTAAAATATGGATTTGATGAACAATGAAAAACCTATTTTCCTCTATTTCATTAGGAAATGAGATCCCCACAATGAATTGATTATCAACCCTTAGGTGAATCAACTCAAACTGAGAATCTTCAAATTTCCTTATGACTGAAGGACAAGGATCAAGGTCAAACAACACTTTGGGGAGAAAAACTAAAAATAGCAAATCAACACCAAAATGCAATCTAACACTTGAAACTTGAATATTAAACTCAATATTTGTAGAACCAGAAAATAGAATGCAGATCTGAGAAGGGTAGAAACATGTGTACCAGTAACCAAAAGTTATTTTCAGAAGTTGATCTGAGACTCATCCACACATGAGCGAATGGGTCCAAGTACAAGGGTTGCAACAATCTTTCGAGAGCCTCTGGTGCAAATCTAAAGCTTCTAATTTATCCAAGTTTCAATTTTGGAAAGTCAAAAATCCGATCTATAGGTTAGATTTTGTGATTTGACGACAACTTTGACAACTTTGTAAATCTTGTTCTTTAAAAAGTCTTTGAAAGTCTTCTTCAACCTAAATCTGCAATCACACATATAAGAGAAAAAAATGTTTGTTTTGGGTGAATGGGGGTTTGCCTTGGTCAAACCCCATTTTGGTAATCAAACCTTGAATTGAAATAATAAAATGAAAGAGGGAATGAAGAATGAACAAAGATATGTTACCACTCAACAAAACCCTTGTATGAAATCTTGATAATGGAGATCTTAGGAGGTATACAACTTGCATGAGATGGTTGAATTGGATGTGGATCTTGACATTTGAATCTTGCTTGAAATGATACTTTGAATGCTTGATTTGATCATGAAACCTACATCACAATGTTAGCTCCAAAAACATGCATGATGCAAGAAGACTTTGACATGATGAATAGATATTAAATGCTGCAATAAATCTTTGATATATCTACTCTTGAATGCCCTTGATCATCAACTTTTCTCTTGTGAAATTTCTCTTGTAGATCTTGAAAAGTGTTGGGTGAAACTTAGTGAAATGACCTTGTATTTATAGGTATATATCCTTAATTCCTAGAAATTCAAATATCACAAGCCGACAATGAATTATAGATTTAAAAACATTAAAATACTGCCAAAAACATAATATAAATTTAGGTCCAAAGGTCTAAGGAGGAACCATCCTCGAGTGAATGGGTCTCAAGTCCCTATACCTGGAACACACATTACTCAATGTAAAGTGTTATGTTTAGGCATTAATTATTGTTGAGTTTCCCCTTCGGAAAATGTAATTAATTAGGCTTGTAAATGAATTAAAGGACCAATTAAGGCATAATTAAGTTCAATTTAATTAAGAGGGCCCAAATAAGTGTGAAAATGTAAAGAGGTACATTTAACAACACTAAATTAAGGCATTATTAAGTCCATTTTAATTAGGAGAGCCCAAACAAGTGAGAAAATGTAAAGGGTTACATTTTCCTACACTACACTTTTATCTTTGCTCTGTATACAAAGACCTCTTCCTCACTCCATCTTATCGATATGTGGTAATTGGTCTTTTTTCTTCTAATCTTCTCCCTAGTACGGATTCCTAGATCCTCTATACAGATACCCCTCTTATTTTATCGGCTCCACTTTTTACTTCATGTTTTGATGAAAAAGGGATCTTAGGTCCAATACATAGAACACAAGGATCAAATCCTTTTTCAAAAGAACATTAGAATGCAAATCAAGGTAATTTGATTGACTTTGAACCAAGAAGTTGATTCAACCAAACCTATATTTTATTCTTTAGACCCTAGAAAATGAATTGGAATTGAATTGCTTATATTACCCTAATTAAACTATGTGCCCTAATCTGAAAAATGTAAGCTTTTAAAAAATGGAAAATTGTAACAGAAATTTCGACACTAGATTTGAGCTAAGGAGGAAAATTTGCACCTATGATATAAATTTCAACTGAATTTCTGAGGACATTTCCTCTGGGGGTGCCACTGTCCTGCTAGGATTTTTTAATCTAAAAATTTGGGTTTGAAGCTCTTTGTTTGCTCTCTAATCTCTACCCTATAAATATTCGTTTTCAGTCTGGACCTACAATAAATTTGCAAAAAGAGATGGTGGATGGTGGCTATATAGTATTTCGCCTCAGTCAAACCCTTGTTTTATCATTTCTACCTCCACAATAGCTAATGGAAATAATTGATAGCAGTGTACATGTTCCCTGACCTTAAGTGTGTCTAAGGATGTTATGAGCTAAAAATGCATAAAACCCTACTCAAGTGCATTAGAAATGGATTCCTACATGAAAATGATAAGATCTAACTAAGAGGAACTCAAATCACTCTTCACAAATCTGAAACATAATGATACCTTGATTTAGGTTGCAAATAAGATGAAGCTTGAAAATGAGAACACTAGGAAACAAATCAGTAGGTTAAAGGAAATGGCCAAATGCATCTCCCAAACCTAGAATCCATCATGTTCTTCTATTGGAATCAACCATCAATCATGGAATAAGATTTGATCAAATCTGTAAATGAACTTGAAAACCTACAAATATGGTTGTACTTGATGGGATATAATGATCTCTTGCTTCTCCTTTCTTCCCTTGTTGCTTTCTCTCTTTCATTATCTTGACTTCTAGTTTCAAATGGTGAAAACACTAGGTATTTATAGGAATTTCTCTAATTTCTCAAAAATTAGATCCTAATGGCCAACTTTAGATATTTGAATTTCAAATAATAAAATGTCAACACTGGCATATTTGAATTTGGATCCAAAATAGGGGGACATATGCACCCTAGGCGCTAGTGTCCCAGCCCTATTTTTAGAAAATTCAAATGTTGGGGACAAATTAATAAATGAGAGCATTTGTTTTATGCTTGCAAATTGTCAAAAAATATTTTAAATTGGGCCACAGAATGCACAGTTTTGGAAATTAGGGCCTAGTTAAAGGGTGTTTAAAATTCATAAATGCAAGGATCACTAAAATAGGTCCAAACTAAGAATGAAATTGTACTATCACTTAAAAGGGAGTACAATTTACAATGCTACATTTATCCCCCACTTTAGTGGCCATATGACACTACGTGCATATGCAAGCTAAAATACAAAAAGTAAATCATGTTGTCAAAAGGATACTCATAAACAGGAGAATGAAGCCTCAATCATACTCATCTGCAAAACCACAACATTAGGAACTGCATCTTGCAAAACAAATTTGTTAGGTGTTCAAAAACATGCTAATCCCAAAAATTCTAATGAAATTCAAGGATAGATGTATGCCCCCCTAATTCCACTTGCTTTATGGAGGTGGAATCAAGGTAGCAATCTAACCACATCGAATTGTTATATCTTTGTTAGAGAAATGCATACAATAGAGTCATGAGGATCATAACACAAACTATCTAGAATCATATGGTATGAATGAGAATAGAACTACAATTAATCCAATGCAAAAATGGCATCAAAATCAAAGTTCACTAGCCCCCATTTTGATGAATTGAATGATATGTGCTATGAAAATGTACTTACTAAATTTGACTATAAGATAAAGCAAAATTACCATTTTGACATTCATTTTCACTTTTGCTATATGAAGATCTAGAGAGTGCCATTACCAACCCCAAGAGTGAGGATGTCAAGCCAACAACCATACGAGCCTTTGAGACTCGAGGTCCTGCAAGCGGACACCTTACAAGGCGAGGTGATGCCATCAATGAGTTTTTATTCACTTCCATGTGATTTATTTCCTTATTTGCATTTTTTTTATGATTTCTTCAAATGTTGAGGCGCTAGTATCATTTTATGGTGCCTATGTCCTTTTTGGGCACCATTGTCCCACATGGGAACCAATGTCCTAAAATGGCACCTATGTACAGACTTAGATTATTTATGCTTAAATTTTGTTGATTACTCATTTTGATGCATAACTGGTGATCCTTCTTGCCTTGTTCATAGACCTAGCCATGCGCACAGCAATGCCGAGGAGGACGCTTATTTTCACTTCTCTTAGAGCAAGTCATACAACTTCCACTCAAGGATTAGCAGCAGTTACACATTGTTGGACTATATTGGGTGTATACCATGCCTCCTATGAGATACAAT
Organism: Sequoia sempervirens; assembly: GCA_007258455.2. Taxonomy (NCBI): domain Eukaryota; kingdom Viridiplantae; phylum Streptophyta; class Pinopsida; order Cupressales; family Cupressaceae; genus Sequoia; species Sequoia sempervirens. The sequence goes on from VDFB02373365.1 coordinate 222,467,425, forward strand.
GATGTTATCTTGATGGCACTTGTAGAATGGTGGGATGCAGATACCTCTACCTTATGTCTTCTAATGGGAGAGATTATCATTACACTTGAGGATATGCATTGCATTTTCCAATTACCAATGCGGGGCACACACTTTTATCATGATAACTTTCAAACTCCTTGGGATATTAGGATTGATCAATTTTATTATATCAGCCGACACATAGAGATTGATTCTAGGGGTCGGATTCAGCTAAAGTGGCTCTTGCATGCAGGTGTTGATGTCCCACTGATTTGGCGTATTATGATTGTCACTTTTGTACTCGTTCTAGCGACTGGTGGATGAGGCGCACACCTGGATGGGGGCCTAGTTCATACAATATGAGCAATGGAGGAGAAGCAAGTAGTATTTGCTTGGGGAGGCAGTATAATTATGTATGTCTATTATGATCTAGGGTTCTTCACTTATTGCAAGGCCCACATCATTATTCTTACACTTCTTCGGGTATGGGACTTTGAGCACATCAGTTGCACAAGGCCGATTGGATACCCTATGGAAACACCATATACACATCTGTGGGTATTTTACTATACAATCAGGTGACCCTGGAAACACAGAGACCTATTACATTGGAGAGTCACTTTTAATCAATTAAGTAGTGATGGCATTGTTTGGAGACTGTATATGACTCTACTAGAGTGGCCAAGTATAGCATGGAAGCTAGTCAGGATGCAGTGGGATAGATTTCTTTTTGGTCAAAATGATTACATTATTATGCCATTCTATTTTTATCAAGTGATGTGATAGTTTGGCTAGCTTCAAATGGCACTCATCCCACAACCCACATACCTAAGATCAGTAGGCAGTGGCGCTATGCCACATGACATATGTCATCCCACCATTGCAGATGTCAAGTTGAGCAAATCAGAGGATGAGGAGCGCGATGCACGCCCGGTATCTAACCAGGATGATGTTAGCGATTCAATGGGATACAATAGATGGTAGAGGATTGCACATCCCGAGCGTGTCTTCCCTATTGGAAATCCTACAAGCAATCCTGGACCATAGTATTGAGAGGATCACATAAATAGGGAGGAAGCTATCGACAGAGATAGCAGTGATGATGGAATTGAGGAGGATCAATGGCCACTGGAGAGGGATCCTGAGGAGCACACAATGGCTATAGATGCCCCTAAGGAGAGACCTACATCTCATCCTCATGTCTCACAAGCACATTCAGTGAATTCAGAGGGGATACAAGTCCATGAGTATCAGAAGAGTAGCCATGTAGCTCCTTCCACACCACTAGCCACCCAGGGGAGTCCCAATACATCACCTATAGTGTCCTATCGACATCATGACTGACAGATCAGTGATCTAGGTGATGATATATTGTTTAGTTCTGTTCAATTTTTTGTATTAGTTTACTCATGTTTATATTCTTGGTTCTAATGTATGGTATGTTTTCTTCATTTCAGTGGCCACATGAGACTGGCTCAGCTAATTTAACTGAGTAACCATAGACATGATTTTGCCTATGCCCACACACAAACCGATATGGAATGACCATAGGCCACCACTAAGCATGGGGCACCATGCTGAGCTATTTGAGCCCCTATCTTGATGGAGGATGGTCCAAGAGGATGCCTTGAGAGCTATTGATGAAGTTAGTGCTAAGAATGAGATTCTTAAAGACAGATGTGAGAGACTGGAAGCTACCTATGAGGAGCTTAGAGCCAGTCAGGTTCCTTCTGAGAGCGAGACACAAAATGTCTTATAGGAAAAACTCAGCAAGGTGCAGGTGAAGCTTGGAAAAGTGCAAGCGGATAGGGATTGGATTGAGTAGGAGCGTGTTGTTGCATTCCTACATGAGGGTGTAGCCATAGGCTAGGTACAAGGCCTATGAGAGTGAATGAGCTCTAGGATCCACTCTCGAACCAGTTTCTCAATAGGAACCACCACCATCGGGCCTCGAAAATTTTGGTAGACATAGGCCTATCTAGATGTATCATATTATGACACACCACATTTTTCTATAGTGGTGACCATGATGTATATAAACTTTATGATCTGTATGAGAATTTTCTTATTTCGATGAGTTATGAGTTCTTATATTAGATTAGATGTCAATGTGATCTATTAATCAATCTTGATAAGATTTTTAAATAAATGTTTCCATGATCTAATTTTTATGTGATGAATGTGATACAATTAAACACTTATTTCTACTTAGATGCTACATTTTTCGTTAAGTGTAATTCTATTAAACTAGATGCCCTTATAATCTAATTTAAAATTAAATGCATATAATGATCTAATTTAACATAACACACACATGATTGAATAGTATGCACAAAGAAGTAATAATCCAACTAAATGAAAAATTACTCTAAATAATTCAAGGCATACAAATGTTTGTTAAAAATGAAGCAATGTGAGATAAAATAGAAAATTATCTACTTAATCTAACAACATTCTTTTAACATGCATACTATTCAAAAGAATTGGTATTTGTAATATTTACGCAAATGCGCAACATTGATAGGTTCTTTTAGAGGTGTACCATCTATTGCCTTAAGTTTATACACTCCAGGCCCATAAGCTTCGTCTATTACATAAGGTCCTAACCAATTTGGGCTAAACTTTCCCTTTTCATCTAGAGTGGCATTGACATTGCGTTGATTTTCATATAACACTAACTCCCCTTTATTAAATGAATGAGGAATGACAGTATCATTGTACTTGTTGCATTCTTGTAGAATAGGCTTGAAGATTCTCAAGAGCATTTATGTGTTGTTCACAAGAATTTCAAGTTGTTGCAATCATTGTTCTCTATAAGTTTTATCATCAATAAGGACCCTAAGAGAGATTCTCAAAGAGGAACTTTCTAACTCTAAGGGCATTATTGCATCTGCACCGTAAACAAGGTTGTATGGTGTACTACATGTAGTTGTTTGAATACTTGTATGGTAAGCCCATAACACATACAATAGTTGAGTGTGCAAATCCTTGTTATGCTTACTAATTGTTTTATGAAAGATTTGTTTGATTGTTTTGTTCGGTGCTTCTACTTAACCATTAGATTGTGGGTAATAAGGTGTAGAAAATAATTTTGAATGTGAAATGTACCCAAAATTTATTAACTTCCTTATTTTTAAATGGTGTCCCATTATCCGTAACTAAAGATGAAGGAAGACCAAACCGAGAGATGATCTTTTCTAAGATAAAATGGCATATTACATTAGCATTCTTAAACTGAAGAGGAATTGCATCTTCCCACTTCATGAAATAATATGTGGTGGTGATTATAAATGTATGTCCTACTAATGAGGGATGGGATATCTTTCCAATCAAATCCAAACCCCAAACCAAAAATGGCCAAATAACAACTTGAGCATGAAGTTTGGATGCAAGAGCATGAATCAAATTGTTATGTTCTTGACATTTGTGACATTTCTTAACATGATCAAAGCAATCTTCTTCCATTTTTTTCCAATAATAACCGATACAAATTAACCTTTGAACCAAAGATTGTCCTCCAAAATTGGTGCAGGAGAACCTTCACATCACCATGGTTCTCTTTTGTAGATGATTCCATTTTCCATTTGTATAATTCATTTCAAGAGTCATTTGATAAGTATTTTGCAGAAAAATGTAAAAGTGTCAACAAAAATGTCAAATTTGCAAAAAAGTGTAAAAAGATGCATTAAGCAACAATTAGTTGTTAAGAGGTCATTAGAGACTAATTAATAATAGGAAGTTGAAAACAGTTGGAAACTAATTTTTCATGGCGTAAATTCCTTTAAAAAGGATTTTGAACTCCTTTTGTGGTCGTTGGTGATTGATACCTTGAAGAAAATAATGAAAAAACTCTATTTTTATGCACATTTTCCAGAAAATTGACTGTTTCAGGCTTATGTATAGATTTTTACAGACTCTAAAACATGTAAGAATGATTTTGAAAGTTTATATTATTAGTCACCTTCCAAATCTTTCTTGTTTCATGCATTTTAGTTAAGAATTGTTCAAAATATAGTCATTTTTCTCAAAACTGTCTAAAACCCTTGCTAGGGTAACAGTGTTTCGTAAAAATCGTGTTTCTCCAAATTTAACCGTTGTATTTTTCTAAAAACTGGAGTTATAGGTGACTTTTATAGGTGATATTGGATTAATTAATTGAATTGTGAAAGTTATAGGTGACTGTTTGCATGCATATCTTCCTATTTAGGCCTAATTAGTAGCAAAGAAGTCAGGACAACAGGCATGTGTCCCAAAACAAGTGTACCTAGAAATGAGATATGTTTTTAATTGCTAAAATGGGTACTCAAGAATGTATTTAATTTTTGCAGGTTCAATCTAGTTTGAAAGTTACACCCGATTTAGTGCTTTGATTCCCTTCAAGCAAAATTTGGGTTTTTGGTGCAAGTAATTTGTAAATCTGATAAAACAGAGGAATAAGGCTGTGTAATTGGTTTATTTCTATCAAAATGATGATTTTTCAGATGTATGAGGGTCTGGTTTGAGTTTTATAAAGGTTTAGAGTCAAGCTTTGAAGAGTTGGGCTTTGTAGCTATGAAGAAATTCAAAGAAATTGAAGTGATTTTGGTAAAGGATTGAATGAGAATTGTTTTAAGTATTGTTGTTTCTTCCTTTTCCTCTGCATCAAAAATGTCCCTCGCACGCACCTGCATGAGCTTCCTCAAGGGCTATAGGGATTTCACATTTTCTTAGACATCTAAGGAGAAGACCAGTGAATGATCATCTATACAACACATTGGCCAGGATTATATAACGAGCTTCCAGTTTCTTATGCGAGCCCTAGTGTTTTTAGTTGTAGGTTCAGGAAAAATGACATCTTTTAAATAGTTAAATATCGGTGCATACTACTCATTATGAATTTCAATATTGGCAACTATTGTCTCTTTTGTGTTTTCATTTATTGATGGTTGTTTGGGAGTTTGGATAACAAATGTGAAGTATGAGGAAGTATCATCGAGAGATACAAGGACTTAGCACTTTCCATTGCATCTACATGTCAATTATCCTTTTGCGGAACCAAAAAAATAGTATATGATGTGAAACACTCCAATATTGTTAATGTGAGGTCTTTATATTTGGATAACTTAACATGTTTTCCTTGATAGGACCCATTAATTTGTTTGATGATCAATTGAGATTCTCCAAATATATGAATGTGTTGAACACCTAAGGACAAGGCTACATATAAACCTACGATAAGAGCCCCATACTCAACGGTGTTGTTTGTACATAGGAAATTTAAATGATAGGATCTAAAGGAATTAGCTCCCATGAAGAAGGTATTATTATAACTCCAACACCAAAGCCAGTTCAACACTTAGAGCCATCAAAATATAATTCCCATGTTTCATTATCATTAATGTTCAACACACTTTCTTCAGGAAAAGAATCCTAATTGGGTAATGCTAATGGTGAAGGGACCTCAACTAAATGGTCAGTCATTGCTTGCCCTTTGATTGCTTATTGAGAAATGAAATTAAGGTAAAACTCAGTTAACAACATAATCCATTTAGCTAAGCGTCCTGACAAATTTGTTTTAGCAAAAAGGTATTTTAAAGGATCAAACTTTGTGATAGCTTGCACCTCAATGTTTAAAAAATAATGCCTCAATTTATTAGTAGCAAAGACAAGAGCCAAAAATTGTATTTCTATAGTTGTGTAACAAGTCTCATAACCAATTAATGTTCAACTAATGTAACACACAGGATTCTCTTTACCATTCTCATCGTGTTGTGCTAATAGCATCGCAAGGGCATGGTTTCAATTTGGGATATAAAGGATAAAAGGTTTTCCTTGAACTACTAGTTGTAAAACTGGAGGATTGGCTAAGTAGTGTTTCAAGTCTACAAAAACTTTGTGACAATCCTCATTCCATTTAAATTTTGAATCTTTCTTAAGGATTTGAGTGAAGGGAATATTTTGATCCGCCAAAGATGCCACAAAACAACAAATAGCTTGAATCTTTACTTGTAAGCTACGCAATTGTGAAATATTCTTAGGAGGTGACACATGTTTATTATTGCATCAATCTTCTTTTTTCCACCTCAATGCCCCTATTTGACACTATAAATCCCAACAAATTTCCACTATCTACACCAAACACATTTATTTGGATTAAATCTCATGTTGTACTTATGGATTCTTTCAAACATTTTACAAAGAATTTTGGCATGATCTTCACATGTTATAGATAGCCAAAATATCATCAACATAATCTTCCAAGATGTTATGCATGAAGTCATGAAATATTAAGGTCGTGGCTCTTTGATATGTGGCTCCAGCGTTCTTCAATCCAAAAGGCATGACCACCCAACAAAATTTTCCCCAAGGTGTAGTGAAATCCATTTTATATTGATCTTGAGGATTAATGAAAATTTGATTATATCCTAAAAAACCATCCATGAATGATAGTAAGCATGTCCCATAGTTGAATCCACTATCATGTCAATATTAGGAAGGGGAAAATCATCCTTTAAATATTCTTTATTAAGATCACAAAAATCTATACACATCCTAATACAATTATCAGGTTTCACCACCGCCACAATGTTAGAGATCCAAGGTGAATAATAGATAGGGTAGATGAAACCGGCTTCTAGGAGTTTTTCAATCTCAACCTTAACCAATAAAGTTGTCTTAGGATTCATCTTGTGTATATTTTGTCTCACAAGTTTAGCATCATTTTCAAGGACAATGTTATGCATGACTATTTTAGGGTGAATACTTGGCAATATCCGAATAAGTCCAAGAAAATATTTCAAGAAAGTCATGTAATAAATTTGTGTGATCTTATTCATCTTCATCAAGACACTTTTCAATTTGATTCACCTTCTCTTTACTAGATTGATCCATTAGAATGTATAAGGTGTCTCCCACAAGTAACACATTGTGATTTGAAACATCATGAGGTGTTTTAGGTTCATCTTGTTCATCACATAGTTCATTTTCTTTCCCATAGTATTCCTTATCATTCAAACAATAGGAAACTCATAGATTATGACGTTGAGTAAGTATCATTCATACCCAAAAATTCCCCTAGGGACTCATCATTTTGAAACATATCCTCACATGTAGTGTTTATTAGTTCAAGATGCACCAAGGTTAAAGTTGTCTTAGAAGAATCTTGCATGATAAAATTGATATTAAGTGAAGGCATCTTTGATACTTTTGTTTCTTTTGAAGGTCAATAATCAATACCTATTGTTGTTTCTTGTGTATTAAGATCTATAGGTACACGAATGCCTTGTTCTTTCACTCCACATCTTTTTCCATTATAGCCAAATTGTTTCAAGAGTTGGTACCCTCTTCCATAAAGTGTTTCCATTTCTTTTAAGGTGGTTTTTCATAGTCACTTTCATCATAGGTACATGTGTAATTTGTGTTTTCCTCATTAGTAGAAGTTGTGAATTCTTGTGTCTTGGATGTTTCAATGTTAGATTGTGTTGATACTACTGCAGCTTCTTTCTCTTTTTCCCTTACTTTTTCTAGCTTTGATTGTGTAATCTTGTATTCCCCCATGAATGTAAGTGTGAAATCTAATGACCCCCAATCATCATCCAACAACTTTGTCACTGATGAAAGACATTCTTCTTTATCTTCAGGTTTTAAAGGTTCCACTTTTGTAGTTGGTGTTAATGTCCTTAGAGGGTTTTTCATTCCTATTTTTTTTGTAAACAATTTTCGGATTTTGGATCAGTTTTATCGTGTAAACCTTATTGTTGTAAGTGTATTGCATTAAACGATGTAGCATTGAAGGCACTCCTTTCATCTCATGAATTCATGGCCTATCCAAGAGAAGATTGTATAAAAGATCATGGGGAATCTATTGAATGCACACAATACAACTGAGAGGGGGGTGAATCAGTTGTACATTAAAACATCCAAAACCCTCATAAACATTCAGACTCACATCAACTTAATTAACCCTTAATCTGTTAGAATGATTTGTCATGAAAACAAATAATAGAAATTGAAACACATCAACAACATGTACAATAGAACACCAAATTTACGTGGAAATCCCAAGAAGAGAAAAACCACAGTGAGGATTAACTCACAATATAAAGTAATTGCAACACTGAATATAAAAGGCTCACTATTGGAGGGCTCACTGCCCAAAAAGTAAGAAGGGATCATTGCCAAAGGCACACTGCTAGCTTACAGAAAATAAGAAAGAAGAATGTTACAAAAAGAAATCCATCTCAATGCAACATAAAATTCCACCATAGCATCACCAACACATTTGTGGCCTCTCTAAATATTTTAGACACCTTCTGCTCACTTCTTCCAGTGGTCTAACTCATTTAAGCTCGCATTGCACTTCATAGCTCTTCAATTTGCATCACACACTTCACACACAATTCTTCATCAACACAACACATTTATACCTTCTTCTACCTTGAAAGCATTCTCCAAGGTTGGCTATGCACCTTAATCATGCAAATTCAAATTAGGTCAACACTAAGCATTCCCGTGGTGGAAAGGAATGAAATCGGACCACACCATTTCTTAACTCGGACCCAAATCATACATATACACCATGCCACACTTCCACAATTAACATTAACATATACACCATTTACATTTAAGAACATGCTTCCTCAAATCCAAAGATGACTCACAAGCCACACACCACACTTGAACACAATCTAGAATATTCCACAACCACCCTGAAATCCAACAAATTCCTTCACAACAACTTTCACCTAAAGAATGTACACACCCAGTACACTCAAACAACCTTCCATACACTGTAACTCAAGAAACCACCTTGTGGAACACCAAACCACAAACTTCTTCAACTAAAGGCAGATATGAACCTTATCAACACACTTCCCAAACTGCAAGACTAGAAACCGAACTGCGGAGAAATGTAGAGCAAACTATTTCTCCCAAACAACGTTGCAACATAATTCACACACTGGTAAGCACAACATCTTCTGCACAACAATCCAAACCAAGAATGGATATAACACCTATGAACACCTCCGATCAACATTTATGAACCACACAACCAGATCTTCAACATAGAAGAAATGTGGAGCAAAACCAGAACACCACTTTGTACACCAGAACATCTCTGCAACACATTGTTTCCTCTTTTATTCAAATTTCTCAAATGCACTTGAAAACCAAACACCAAAGACATATTTTCATCATCTTTAACACTTCCTTATCATCACCAACCCAACAAAATTCACAAAATGAAGCTTATTAAAGCAACACCAAACAACATAAAAAAGAAACTAATCAAAGCACCATCATAACTTCTCAACCATCACCATTCATCAATGACAACATAGACATAAGCATGTTGAAATCAATGACAACACCAACTACTCATACTTGCAATAGCATCACATGAATGGGAGTTTGCAACACAACCTTACTAACTTTGACATGTAATAGTATCACACCAAGCGGTTGTTTGCCCACATTATCAAAACCACGAATAGACAAATTCTCTGGTTGAATTTTAGTCTTATCCACTACAATTTTGTCCAAAATATTCACACTACAAACATTAAATCCTGAACCATTATCAATAAGGGTATGCCTAATCCATACCCTATTAATAATATTCATTATCATCAAAGCAATTTTTTTTTTGCGTTTCCAAAGGAGGTAATTCATTTTGATGAAATAAAATGTCCACATTGACCAAATTCATACCTCATTTAAGGTTGTGACATCGATTGGTTGCACACTAGGAGGGATCGCCACTTTTTGTAAAGAACTTTGAGGCATTCCATGGTAAGTTGATAAGGTTTGAATTAGATCCAACAATGAAATATTAGCAGGATTATTACAAAGTTTCTCCACAAGATCATACTCCTTTCCACTATGTTGAGGTAAGCAAGGGGCACTAGGTAAAACAAGTTGTGGGAGTGGTGTCGATGAGGGGATGGTTTGTGTTTGTCTCGGTTGCTTGTTATTCCTTGTGTTATATGTATGAGCAATTATGTGATAACTTGGTTGTTGTGATACATGATTACTAGTAAGTTTTTTTGTGAAGTTTAAGATAGAACCTGGAGGTTTTGGTTTGTTTTGAGGTGATCCTATGATCAACACAGGTTTTGTTTGAACTTGAGGTTATTGTGTGAGTGGATAAATGATAAGTTGAGATGTGATTGCATTGATTGTTCTTTGTTGTGTGGGAATGTTACAAGCCTTAGTGGATGAGCTTAGTGAGATGAATTCCTCAAGGTCTTCATCTAGCATGTCAAATTCATCACAACTAAAGGGCTTGATAGGTACACAATGCACTTGTAGAAAGATATCTAGAACATGATCAGATGACTATGCTTCCTCCAAGTTTAATCATTAAATTTCAAATTCAAATTATGTCTATGCTTTTTAAGTCAACCTAGGACTGAAAACAAACTTACAGACCTATTATAGACACAGATCTAGAAATTAGACCCCAAATCTATAATCTAACATGTATGCTTCTGCACCTAAAATTTTAGGAAAATTTGGCAGGACAAAGGCGCCTAGGGCGCTTATGTCTCAAATAGGATTTTTCTAAAATTTCAATTTCAAAGGAAGAGGTTACAGGAAGTGATTGTGTGATAGCATGCAGACCCCGGTTTTAAATTGATTTTTTTTTTGTTTTATGAGTTTCCAAATTTTGCAATGTAATGTAACAACCTAGGGTTTTCAAATTTTGCAAAAATGAAATGTGATTTATCCCAATTATGCAATGTTTCAAAAAATACATGCAATTCACCCATATATCTAATAATTTCCAATACTTAAATGCAATAATCTTTCACAAATTCGCACAAAATGACACTTTTTCTTTCAAATGCAAGGACACTTTTTTGCAACCAAAAGACTAAATTTTCTAAAATTTTAACAAAATGCAATATATTTCATATGTAAATGATACTAACAAATTTGAAAATCATAAATGACTTTTGAGACTAACCCTATTGCAACCTATAATGCAATATGATATGCAATTTTTTGAATTTTTTATTCTTTTTAAAATTTAAAAATGGATGCCTAGATGGAAAATGCAAAGCAAAACCTAGATCTAGAATGAATTATTGCAAATTTCATAAGGTTTATAACGTAAAAATGTCGGGTTCACCAAAATATTTTGATGAAAAAGGGATCCTAGGTCCAATACATAGAACACAAGGATCAAATCTTTTTTTCAAAAGAACATTAGAATGCAAATCAAGGTAATTTGATTGACTTTCAACCAAGAAGGTGAGTCAACCAGATCTAGATCTCATTCTTTAGAGCCTAGGAAATGAATTGGAATTGAATTGATTATATTAACCTAATTCAACTATGTGCCCTAATCTAAAAATGCAATATTTTGAAAATTGGAAAATTGTAACAAAAATTTTGACACCAAATTTGAGCTAAGAAAGACACTATGCACCTGTGATATAAATTTCAACTGAATTTCTGAGGACATTTCCTATGGGGACGCCACTATCCTGGTAGGCTTTTTTTGAATTTGAAAATTTGAGTTTGAAGCTCTATGTCTACTCTCTAATCTTTGCCCTGCAAATTTTCGTTTTCGGATCAAGACCTGTAATAAATCTACAAAGACAGATGGCGGATGCTGGCTATATAATATTTTTCCTCAATCAAACCCCTATTTTGGTATTTCTACCTCTACAATAGCCAATGGAAATGATTGATAACAATGTATGTGCTCTAGTCATAAGTGTGCTTAAGGTTGTTATGAGCTAAAAATACATAAAACCCTACTCAAGTGCATTACAGAAAGATTCCTACATGAAAATGATAAGATCTAACTAAGAGGAAGTCACAACACTCTTAGAAAATTTGAAACATAATGATGCCTTGCTTTAGGTTGCAAATAAGATGAAGCTTGGAGATGAGAACACTAGGAAACAAGTCATTAGGTTGAAGGAAATGGCCAAATGCATCTCCCAAACCTAGAATCTATCATGTTCTTCTTTCATTCTTTTGACTTCTAGTATCAAATGGTGAAAAGACTAGGTATTTATAGGCATTTCTCTAATTTCCCAAAAAATAGATCCCAATGGCCAACTTCAAATATTTGAATTTCAAATAATAAAATGTTGACACTGACATATTTAAATTTGGAGCCAAAATAGGGGACATAAGCATCCTTGGCACCAGTGTCCCAACCCTATTTTTGAAAAATTTAAATGTCGAGGACAAAGCATTAAATGAGAATTTTTTTTATGCTTGCTAATTATTGAAAAATGTTTTAAATTAAGCCACATAATGCATAATTTTGGAAATTAGAACTTAGTTAAAGGGTGTTTAAAATGCATAAATGCAAGGATCACTAAAGTAGGTCCAAACTAAGTGTGAAATTGTACTATCAGGTAAAAGGGAGTACAATTTATGACACTAGACTTCATATTCCTCTTGTCTTTTAAACTTTCCATGCCCATTCCTCACTAGTTGCTTGGAAGTTTTTGTTTTTTTTTGTATTCATTTATTCCCTCTATGTTATTTTCCAAGCCACAACCCATTCTTTTTATCTCCCATTGCATACATTAAAATATCAAGAATTCAAATGTTGTGTGGCCTCATCTTTATTTTCCTGTGCATTCGTAAACCTCCAAGCTGCGAGGAGAATTGGTTTTTAAAACATTTAAGAATTATTAATTATTTAATTGCAAAAATGATCAAATTGGAAACATGGTTTAAATAAGAAATTTTTTCAATTGAAAATGACAATAATGTCGATTCACTTAGCCTCCCAAAATCATAAACTCAAAATAAAATCGCACTCAAGAACTAAAACAACACAACGAACAGAAACATATGTTGATGATGTAGATCGTCATAAGCCCAAGATGCTCTTGCATCAGACATGCCGGGTAGAAATTTTGTGAGCATAGGCTCACAAAGGTGGAGTTGAGTAGTCGAACTACTCCTCTAGATTGCAACCAACCTATAGCGAACTCCATTGTTGGGATAAGTGCACAAGATCAATTATTTTTCCTCCTCTTCCAACACCATGCTAGAACTGTCATCTTCCTCCCACAACTCCATTCACCACTCTTCTCTCTTGTAGATTCACATCCACCATGTTTTTTCCTCCTCCGCCAAATTATTTCTCCTCTCCTCTCCTTTGTGGGATCTAACCCACTAGTAACTGACCTCCTCCACCAAACTCTCATGTCACTCATATCACAACCTGATGTATACAAATCTTCATCGAATACCTAGGTTCTTCTCCACACTCTTCAACCTTGACTACCTCAAACAGAAGTACAAAAGCATCATCACAAAATGCAACAAGATTTGCATCTTCATTCACTGCTACAAATTCACCATCAGCTACATCAATAACTTATACTTTCTTAGCTGCAATGCTTGTCTTCCAACTTTCAATCTGATGTAGAGTAGGGAGGAAAACTGATTACAATCACAATTCAAAGTGATTCAAACACTTTTACATTCTTCAAAACCCTATCTTGGCACATTTCCTTAATTTCTTCCAAATCTTCTAATAGCATTGCAAACAGTGTTTTCTAAGCACAACTTTCAAAATACTCCTCAAACCCAGAAACTAAAAGGTGTTTCAAATACCCATTATCCTCTTCTTTGACATATCTTAAAATCTTATAGGGTCACTTTGTACCATCAACCTCAAATCAATGTTGCTAGGCTGGATAGAGCCCCAATTAGCCCTATTTTCCAAAGCATCATCAAACTAATCACCTTCCCAATTACAAAATTGTTCTCGGACCTTGACCAGGCCTCAAATTCCCTAAATCAACAAATTTTAGTCACTGAAACCTTCACTAATGCACCAAAACACTAAACCCTTGTTTTAGGCCAATTTAGACTAGCACCATGAGGGTTTATTGAAACTATAGCCTCCACACCTTTTGTCACCTTATCAACACCTCAAGAATGTCACATTATGTCTACCTATTCTTAATAAACCTTCATTCACACTTTAACAATGCTCTTTCATAATAACCCTACTTGAAAGCATCACTTTTTATCAAAATCATGACAAAATGCAACTAGGGCATCACTCCAAACCCTTTATTCCGCCTTCCCTGCTCATGCCAACTACATTAAATCAAAACCTACATCTAAGAGTGTCATTTCACCAAGTTTAAACCAATTACACTAGGTGGAATGGCTCAAGCTCCCATTTTATACTCTCACAACCCCAATTTCTGAGTTACAGACCCGCCTACAGAAAATTGGTCACCAAACCCCTAAAACTTAATGAAATTAGATCATTCAAAAACCAAAATTCTCTTAACACAATTCCCTATCCAATTCAAAACATCTTTTCTCAATTTCCTTTAGTACGGACCCATACAAAAGACTGCAACAACAAATTACCAATCAAAATGCAAGGAAAACAGTGTTCTTTTGATTGATTCAACTTCAATACAATCTTCAACCCTGATTCGAGCCTCTTCTAGGCATATTTCAACTACATACATCAAGAACTAACTAAAAAAACTGACCCAACTTTCATTTAAACTTCCTTGATCGTGGGCTACCACAATTTTGTATTTTTGCACTTTTGACAACATTGCATTTTTACAAAGTTTTTGCAAGTTTTACAATATTTGCCCAATGAACCCCTAATGACTCAAACTACATTACCCATGGTCTATTATGACCTTATTTTCATCAACAAGACTTAACACACCTAAGACCTAACAAATGACCTTGTTTGACCAACTCTACAAAAATGAACTTGGTGCCCCTACACCACAATCGCTACAATCTTCTCCAACCATTCATTCTCCACCACCAAAATTTGTGATAACAAATCACCTTCTTCCTCATCCTTCGTTGCAACCTCTTTGCATTCCATCACTGCATCTTCATTTTTCTCCTCTTTGACTACCTCTGTTGCAGGCTCTTTGTTATCCATTCCATCCTCATCCTCTTTTCTCATGTCTTCTTGTCCACTCAGATATGCCTCCAATTTATCCAACTTATCCAATCGGTTATTTATATCCACAATCATCCTCCATGTCGTATTTTGTTCATACCATCTCCACGCTTCCCAAGTCACGGGCTTCTTCCTTATGACTATACCCATCTCATCTATTGCAATCTTTCACAACTTTCACCTCATGTTCGAGAATCTGCAATCACACTTCTTTTCATGGCTCCCTAACTCTCGATTGCTCAAGGATTCTCTCTACTTGCAACAATCCTCATGCGAGCTCTTCTTCATTGCACTTCTACTGCACCCGTAGGTCTACATAGGCTGCCTCACGTTCGGTGCTCTTCCTATACACTCAGAACCTTGCTCTAATAGCATTTGGTGAATGAGAAAACTCTAAATCTAATTCTAATTAATGGAAATCAGTAACTCTGATTCACAACCAAGCGACAACTCAATTCGACAATTTCATTTGTCAATTGAAATCAATTCAAGATTACATCAAAATCCTAGAAGCAACTTCAAATCCAATAAACCACTACAAATAAACTATTCAAATTACATTCAACATTCGATTTCGAATTCATAGATTAAAATTTGCAACAAAGGACTCAAAAAATTCTTATTAAGTTTGTAACTTATTTAAAACATCTATGCCTTCCATGGCCTTTCACAAGCAAGCTATATGTTAGGCAATTTTTTTTTGCACGTAACACAAACTGTATGTTCTCGTATACAAACATGTTATTCTCCTACACTAACCTTCCCCTCTGTGAAATCCACCCGAATTCCTTTCCTTTCCCCTTTTTGCCACTCGAGTCCGTTCTCTTCTCTCTCTTGAGTCTCACGCGCCATACACAGATGCCTCCTCAACTCCTCCTACACTTCCTGCAATGACTTTTTATCTGTTCTTTTTCAACTTCTTATATATGCACATGCATATCTCGTCTTCTTCTCTCTATGCCCTTCCTCGGTTATATGCATTTTATTATTTGCATTTAATTTGAAGATGTCATATTAGAATGGCAAGACCCTTCTTCTGCTCTGGATTCACTTAATTTCCCATATACATTTTAATCCCCATAACTGCGATGGGATTGCATATGCCACAGCCGTTATATTTTCTTTTTACTCTGCATTTTATTTCCTTACTTTCATCTCATCTCTGTATACAAAGACCTCTTCTGTTAGGAAAATAAAGTTTACATTTAGTAAATCAGTTAATTATTAGTTGTTAGTTTTAGAGAGTTATTCATAAGAGAATTTGGATGGTTATTCACAAAAATGTAATTCACGGAAATGCAATGTTTTTTAAGCATTTGCAATGCACATTGTAAAGGTCACGAAGAAATATAATATTTATTGTTATTGTTGTTCAACAATGATATAATCTATACAATTTTCTTTCCAATTTTTTTAACAGTGATATCAGAGCGAATAGATCATGTGCCTGTGAAATTAGGAATGGAGGAACGAGTGGAGAGGCGGTTGTATTGATAGTTAATGAATTTGCAACTGCCAGTTTGAAGGAAAAATGCATTGAAAAAAGTCTTTTCACTTTTCTTTACAACTTCTCCAGCCATTAGATTGAGCATTGATAAGCATTTTTTTTTAATTGCTGACATTGATGTTAATGATTCTGTAAGAAGAGCACTCTTATTTAAAATTATTTTCTTCATCTATTTCGAGGAGACAAATCAAGCGCCAATTCCATTTCCCTGGGCATTCTTCATTGTTGGGTGTTAGACTTTGAATGCTTGTGCAAATTTTATATGCAGTGCCTCTTTTTCTTTATGTTGCACTGAAATTGATTGCTAATGCTACGCATAGGAGTGGCAAAAATAAACCAGATACTGGAGAATAAATTAAAGTGTAGTAAATACAATTGATTTCAATAAGAGAGCTACAGAATGCTACATTTTTGTATTGTCTATAATTCTCATTGACAGTCAAACGTTGCCAGTATTTTGAGATGCGTCCTCCTATTCCAATGCTATAAGTCGATTATGAAGACTTATTTTTCCTTAGTATCTACTTTTTAGAGCAAGAGAACAATATAGTTACAAGCATTCAGTGCCAGTTTCTGTAAACTGCAAAATCATCATATTGCAAAAGATTCAGATATATGGATATGTACACTTTTTATGCATTTATTAATGATGCATTCAGAGTCATTAATGTTGTATTTGACGACTAAGATCTAAAGGGGTCATATTGGAGGTTGGAAGAAATGGAGGCAAGAGGACATCTATCATCCCAAGCTAGCTTCTCGCTCAGAGATGATTCTTTGCATGAGAAGCATTTGTTTCATTTGCAGTCCTTTCATGAGCAAGATGGGGCTTGCAGTGTTTTATGGATAATTGAGTTTGTCTCGATTCATAGTTTTGCAAATGTGTTTTTGTGGATAATGGAGTTTGTTTCGATCCATTGTTTTGCAGATGTGTTTTTGTGGATAATTGAGTAAGTCTTGATCCACAAATGGAGGAGTGTTACTGTGGATAATGAAATTAGTATCGATTCACAATTAGAGGAGTGTTACTATGGATAATGGAGTTGGTCTCGATTCACAATTGATTGGGGATTTTCTTGTGAATAGTTGAGTGTGTCTCAATTCACAAGTAAATGTTGGAGAATCAGAACATTTATCCAGACATGAAGAGTTTGGGTTGATGTTGATGCAAAGTTGGCTAATCAAAACATTTTCCTAGACCGAGAAGTTTAGGTTGATGCTGATACAAAATTTTGGTTTTCTTTTTGTGATGTAAACCTTAAGGGGGGATATGTAGGAATTTAAGGTTTACATTTTTAAATTTTGTTTTTAGTTTTTCTATTATGTAAACTTTAAGGGGGGCTTGTTAGGAAAATAAAATTTACACTTAATAAATCAGTTAATTATTAGTTGTTAGTTTTAGGGAGTTATTCCCATAAGAGAATTTGGATGGTTATTCAGTGAAATGTTATTTCTTAACAGAAATGTTATTATTATTGCTATTCAATAATGATATAATCTGTACATTTTTTTTTCCTTTTTTTTTTAACATCTTCCTCACTCCATCTTATTCATATGTGGTAATTGGTCTTTTTTCTTCTTATCTTTTCCCTGGCGCAGCTTCCTAGCTCCTCTATACAGCTTCCCCTCCTCTACCATTTATGGTGCTAACTCCTCTTAATTTATGGGCTCCACTTTTTACTTCATATTCCTCTTCTCTTTTAAACTTCTCACGCCAATTCCTCACTAGCTGCTTGGAAGTTTTTGTTTTTTGTTTTATTCATTTATTCCCTCTGCTATTTTCCAAGCCACGACCCATTCTTTTTATCTCCCTTTGCATACATTAAAATATCAATAATTCAACTGCTGCATGGCCTCATCTTTATTTCCCTGTGCATTCTTAACCGAGGAGAATTAGTTTTTAAAACATTCAAGATTTATTAATCATTTAAATGCAAAAATATCAAATTGGAAACATGATTTAAATAATAATGTCGATTCACTCAGCCTCCCAAACCACAAACTCAAAATAAAATTGCACTCCAAAACTGAAATAACACAACGAACGGAAACATCTTTTGATGATGCGGATCGCCATAAGCCCGGGATGCTCCTGCATCAATGCCTCTGTTCAAATCAGCATTAATGGTGAACTTAATGATTCCTCTCTTCACAAATCTATAAGACAAAGTTGCCCTCTTGCCCCTTATTTGTTTATTATGATTCTTCAAGCTTTTTATTTTCCTTTTAGGGATCACTCATTATTAGCCTTGTTGAAAGGCTTGAGTTTGCCTATTTCGAAGTCTAAAAGAATGGAGAAAGGGCAGACTTGCATTTAAACTTGTAGAGTAATGTTGAGTGGCTGAAGTGGAGGGATATTGAGTTTGTCTTAGTCCATGACAAGGTTTCTAGGAATGTTGATGTTTAACCAAATAGTGCTTCATCTTGCTTCAATTTAATGCTGATGCAATGATTAGTAATCGTTTACTTGTTGCAGTTCTACCAAGTAGTCATGTCCCTATTGATGTTGTGCGAAGAAGTAATGTCCCTATTGTCGAGTGCCTGATAGTGTATGTTTTGCTAATAGTTCTTCTACAATGATAGCGATAGTTAATTGACTGTTAAATGTATGGTTCTTCTCTTTTTGGTAACACGTGACCATATAGTCTATTGTTTGAAGGAGCTTCTTTGGATCTTTTATGGTCGTGGCCAGCAGTGTTATGGTCTGATTTGGTCTCTCTGAGCTTTTTGGTTTGGTTTCACGGTACATCTTTCGAGTGTTCTATCAAATGTTGCATCTCTATGACTAGTTGGTGGTTATCTCTTGCTTTTGTTCCTGGGCCAGAAGTGAGAAATGTTAATCGTTGCTACTTCTATAGATAAATATATGGAATTTGACTTTTAAAGCATATGCACCATGGAGAGGTCCATACATTTCATGTTGGCATACTCTGCAAAAATATTTCATAGATACGTGGATCTGAATAAAGTGCTCCTTGTGGTCAATAAATATTAATATTGAATCTAATCACCTTAGAATCTTAAATCATATCCTGTGTCAACTGCAAAAGATTTTCCGGCTGTAATTGCATTCCCTTCGTCAAAGTGATCAAGGACAATGGTAGAACCTTAAAGAGATTCAGCCCCATCATCTCAAGGTCGGGATAAATAGGGCCTAGAAGATGGTTAGCATTGAGAATGACGTCAAAGTCCAATCTCTGATTAAACAAAGGAAGACCATCTAAATTTGTGGTCATATTGGAGATCAAGAGCATTCATTATTGTTCATCAATGTAAATATATTCAACTATACAGTGTTTCTCATTTATTAAACAATATCATTTCATAGGTCTTTGTATTTGACTAAAAGAGGGGTAAAAATTTATTCAATCCAAAAAAGAGCAATACAAAGTAAGGGCATTACACATCCCTATCAATCTCCACTAATTGGTCCAACTTTTGTGACAAATCCGGGGGTAATTGACCCCTTTCCACAATATTCCAATCTTGCAAATGATCAAAAACCCATTTAACCAAAGTTCAAACAATCCACAACCCCATTCCATTCTCAAGGAATATGACAGAAAGAAACAAAATCCAAGAAAGCACACAGATTAAGAATCTGTTTTATAATAACAGCCAAATGCCAACTGACATCCTCTAACTGCTGCCTCTTCAGCAAAGTCACTACTACCTGAGAATCAGATTCACAAATGATCCGTCTCCACTAGTGTTACACAGGGACACGTCCCATGGGTTTTTGCCCCCCGTACCCGTCCCGGAAACGTTTCGGGGACAGGGGACGCCTAGGGGACGGCTGATCGGTTTCCGATTTTCGGGGACGTCCCCGATTGGACAAAACGTCCCGGAGCAGAAAGGGGACATATAGGGGACACCTAGGCGTCCCCTATCCGTCCCCTGGATGGCTGGCCGTCCCCTATCACCCAGCAACATTTTAAACACAAAAACAAAAGGTTTTTTTTAATTTTCTTTTTTTTAATTCTTTCCTTTGTGGGCCCCACGCCCTCCCAACCCTAATATGGCCACTTATAACATCTTCTTACCTTCATTTGACCTCATTTTAACTTGCCAAAATAAAATTGCAGCCAAGACTATGAGCCAGCCCCTCACAGTGACAGTGACTCAGACTATGAGTCTGATTTTGATGCAATGTTGACAGATGCCGAGTAGCGGCAATCATCATACTTTCTATTTCTATGTTTTGCCTTTGGACACTTGTGACTTTGTCATTTTGACATTTGTAGTACAAACTTGTAGCCTTTTGGGCATTTTATTATTTTATATCATATGCACATTGACTATTTGACATGAATGAATTATGGTCCATGGATGCAATTAGGTAGCTGTAGTATTAATTTCTTCGATAATTCAATTCTATGATGCATATGTCAATATGATTGGTGATTACATTTGCAACTTTATGAATGTTCATTGTTATGATTATCATTACTCATATGAATATCTGAAATTTCCCTATATTTTTAAAATATCTCTCTCTCTCTCTCTCTCTCTCTCTCTCTCTCTCTCGATATATATATATATATATATACACTATACAGCCGTCCCCTCGTCCCCTAAAATCCCCTCAAAAAATTGCCGTCCCCGAAACGCGTCCCCCCGTCCCGGAAACTTGGTGGAACATATGTCTCCACCCAAGAGCACAACGACGCTCCAGAGCAAATAAAAATTTTATGATTTTATGATAAAATAGTAAGAGCCTCCATCACATTGTTACTAGATTTAAATAAAGGAAAACATAAAAAAGCTAGAACTATACATCTACTACTACATGCAACTTGGGAATTCCTTGAAAAACAAAACAGAAACTAAGCTAAACAAATGGTAATAAATCTGTGGTCATTCTCACAGGAAAAACTTCTATGATATTCTACTTTTCTTAGAGAAATGGGTAACCAAAATAATTATGCTCAATATGAAACAGCTGTAATCAATGGCACATCACACTACTTACAACGAGAATTATTTTAATTAGTGCAATATCACCCTCTTATTACAATGATATTTCGTGCAATGTCACCCTCTTATTACAATGATATTTCTAATGCCATCATGTTATGTAAAGAATAAAAAATGAGGGGCGGTGAACCAAATGAGGTAATTATCTTGGCAGAAAACATTTGCCAAAGCTCTTCTGGATTACCTGCATATAAGCAATGATCTTCTCAATCTATAATTCGACATTTCAGCTCAAATCACTACAAATGAGCTGAACATTTGTATTCTGGTGAAAAGAAAGAAAACAGATATGGAATTTTCTAGCTTTTGCCAAAGTTTTCTTGTAGGAAAATCACTCTGGCATTAACCAACCACTTTCAATAGCTTCAGTAAGTTGGAGGTTCTAGTTCAATATTATCAATCAGCCTGACTCCTCCAAACCATGCCGCAACACATAAGACAACTGGGAGGTCTATTCTTTCCACATGCTGCAATGTTTCTTGGTCAACTATCTGCAAATAAGTTGAACAACTAAATGAGATTTCATATTAAGAAAAAAAATCTTTTAATTTGGTAAAATATGTACACACAGCAATGATCTACCATGCAGAAGAAGACATTAATTGGGTTGCAGCATTCCTATAATTCTATTAGCCCCACTTTGTCATCATTATAAGGTCAAATATGAAGTGGTAGCTTTTCTCATGCACATATTGTCAAATGGTCATTAAGCCTAGTACATATAAGACTGATTATTAATCCTCAGTAAATGTGAGATCAATAATGAAATTAAATATTTCACATTAGTCATGAGTTCAACTACATTATTTTCTGTATTCTAAGAGGATGTTCTTAGGGGTTGATTTTCTAGGACACAAGTTCCCTAAGGTACAGAGATGGGGAAATGCTTTGGGGACATTCTCGATGCATCTCTCCTCTTCCCAGGGGTGCTCATCTTTAATATTAAAAAATATAAGATTATTAAGAAACATTTAAAGTTGAATTTTAAAAGGTAATGAAAAATAAAATCTTATAAACATTTTGAAAGAGCAATTTTTTTAAATAATCTAAAAAAATATAAAAATGTTATAATAATTTGTTTTATTTTATCTTTATTTGTGCACCATCATCCCTTAACACTATGCAGAACAAAGACAATCTCTCCCTCCCCCCTCTCTCTAGATGGAACAAAGGTTCCCTCGCTCCCTCTATTCATGTGTCTTTTTTGTTGTTGCTTGAGATTTGACTTCATTCCTAATTTGAAGTGCTTGCTCTAAAAATTGTCTATGGGTTTGTCCAATGACTTAAATTATCAATCTTGGACTTATTCCTAAGTTGTTTTCAAATTTACATGCAAAACTTTAGGCATCTCTTAAAGAGGCGATTTTGAGGAAATCCGCTTCAACTCAGATTTATGGCCTCAATCCTAAGCTATACTTCCAAGATTTTATTTTTCTCAAAATATTTAGCATATAGGGTATTGAGAGCTCTTCGAAAGATTAATCATGGCCTTGGCAAAGTTGAATGAATTGTTCTTCATAATTGCCAAATGTGATAATAGGATTCTTTCACAACATCAAAATGAGACCAGCTTTCTATTGATGTAATTATATAATTGCATCGTTGTGAAGTTTACTTAGGCAATTCATTTTATTTACTTAAATAAATTAGGAAATAAGAGCACATCTTGATTCCCTTGATTGATGAGATTCTTTGCCACCTATATCTCATTAATCTCTTTGATTGATAGTAGTTATGTGCCACCTCACCCCATCAAGATGAGTTCACTTGGTACCTCTACTCTTAATATGAGTCAGTCCTCTAGTTCACTGCTCTACTAGGACACTAGTGAACTTAACTTGTGCATGCCCCAAGTCCATATATTGTAGTCCATTTCATTTGTTTTACACACCATGAATACAGATATTGAAATGTTGTTCTCATCTTGTTGTTTTTGTTCTTAAAAAGATCTAATTTATTGCTAGTTGTTTATTAAATCTAACATGGTATGTGAGCAAGCAAATTCAAGTGTCAACTAATTCAATAAAGGATATTGTTTATGCTTCTTTTCCCTAAGGCTTATAGTCTTACAAATTGGGTGTATTGGCAACCACACATCATGGGCCCTCACATTCTTTGGACAAAAATTTGGGAGATGAATGGAGATCCCAATGTACCTCCATTCCTAGAAGATTCTACTATGAACAGTTAGAAATCCTTGATGATTCTAAGAATTCTCAATAGGACAATGATACAAAAGAGGAGCTTGCTTATTGGAAAAATCTTGACCTACACCTCCAACACCAACAACTTTGCCAGTCATTCATACTTAGGTGTAAAATGTGGACATATTAGGAAATAAATTCAATGTAGTTGCATGGAAGAACACAACTGCTCTGACTGTCGATGTATGTTTTTGTGTTTTGTTTGGTTTTGCAATTTTTTTGTATTTTCAAGGTTTTTGCTTTTTTTTGTATTTTTGCATATAATGAAACAAATGCGAGGCATAAAATGAAATACAGATAGCTAGAATAAATAACAACTCCTCAAATATTTATTTTATTTGCTCAATATTCAAAGAGAGTAACTCAATACAATCATACCTGAAATTTATAAGAAACTTGCAGCTGCTGTTCACAATTTGCAGCCAAAAAGCAACCTCCAAACAGCCTTCAAAAATTCAATTCTCCTCCACTAGTTTGCCTTTTTGCCCGAAACTTGCGTGGATGGCTTCTTCTGTGATGGGCGCACCTCCTTGAATTTTCTTGTGATTTTTGAAGCCCTTTTTAACCCCAATCGCCCCCTAGAGATGGCCGCCTCCTTGCTGTTGTGTAAGCTTAAAATATGACAGCCGCCCCTCTTGAAAATGGAAGCAAACACTCTTGAAATCAAGTTGTAAATCACTGCCTGTCAACTCTCCAAGAATCTCCGAAAGATAACACTCTAAAAACTCTCAATAATTGCTCCAATTTGCTCAAGTAGAACCTCTCTGTGAAGCTCTCTAAAATGCCAAATTCAATGGATATTTCATCACCTCAAATGGCTACAACACTAAAGAATGGTCGTTCTCCAATGGCTCGTAGAAGGCTGAAACCCTTGGCTTCTTCCTCTCAGACAAATTTCACCCAAATCAATGCTCAATCGAATGAATGGCAAAAACTCCAAAGTAAAATATATATATTTCTCCAAGAGGGTCGATTTTGCTCAAAAAAGCACCATTTAATAACATTAAATATTATTACTTTGTATTCTTTTGATATTTCATTAAATTGACCAAAGTTGGCGCCCAATATTTATTTAATTCGACTGGCCCCCTCCTCATGATGCCAAGACCCTCAATTATTAAGTTTAAGTTATAACTTAATAATATCACCTTTTAATTTATTAATGTTATTTGAGCCAAATAAACATTAATAACTCCTTAAATACATAATATCTCATCACGCCATCTGAACTGGGGACTAAGTTGATGAATCTCCATACGACCACATGCCTTACTAAAAATAGTAAGGGTCCCTCTCTATCAACTTCTGACTTGCTATAAATAGTAAGTAGAGCATACGGAGTCCTAGAAGCCTCAAACGAAAGCCAAAACTGAAAATTACTGATCATTGGAGATGATGCAAACCTCAGAAGACCCTCTAACCACCTTCATTAGCCTATGAGGGTCAAAATGATAGGCTAATCTACTGACAACTGCTGTCCCAAATTGGAGGGGACATTACAGTCCGCCATCCCTAAAATTGCTTGTCCCCAAGCAATCTCAATTCTGGGTGCTATAAGATCTCCTCACCTTCCCAGGTGGCATCCTCTACTGGCAAGTCCTTCCATTTGATTAAGTATTCCCTGATGGTCCACCTGCGCAACTACCTCTCTCTGAAGTCCAATATAGCCTCAGGCACTAGAATCAACTTCCCCTCATCATCCAAGGGTGGCAACACTACTGACGGAATCACATGATGTCCCAACGCCTTTTTGAGGCATGATACATGGAAAACATTGTGTACTCTGCTATCCGCTGGAAGATCTAACTCATATGCTACTTCACCAACTCGCCTGATAACCCGAAAGGGCCCATAGTAGCATGGTTTTAGTTTTTTGGCACCACTCTTCCTAAGTGTTGACTGGCGGTACGGCTGCAACATCAAATATACCATGTCCCCAACCTCGAAAGATCTCTCAGTCCTCCTTGATCTGCATATTGTTTCTACTGATTTTGTGCCTTAGCAATATTTTCCTTGAGAGCCCTCATAATGTCCTAGCTCTCCTGCAACAAATCACCAGCACTAGGCACTCTATTGTCGCTTAGCAGTAGGTCGAGGAAGCTAGGGGCTTCATAACCATATAACGCCATGAAAGGTGTCATTTGTATTGACATGTGGTAAGTGGAGTTATAACAATACTCGCAAAGGTAAATCCACTTTACCCAAGCCTTCTGTTGCCCAGCAATGTAGTTTCTGAGATAACCTTCCACTCATTTATTAACTATCTCTGTTTGACCGTCGGTCTGCGGATGGTAGCTAGTACTCGGAGTTAGCTCAGTCCCACATAATCTGAATACCTCTTGCCAAAAGTGACTCATGAACCGGCTATCCCTGTCACTATGTTCCGAGGTAACCCATGTAGCCTGAACACCTCTCGGAAAAACAATTCTGCCACCTGTGTAGTCGTGTATGTAGCTGCAATTGGAAAGAATGGGCATATTTTGTTAATTGATCTACAACCACATATATACAATCTCTCCCTTGGGCTTTCGGCAAGCCCGTAATGAAGTCCATGGACAGGCATTCCCACTTCCTATCAGGAATTAGTAAGCATGCCGGATAGGTGTGTTCTTGTTTGTTCTGCTAACAAACGGGACACTCTCTAACATACTCAAGAATATCTGCCTTTAGCCCTTTCCAAGTAGACCTCTCCCTGATCTGCTTGTAAGTCTTGAAAAACCCCAGGTGTCCTATAGTGGGCACATCGTGGAAAGTTCTCAGTATAATTCTCCTCATCTCTGAACCTGGAATCAAATAGATCCTGCCCTTGTAAATGATGAGCTCATTTACAACTGTATATCTACTGTTCTGAACTATTCCCTCAATAATTCTTGATGCCCATGTGTCCTTGGCGTACTCTGCCACTATCAAATGCCTCCAATCCTCTTAAATCTGAGCCATAGCATATAAGTGTGGCCGGCAAGATAAAGCGTCAGCGACAACATTCTGAGTGCCCTTGAAATAAGTTATGTCAAAATCATATGACTAAAGTTTACTGACCCATTTTTGTTGATAGTCATTAAGGTCTCGCTGCCCCAAAAAGTGTCTCAAACTATTATGGTTAGTTTTTATACAAAATTTGCTGCCAATAAGATATTGCCTAAATTTGGCCAAAGCGTGCATTATGGCCAACATCTCCTTATCATAAATACTATAACTCCTCTCTAGCCCTCTGAGCTTCCTTCTCTCAAATGCAATCGGGTGCTTCTCCTGCATGAGCACGGCCCCAATCCCCTCTCCCGAAGCGTCACACTGAAGCTCGAAAGGTTTTGTAAAATCAGGCAAAGCAAGTACGGGACAAGTAGCCATAATTTGTTTGAATCTCATAAAACACTCATGTGCCTCAGGAGTCCATATAAATGCCCCCTTCTTCATCAAGTCAGTGAGTGGCGCTGCATGATGAGAATATCCATTGACAAACCGGTGGTAGAATCCACATAAACCCAAAAATCCCCGCAACTGAGTGAGATTCTCTGGAGTCGGCCAATCTATGATAGCACGGATCTTATCAGGATCCATCCGCACACCCTCTGCACTAATGATATGGCCTAAATATAACAGTTTTGTCATGCCAAGCTCGCACTTTGATTTCTTTGCATATAAAGACTCCCTATCCAGAATTCCCAATACTGTATCCAGATGAGCAAGATGCTCTTCCCATGTTCTACTATACACCAGGATGTCATCGAAGAATACAAGTACAAACTTCCTCAACTGTGGCTAGAAGATTTTGTTCATGGTGGCCTGGAAAGTCACTGGTGCATTGGTTAGCCCAAATGGCATAACCACAAACTCGAAGTGTCCGCAATGGCACTAGAATGTTGTTTTCTCTATATCCTACTCTCGGACCTGAATCTGATGATAGCCAGACCTCAAATCAATTTTTGAGAAATAACAAGCGCCATGAAGCTCGTCGATCAGCTCATCAATCCATGGGATAGGATACCTGTTTTTGATGGTCCTTTTGTTTAACATCCTGTAGTCAATGCACATGCATAGGGTACCATCCTTTTTCTTAACCAGGACCACTGATGAGGCAAATGGTGATTTGCTAGGTCTAACGTGACCCATTGCGAGCAGCTCTTTAATGGTTTTCTCTATTTCATCCTTTAGTCGTTTTGGGTGCCGATATGGGGTAATCATCACTGGTTTAGCCCCCTCTTCCAATTCTATGATATGCTCAATACCCCTATCGGGTGCTCTACCTAGTGGGATGTCACTGAAAACCTTTTCGTGCTTAATTCTCAACTCCTGTATATCCGGATGATATTCTGACTTCTGTTGCCCCTCCTGCAATGGCATCAATACACACTCGGCTGCCCATTCAACCATATTATGCCGCATGAGACTCTCCATCCGTCTGAGTGATAACATCCTGAAACTGCTATCTTTGATGGCTTTCAGTATATGAGTTTTTCCATCTACCTCAAAACTCATCTCCATCTCATGAAGGTCGCGAGTGAACTTCTCAATAGCATGTAGCCATTTCATTCCCAGGACTACATCTATATCTCCCATGTTTACCACATAATAATCAGCCTTAAAATTATAGTTGTTTAGGCACAAGGGAAGATCCTTAATCATTCTGTCACACTTAAGGGTGTATCCATCAGCCACCTTCACCCTTATACCTTCGAACTCCTCAGTTATAAGCCCACGCTTCTCCACAAAGTGCACATCTATAAAATTATGGGTGGCACCTGTATCCAAAAGAGTGATGACCTTTTGACCAGCTAGGACACCACGCAGTCTAAAAGAACCTTCCTACTGGATGCTAGTAAGCCGTCCCTCCTGAAGGTTGATTTCTACTTCCTTTCCTATTCCTTCTCTGACTTTTCATCCTCTGATTCTTCTTGCCCAGCTTGCTGATCGGAATTTTCAGATTCTGAATCTTCATAAAATGCCCACATAACTCGGTTAGCTTTTCCCTTAGGTCTTAAGGGACAATCATGATTTGCATCATATGGACCTTTGCAATAGAAACATAGCTTCTTTTTTCGCAAATAATTTAGTGTTTTGCGATCAAATGGAGCTACTGATTTTCCCTTTTGATCCCCTTTAAAATCTAATTTTTCTTTGTTCTTGGGAAATGTTTTATTGTCTCTAAATGAAGAAGAGCCCTTTGATCCGAACTTGCTTGATGACCCGAACTTGCTTGATGGGGCTGCAAGTTCCATACTCCTTGCTTTCTTCATTGCCTCCTACAGTATCGGTGGATCAAAAGCCTTAATCCACCCTCATAATGGTTCCAATAACCCCTCTATGAAGAGCACAACTAGCCTCCTCTCTGAAATGTTTGTCACCATCACGGATAACCTCTGAAAATCACTGATATAACTCTCCAGGCTGCCACTCTTCGTAAGCTGTGCCAAGTCCCTGAAATAAACTTCTAGATCCTTTTTATCAAAACGGTCAACCAACCTATCCACGAACTCCTGATAAGAGGTGATGCGATCATGTTGTAGTGTCACCATCCTGTGATACCACCAATCATGGGCTGCTCCCTCTAAATGTAACGTGGCATACTTGATCGCTGCTTCTTCAGACATGGGTCGAAGTGACAAGAAAGTGTCTAGTTTATGGATCCAAGACTGAGCCGTTACTTTACCACTGCCGTCAAAATTGGGTAATGTGATTTTGTTGGTGGCATGCTTCAAGTCCTTGTTCTGGTTCCGAGGTCTATGTCCTTGTCGAGACCTATAGTATTCAACCCTTGATTGCACAAATCGGTCAAAATGCATGCGCTCACGCACTTGAGGTGTCAATAATTGCCACTCATCGTTGGCTGCCATAACTGCATCAGCATATGTTGGGTCTTCAGCTTCTTCAACATTCTCCTCAACTTGCTCTTCCCTCAAGAAAGTGGGTCCAGTAAGCCTATCTGCAATTCGTGAGGGAACACGGCGTGCTCTTGGTGTCCCCACCACACTTCTATCATCATCTGCAACCCTGTTGTGCCGCATCCTATTTTCCTCTGTAACCCTGTTTTGCTGTAACTGTTGCTGCATGGTTGCTGTAAATCCCTCAAAAGCACGGGCCATTCTTTCAATAAGTTCTTCACCCCTATCTTCATTTCTTCTTTCATTTCTCTGTGGACCCTCTTTTGCCCTGTCACCCATTTCTGCCAATGGAACTTCTGCAAATGGATTATCCTCTTGCCAATTCTCTTCTGGTTCTGCTTTTCTGCGAGTGTAATATCGGTGGTGACTTTTCATGTGAACCTTTAACCCTCCAAGATGGCAAAATTAAGGCTCTGATACCAATGTAAGAAAACAACTGCTCTAACTGTCGATGTATTTTTTTGTGTTTTGTTAGGTTTTGCAATTTTTTTGTGTCTTTTCAAGGTTTTTGCTTTTTTTTGTATTTTTGCATATAATGAAACAAATGCGAGGCATAAAATGAAATACAAATAGCTAGAATAAATAACAACTCCTCAAATATTTATTTTATTTGCTCAATATTCAAAGAGAGTAACTCAATACAATCATACCTGAAATTTATAAGAAACTTGCAGCTGCTGTTCACAATTTGCAGCCAAAAAGCAACCTCCAAACAGCCTTCAAAAATTCAATTCTCCTCCACTGGTTTGCCTTTTTTCCCGGAACTTGCGTGGATGGCTTCTTCTGTGATGGGCGCACCTCCTTGAGTTTTCTTGTGATTTTTGAAGCCCTTTTTAACCCCAATCACCCCCTAGAGATGGCCGCCTCCTTGATGTTGTGTAAGCTTGAAATATGACAGCCGACCCTCTTGAAAATGGATGCAAACACTCTTGAAATCAAGTTGTAAATCACTGCCTGTCAACTCTCCAAGAATCTCCAAAAGATAACACTCTGAAAACCCTCTCAATAATTGCTCCAATTTGCTCAAGTAGAACCTTTGTGTGAAGCTCTCCAAAATGCCAGATTCAATGGATATTTCACCACCTCAAAAGGCTGCAACACTGAAGAATGATCGTTCTCCAATGGCTCGTAGAAGGCTGAAACCCTTGGCTTCTTCCTCTTAGACAAATTTCACCCAAATCAATGCTCAATCAAATGAATGGCAAAAACTCCAAAGTAAAATATATATATTTCTCCAAGAGGGTTGATTTTGCTCAAAAAAGCACCATTTAATAACATTAAATGTTATTACTTTGTATTCTTTTGATATTTCATTAAATTGACCAAAGTTGGCACCCAATATTTATTTAATTCGACTGGCCCCCTCCTCATGACGCCAAGACCCTCAATTACTAAGTTTAAGTTATAACCTAATAATATCACCTTTTAATTTATTAATGTTATTTGAGCCAAATAAACATTAATAACTCCTTAAATAGATAATATCTCATCACGCCATCCGAACTAGGGACTAAGTTGATGAATCTCCATACGACCACATGCCTTACTAAAAATAGTAAGGGTCCCTCTATCAACTTCTGACTTACTATAAATAGTAAGTAGAGTATACGGAGTCCTGAAGCCTCAAACGAAAGCCAAAACTGAAAATTACTGATCACTAGAGATGATGCAAACCTCAGAAGACCCTCTAACCACCTTCATTAGCCTATGAGGGTCAAAATGATAGGCTAATCTACTGACAACTGCTGTCTCAAATTGGAGGGGACATTACATTGCATGATACGCACTCTAATTCCACCACCACCACTTCCTACATACACTACAAAGTTAAGAGTCACTTCACTGAGAGTTTGTAATAATCCTTCACAACAAGGTATATTGTGGGATAAACAGTGTTGTCCCGTGATATGCACTAAGATTCCACCTTCACCTATTTCTTCTACAAAGTTTAGAGACTCTTCACTAGGGGTTTTTAATGATATCTTGTGATAAGACACATAGTGGGATGAGCAATGTACTCACATCAGATGTAGTGAGATTCCACATCCATACACTACATTTTTGGCACCTATTGTATGTCACTCTCTAAGTATTCATCCTCTTCAATTAGACCTAGGAGTCCTTACTACATTTTTGGCATTTTCTTCCCAAATTCTCCTTCTTGGAGCAGGAAGACCTTTTACATGCACCTAAAGACTACAACTATCAAAGGGAAGGAATGTTGTCTAGTGCACATGGATTGTCATCAACCTTCAGTTTTATCATTCCATCACTAGAGTGAGAGGCAACACACTTTTTGGATGGCTCTCTAATCATCCATCTTTCCTCTCCTTGGGAAGGAGTTTTGTCCTACAATTCTTCTCCTTTTCTTTCGGGGGGTAACACTATTTTTGTACTTTGAGATTCTTTAAATTGTACATGAGTACCTCATAATGGTCTGTCTTGCCAAGTTTCATTTATTTGCACTTGAGGGGGGTTATTGGTGACTTGGTGTAATTATATAATTGCACCTTATATTAAGTTTACTTAAGTAGTTCATTTTATTTCCTTAGATAAATTAGGAAATAAGAGCACGTCTAGCCCCTTGATTGATGCAATCCTTGCTAGCTCTACCTCGTTCATCTACTTGATTGGAGTAATTAGGTACCACCTCTTCCACATCAAGATGAGTTCACTTGATGCCCTTGTTTCTACTTGTTGAGTCACTCCTCTAGGACACTTTTCATCTTGACTTGTGTATATCCAACGTCTCTATATTTAAGTCCATTTCCATTGTTTTACACACCATGAATACAGATATTGAAATGTTGTTCTCATATTTTTTTGTTCCTAGAGAGATTTAAATATTGTTAATTATTTATTAAATCTAACTTCTAGAAGAATGATATCTACAAATAGCTTTCCCAACAATTTTCCCTAGACAAAGAAACTTCCAAAAAAAACAAAAAATTGTGATCTTTTCTACCTCAAAGATAGAAATTTAATTGATTAAGCTATTTATATAAAGCACCAGCATCTATCTCTCCTTCAATGATGATTAAACCCAAGAAACTTGTACCTTGGGGAGTGTTTTGCCTCCAAAAGGTTTCTTGGTTGATGTAGAGGGTTGCTCAAGAGAAGACTGCACTCATTGCAAGATTCATACGATAATTGTCAATCATCTTGATCTCTTGTCATCCAAAGTGACCTGCAATATTGTCTCTTTGTCACTGCAAACTATCTTCTGGTGGCATGTTGGGTTTAGCATCTAAGGCTTCCACTTGTCTACTATTTATTGGGATCATGAGAAACAGCAAGGTAAGATGAAATGTCATGAGTTTCGAGACTAAGCTTCATGTTAACTAGCCATCTTATGATTGTGCATACAAAGACAAAGTGACTTCTAGAAATGATGAGTCAAGAGACTCTAGCTATGATGCCACAAGTTCAATGCCCAACAATAATATGGGGTACAACACCAAAATGAGGGTTTAAATGTGTTGGGACCAAAAGTGGCATATATTGCTTCTTTGAAAAATAATTATTAATTAGATACCATGATGTGGAGAACAAAGTTGGAAAACTCGTCCAAACTCGCCACGGACTCAACAGACTCGAGAGCCTACAAGCTGGCCAAGTCAACTCGGTGCAGACTCGAGAGTCGAGTCCAGGAGAGTCCCTCCACGGGACTCGCGAGTCCGACCTCAAGACTCACATGAATCCTAGGGTCGAACTCGCAAGTCCCATGCAAGGACTCTCTTGGACGGCTGGGACGTCCAAAAGAGGGTTTAAAACCCCTGTTTTTTTATTTCTTTCCTCATTTCACTCCTCTACTTTGCCAAATACAGGTCTGCAACTTGAAGTGAGGTTGGAAGAAGCCAAGAAGATGAGCTAAGGAGATCATAATAGAGCCAGGTAAGTGATTTAGCTCCTCTCTTTTTTGTTTTCTTCAATTAAAAATCAGAAAAATCAAGAAAAATAAGGGGAAATCCTGCCAATTGTTTTTCTATTTCCCTTAATAGCTCAATTCCTACTATTTCTAGCTTGGTTTTTCATTCTATTTTTTTGCAAATGTTTGAATCTCATTTATTTGTTGATTTTCTACCAAAGCCTTTCTGATTTTTTTTTTCATGTTGAACTTGAAACAGCAATGTCATCTTCAAACCCAAGGGGAACGAGAAAAGACCCTGCATGGAAGTATGGGATACCAGGAAATAAAAAGGGTGAGGTGACATGCACCGAATGCAACAAATGGATGACAGGAGGAATAAACAGATTAAAATACCACCTTGCAAGAATACCTAAGAAAAATGTGGATGTATGCCCTAACTCGACTCCTAAGATGGTTAGAGAGATGAAGGCTTTTCTTGTTGAGTATGAGATGAAAAAAGATGAAAGACAAAAAACAAAGGATGCACTAGCAGCAACGATGAGTGGATCCACTTCTACACCATGTAGGTCCCATGGTATCTCAAGTCCAAGCATCTGTCAACCACATTCATCTTTTGGTGAGAGGGTTCTTTCTCTACTGCTACTGCTAGTGCTAGCCAGGGTCCTTCATCAAGACCAAATTTATTTATTCCACACAATGTTCCAGGAGGACAACCTTCACTTGAAGGTACCGGTTGGAATAAAAAAAAAGCATCATGAAGCTAGGATGGCAGCAACAAACTTTTGGTACTACAATAATTTACCTTTCAATGTGGCGAGCAGCCCATATTGGGAAGGTTTGGTGAATGTCCTTACAATTGCAGGTAAGGGGTTTAAGACCCCAACAGCTAAATATTTGAGTGGGCCATTGCTAGAGGAAGCCATAAAGAATACACAGCTTGTGGTTGATGAGCAAAACAAATTTTGGCGAAGAAAAGGCTACAGCATTTTATCTGATGGGTGGACAGATGGACGAAATAGGACTCTCCTAAACTTTTTAGTGGCCTCTAATGGTGGATTGGTGTCCCTAAAGTCAATAGATGCCTCCAATGAAGTCAAAAATGTTGAGACTTTATGCAATTTATTAGATGGGGTGATCCAGGCGGTGGGTGTTGATAATGTTGTCCAAAACAACATTATCACGGACAACGCAGCTGCATATGTCGCTACAGGTAGACTACTTATGGAGAGGCATCCCACAATTGCATGGTCTCCTTGTGTTGCACATTGCTTGGACTTGTTGCTAGAGGACATTGGGAAGATTGGATGGGTCAAAAGTGTGGTTGAAGATGCCAAAGAAATTACAAAATTTATCTACAACCATACTTGGGTGCTTTCCTTGATGAAAAAATTCACAAATGGCAAGGACCTTGTGCGACCAAGAGTGACACGATTTGCTAGCCACTTCCTCACATTGCAAAGCATTCTTGGTGCCATTGCTCATCTCAAGCAAATGTTTGTGTCTGATGCTTGGTCGCAATCCCCATTTGCCACTAAACCTGAAGAGGAGAAGATTGTAAGCATAGTTTTTGATGACACATTCATCAAAAATGGAGAGGAGTTGATCAAAGTAAGTAACAAACACAAAAATAAACTTTATACATGATAATCTATTTGCTGTTTTTTTTTTAGGGGTTAATTTTGTAATAATTTAACATTTGTTTTCATTTTTTTAGGTGATAGAACCTTTCGTGAGGGTTCTTCATATGGTGGATGGAGAGGGCAGGCCAATGGGTTTCATCTGAGGCCATGGAAAGGGCCAAAGAGGCCATTTCAC
Organism: Sequoia sempervirens; assembly: GCA_007258455.2. NCBI lineage: Eukaryota > Viridiplantae > Streptophyta > Pinopsida > Cupressales > Cupressaceae > Sequoia > Sequoia sempervirens. The sequence continues at coordinate 222,502,592 of VDFB02373365.1, forward strand.
GTTACTATGGCAGCAACAAAAGAAAACATGAAATCATTTGGCGCATCATTGATTGGAGATGGACAAACCAACTCCACCAGCCGATACATGCCTTTGCCTACTTCCTGAACCCGAAGTTCTACTTCTCTAACACATTTAAGGCTGATGAGGAGGTCATGGTAGGTTTTGTCACATGCATCGATAAAATGGTGCCTGATCTTGAGATGAGAGACAGGGTGCTTGATGAGTTGGAGGTGAGATTTGTTACATCTTATTTATGAATTTGCAATGTTCATTGTTGACTATCTATGAATTTTCTATATTTGATTTAATTTTATTTTTATCTATTCAAGGTCTACAAGGGTGCATAGGGGAGACTCTTTTCCTCACAACAAGCAATTGAAAGGAGAGGAAAACAACAACCAAGTAAAAAAATTGTTCAATAGTATACTACAAGATGAAATTAGAAACTTAATTCTTACATTTTTTACTTTATTCTTAATACTTATATTTTTTAAATGTGTTTTTGTAAATTTATGGTGGGAGAACTATGGTGCTAGCACACCAAATCTTCAAAAGCTATCCATCTGTGTCTTGTCACAGCCATGTAGTGCTTTTGGGTGTGAATGTAATTGGAGTTTATTTGAGAACATTCACACAAAAAAGAGAAACAAATTGACTCAACAGAGCATAAATGATTTAGTTTTTGTTCGGTACAACCTTCGCCTTCGAACTAGAAAGGTGGAGGGTGTTTCACATGAGTCCGTCGACTTGGATGATATTGATCCATATGGTGAATGGACTATTGATGAACAAAATGATGATTTTGATGTCTTCCTTACTGATGAGGATCTTGCTGAATTGGAGAGAGCAGCAGAAGAAGAAGAAGAAGCAGGATTGGAAGCAATGGCAGAGGACGAAGACACTTTTGAAGATCAAGAAACCACTCCTCAATCTCCTCATTTGGATACTATAGCACCTACTAGTTCTAGGCCTGCAAAATTGACTTCCATTAGGAGGGGAAAGAGGAAGATATAGATTATAGTTGGTTGTTTATGTTTTCCTCATTTTGAAATATGATTATATGTAAACATTTATAAACTTATGAGGTTGTTATACATTTTGAAAGTTTGAAACTATGACTATGAATGATGAAATTTCAATTATTGAGTGTTTGATGATCATATGACATGTGTAATCTTTGAATTATGACAAATTGATAATCAAATTAGGCTCTTATGTTCTCTAAATGCATTAATTTCTTTTTCTTTTTTCTTTACAACGGTTTTTTCTTCTTTTTTTTGCCAAGTCCTAGCCAAGTTTTTTCCCAAGTCCGTGCCAAGTCCCGAATCCAAATCCTATTTTGGGCTGCCGAGTCCGCGCCGAGTCCGAGTTTTCCAACTTTGGTAGAGAAGACACACAAACACTTGAGGAAAAAAGGAAAAAAATACATAAGAACTGTGACATCATATTATAGTAAATTCATGAAACTGCAAATTTTGTACACTATCTTGCGAGGTTATGTATGGCTCAACATAATTGGAAACTAACTCCAAAGCTAGAGGCCCTATCCTCAATGAATATATATTACATATTTAACAAGTGTAGGACGTGAAGAAATTGGATGATTACAAGATGAAAAACCGTTCAATTTCTGTTATTTGGCAATAGTCACAGAAATCTTTCTCAAGAATAAATCAGCAAACCAAAAGAAAAAAGATTTTCTCAATTAATGGGAATTCATCAGGAAAAAATCGGGTTAGGGTCAAGGTTCAGGTTAGGGAAAAATCAGAAAAAATAACAGCAGAAGTTAGAATAAAATTTTAAAACATCCCTGATTCTTTTGGACCAAAGATTCAGACTTTATCAGGGATTCAGGATACATCATAATTGTTTGCAAAATCACGATTTTTCCCAATAAAAATCATCAGAAACTAGGTTGACCAATTATATCAAAAAATGGTGATTTTCAACAAAATAAAACCAGCAGGGGGTTCGAGTGGTGATTAATTGGGATATATCAGCGATTTTTGCTATAGACAGAAGATGTTTGACCTTCCAAACTATTCCGTTTTCAGGAGACGACGTGGGAGATGCACCTAAGTTTCTGGTGGGAATGTTGGCACCTTTTGTCAAGACAGAATGAAAATTATGTTGTAGGGTTTCATCCATGGGTGGTTGATGAGATGATAAAGTCAAGGGTGTATGGCGTACATCATTTGCTTGAGGCTTGAATCGGTGCACACTGGTCAGACTCCCAAATCCTCCTAGATAGAAATTTTGAACATGTCAATCTACTTCCTTTTTCAATTTGGGAAAATAGACATTAGAGAAAGGGATAGAAGTTGTCGGAGACCAAATCAGCCTGCATTTATAGATGAACATATGTATATCTGTATGTTGCCAAATTTCATATCGTAAATACGTCTCAAATGTGTGAGTCTCGGATAGCTATAAACCTTCCTAGTTAATGCATCTGTGTACAGGACACGGGAATAAAGCCAAATGAATATATATAAATAAAATGTTAAACTGGAAGTTAGAGAATATTTGATTAGGAGTGTATTGATCTTAGTTGCAAGAATTGTGGCATGCAGGCTCTACTGTGCTGTCAAATAGCTTACCATGTGTATATTTAATTTTTCCTTATCAAACTAAGACATCTGACTAATCTCATGTTCTAAAACATGCACTAGATTAACCATTTTCTGCAATATTGGTTACGTGGTTCTAAGTTCAATACATTCATACTAACCAATTGTCTATCACTTCAACTTGACTCTAAACCCCTTGCATTTTTTATTTTTTATCATACATCTTCGTTAAGGGAACAGTAATAATCGTAAGAATCAAGTAGACTATTTATTATTTTCACAAGAACATTTTAAGCTAAAACTTATAACCCTAAAATGGGTTGCAGTTAGTGAGATTAAATGTGTGCATGGTTGTTACTCATGGAAAGAAGAAAAACACAGACAACTTGAAAGATATCAGGATTGTATACCATTTCTAAACTTACCATGGTCAAAACAAGTTTGGAATTTATCAAAATTAAAGCATATGTAATAACTAAAAACAAGAGTTTTTGAATGTTCAAGATTAACCTCTACATAATCAATTTTGCCCCCAGCGCTACGAATAGTCTCTAAAACTGAATGCTGCAATATTCCTGTAGAAATTTGTCCATTGCATACAGCATCTTTAACTTGATTTAAAGATCTACAAATAGACAATGCCTGCAGTGAAGATGTTATAATTATCTTTAGTGTAACTCTTATATCATCAAATAAAATCATGCAGTAACTCAATGAAAGGCTGTGAAAATAAATTCAAGTCATCAGGAAGAAGCAGCTACAGGAAATCCTATCCAAAAATATTCAGTATAACTTGAAGTCTTGAAGAAAAGAAAATGCAGATTGACAACTAGTTGATTCAAGTTTCCGAGTTTCTTCAATGACTACATGTATATAATTTATTTTTCTTGAACAGAAACAAAACAGCAATTTATTTCAAGCTAAGGTATAATACAATCCATCGCATATGCCATTTTCACATATCCCATTTGCAACCAAAGAAAATTCCCACTTTTTCTTCTACGGTTTGGTTAGCCTTTCCCTACTTGCATGTGACAGTAGAAAAACAATATTGGTCCAATCCATAAAATATGCATAACCTGATACATGCTGCAATTATTCATAAAAAAGCACTTTAAGTAATTTTAACCACCACATTTACGCAAAAATTGCTGTATATAGTATCTTTAATCCAGGCAGAAAAACTATTGGAAAACATCCATTTGTACTGCTAGAATATTGAAGTTACTTTTCATAATCATTCCCTTTGGGAAAAAAAACATTAGATGAATTCACATTAGGTAAAAAAGTATATCTATTCATCCTCAACATTGAAGGTTTTGTATGCAATTACATCCAATTACCCTATTTTTTGTTCCTCTATATTTTCAGTTAAACAGAAAATAATATGTAAGAGAAATTATAACAGCCTAAGTCTTAGCCTGAACAAGGCACAAGAACAATAGCATTTCATCTACATATATTTCAATGCAATGCATGCCTACAAAAGGGCAAAGACCATAAGAACAAAGACAAAACGATTATGCAAAAGAATCAACCATCCTAGCAATGCCTATAAATTTCACAGGCAGCTGCAACTTGGAAAAATCGGTACATTGTGCCCTTAGCCTTCAAATTCAGGTTACTCTTGTCACATGAAATCGTACTCTGCTAGAGATAGGTTAGCATTCCAATGACACAATGGGACTAACCTCAAGGTGTGGGACCTTGCAAATGAGGTCAGATCTCCGGAGGAGGCTGACTTCCTTTCTAACCTAGATGCAGCAATGTTGGTCCAACCTAGCACTAAATTAACTCTAAACTAATCCTGTTCTACTGACCTCTAGGGAAAAGGGTAAGAAAGAATGCATAAAATGCAAAGGGGTGGTGATGCACCTAGATTAAAATGTGATTCTTCTCAACTATATTTTGCACAAGGAACCAAAGGAAAACACCATAGAACATAACATAGCTCTTTGTCGTAATAGTCTTTAGAAATATGCAGGAAAGTTAGGGCCAAACGTCACTAGGAGGGTGGAAATGACACAATCAATACCTACAGAAAATTAACATAACATACGGACTAGAAAAAAGATAGAGCATTGATGCATATATAGAGGTAATATGTCTTACATAGAATACAAGCATTGAGAGGAGGTAACAATAGTATATTTTATTGATTCAAAGGCATAAAACCTATTTTACAATTGCAAAAAAGCCAAAATGCATAAATCTGCCAAAAAAGATCCAAGAACCCCCACAATGAGCACAAAAGTGCCTTTTATGCCTAGAGAAGCATTGAGAATGTCAGAACAAGTGGCAGGAGAAACAACCCTAGTTGTCATCATACACCAACGACCTACAAACATGTGTACTTTGAGATCTGGTTGACTAGGAGAGAACAATCTTCTTTTCTGGTTCACTAACTGATCAAAATCGCCCAGGAAAGTTGTTGCAACCGTAGCTTATGGAGATGGTATGCTAGAAAAGGAATGTCCAAAATAGTTCTTCTAACATGTACCATGTCTCCGCATTGAATGAGTTGTGTGCTTGAATGCAAGCAACAAGAAGAAATCACCCAGAAATCCTACTGGAAATGGTGAGTTGAAAGTGCGTTATGACAGAAAAAGGAGGTGGAAAAAATAAATGAAGCATGGGCGCCACACAATCCATCAAATCCACACCAAAATGACATAAATGCGCTTAGAGAAAGCACCTAGATTGAGCTAAGACAATTGCAGTGGTGGTTGAACCTAGATGAAACTTGCTTTTAGTCGCCTTTGCTTGTTATGAAATTAGCCCCACTGCTTTTCTTTCGGCCAACTTTGATTTTGGTGAACCAAACTTTCAGTAAATCGACAGGTTCACGAACTGGCAAACCTGCCGAAAACTCCTTTGTTTCACCCTTGGCTAACCTCCCCTTTCAGCAAACTTGCATTTTCAACAAACTAAAGAGTTCGCAAATTTAACACTTCACTAAAACTAAACTTTAATCTCCTTTCGTTCTTTCTTTCAATGAGCTAACTCCTTTGGCGAACCTCCCTCGTCAGCAAACCAACTCTCTCAACAAACTTGCCCTTTTGGTGAACTAAAGAGTTCATGAACTTAACACTTTGCTGAAACAAAACTTTAATCTCCTTTCATTCTTTCTTTTGGAAAACTTACCTTTTCAGCAAACTAAACTTTCAACAAACCAACAAGTTCACAAACTAGCGAATCTGCCAGAAACTCCTTTGTTTCACCTTCGACTAACCTCCCCTTTTGGCGGACTTACCTTGTCAGCAAACTTGCCTTTTTGGGAAACTAAAGAGTTTGTGAGCTTAACACTTTGCTGAAACAAAACTTTAATCTCCTTACATTCTTTCTTTCGACGAATTGGTGAACCTACCGAAAAGGTTTGTCTAAGAGCTAATTTGCCAAAATTCCTTAAGACAAACAAATTTTGCAATTATGGATTGAGAATCATGAAGGTAAACACATAGCCACAGAAAAAAACATCATGGTGACCCATTATGTCTTACCCCAGATCGGTTATCAACAATGGGAAAACAAGGGTGGCACAAAGTGTCAACAGTTACTAAAACATAGTCAAAACACGTATATGAAGAAAATTGTCCAACCAACAGATAAGCAAGGCGACAATGGACAACAGATGCATTAGTAAATGTTTCCATTTAGGTCATACTTGGGAAGGCTTTCACAAGTTAACCATTAGGAGTATCCTACATTGAATATTAGGTTAATTCTAGGGGTTGCCAAGCAAGTCGAGGGCCTTGCCTGGGGCTTGTACACACTATAGTTCCACCCATTACCCTTAAGAGTTGCTTCAACAAAGCTCTTAGGTGGGTTGCTTGAATCTTGGGCACAAATACACTACTCTTGGAGGTGTTAGATCAGTTTTCTTTTGGCTTTATTAGAAGTGAGAAGATGTTCAATGGCCTCCATCCTTTGTTGGAGGTATTTAAATTTTTCAATCACATAAAGGAAGCAATCCTTTTGTTGTTGATTTCTGTTCTTCTGAGCCTGAAAAATTTAGCCATGTTGGTAACACATCTTTCAAGGAGATTTGACTTGCATCGTCTTTTCATCAAGTTTCTTGACTCCAAGCAAGAGATCCATCCTCCAATAGAGATCTAAGTTGCCAGTTTGAGTATGGCGGTTTTCCTTCTTTTTGTACCCAAGTTCGGTACAGCTAGCTATGGTCATATAAAAAAGTATTAAGAAATCCTTAATTTGCACAAAATATACAAAATTTAATACAGAACACAGCTAATAATTGATAATCCAATGTCAAATGTTAAAATTAAATGATCAATACAATTTACATATGCTCAGAAAAGAGCAATACTAAGTGGCCAATGCCTTATCATCCACTTATTGTACTTGTTTGTTTGAGAAGAGGTGCAAGTTGGAATGCACATACCAACTCCTATCTTTTTTGGCTGCCAACTACTTGTACTTAACTAAGTGGATAAAGGAGTTTGTATCTGCTCATCTAAAGAGGGCACAAAACTCACAATTTATTGAAATTCAAGACAAAGTCAATACAAAATTACAATTTTATAAATTATAAAAGCAAAGCTTGCCAATAGAACATATGAGTTAAAAAATTAAAAATACACATGTGATAGAACTATGATGACAAAAGGCTGCAAGTAAATAGATACTCAGCCATGGGGATACCACCAGAATGAGCCCCCTTCTTGTACTTGTTTCAAGGGACACTATGGGTGTGTCTTGTTAAAGCTATAAACTTCCCAAACTTGACCACAATTATGACCTACCATCGTTTCCATTTGGCAACCTGCTAATAGCTCCTTCCTCGCCAATCATGCCATCACATACAGAAATGGGAAGAATAAGTCTATCTTGACCTGTCTTCTCATCTGTATCATTGGTATCTTCAGGGTCATACTGACTGTCCTTGCATCTGTCAAGGATCCACTGTCCTCTTCTAACTGTCAATTCTCTTAACTGTACTTAGGTGACTTCATAACCCTTTCAACATCTGTCTTCATCATGTATACCAGGGCATTTACAACTACAACCTTTGATGAAATTCCATTTTCTATAATGATTTGATAGATGTTCATGCCCCTTCTACTGTCATATGTCTCTGTCTTAAACCTCAGTCTACTGTCCTCTTTTTACTCATTTAGGATTTCTTATGACTGTCATCTTAATGATTATGCACAGACCTTTTAGACTGTCCTTATTGCATACTATAGATCTATAGTCTGACTGCCCTCTTCACTTTTCATAATGTTTTGCAACACAGTCATATTAATGAGTTGGTTAACCCTGTCATCATAATGAATCACCTTGACTTGTTGACACTGCATTCTTAGCTACCTACAGTAGCCTGCCACTGTCATGTTCAAAGGTCTTCATGATGCCTAAAGGCTTTTATCTCTGTCTATGTGATTTTGAGAGGACTGTCACTTACTTGCTGCCCCCTGAGTCTCATAGTGACTGTGATTTTGGGGCTACATTCATCAGACTCGCCACACCATAGATCATCATTGTAGGTATCATCTTTAACATTTCCAAGATATTCAGGTGCATCTAACTCTACAACTTGAGGTGTTCAACAACAGAAATATTAGGAGAAAGACATTTTTCATCAGTCATTAACTTGTCAAGAAATTCTTTGGCAAAGGCCAGTATAAGGTTAACTTCAGGTCTCTGAGATGTGCCATGTTCACCATATGCCTTATCCACTGTATGGTCCACTCTGTGCATCATTCATATCACTGTCAAACTCTTATTGCATGTTACTGCTATCCCTTTTGGCTCTGTCATTTATGTTTACAATGACTACCAAGCTGCTCTAGTTGAGATCACTAACTGATTCTTAACCTCAATATTGATCCTTGCATACTAAATTACCAGGTAGGGGACTGTCACTTACTTGGTTCTTAGGAAATCACTTGTCTTCATGCATGTTATCAACTGCAATAGTATTCCAGCCAAAAGCTCTAAATTGGCCATAAATGTCTTCCAGAAAATGCAAGACTAGCATCTCCATCAACTGTAATATAGTTATCATCATATACTAATGTGAGTTTACCAAGTTTCCAGTGTGTCGCCAGTGAAGCTGCCATCATATGAACTCAACTGCCCTTTGACTGTAAGCCTCTATACACAGTCCTTTTGTTTAACTCTGTCTACCTGCCTCATGGTGCAGGAGCACCTAGGCTAACCTCCATTTTGCTTGTTATCAATTTTGGCTTGTACCTGACCTTAGCCAAGTCAGGATAATGGTGTGTTTATTTTGGACCTTAGAAGGTCTTGATTGTGTGTGGTAAGTTAGTCACTAGGACTAAAGTCATCTTAGTTTACTCATTGTTGTTAAATTTTGCTTTAATTAGCCTTAGACAGCTTATGTTGGAATGTAAAGCATTAAATGTGTGCTAAACACATCTAAGTTGTTAGAAGATGCCAAGAGGCAGTTAGGGGAGTTGTTGGCTCGGAATCAAGAAGATTGAGGTCCTAAGATGTAGGATGATGGCAAAGTTGCAAGAATGTTGCAAAGTTGCATGACAACATTTGTTAGGTTGCATGCAACTTAGTTGTCTTGGATTCCCTAAAAATTAGGAGTGTGGGATCGATCAACTTCCCTTGAAATATGGCAAAGGCATCTATGTAGGTGTGGTGGCTCGTAGACAAGCAGTTAGAATGCATTGTAATCAAGTTTTTGGTTTGTGTGAATAAAGAAATTCTGCATTTTCCTGTGTTTACCCGTGTATCTTGAGAAACAGAGATATCAAAGGCACTGTATATACTGATTTAGCACTGTATTTGAGTTCATAGCATAGTTTTGAGTACCTTTCATTTTGTAATCAAGTTGCTTAGAGTTGATTTGTTGTTTTGAATTCACAGTTTAGAGTCTAGAGGGTTGTAGTTGTTGTTTTTGAGCAGTCAGTCTTTGAATGGCTCCCCCATAAAATCTAACCACGGGATCTCCCTGAGATTGGATTGAAATGATAGGGGAGCCAATCACTTGTACATATTTAGCAGTAGGAAGTATAGGGAATGGAGCAAGGATTACTAAACTCAAACCCTAGGCGAGCTAGGACAGTCCGGTTAGAGGTTTGAGAGTGAAAATTTGAAGAACTTAGGCAGGGGAAGGAAGTACTGTACGGAAAAAGTACAGTTCCAGGTGGGACATGACCAAACACAAGGATGCTAGAAGGATTGAGACTTGATCAATCCATGTGTGTGAGAAATTAGCAGGAGATCATTGAAACCCTAAGAATTAGGCCTAATAGCCCTTTTTACCCTTGATTGTAGGAATCTACTGTACGGAGGAGACAGGGGTCTGAAACCCTGTGAATGTTTTAAAGGACTAAAAAGGGTGTCCAAAAGTGCAATTTATTTGCTAGGCTGTTTGGAGAGTTTGGACAGGAAAAGCAAAAAGGTGACTGGTAAGGGCTACAAGAATTAGGCCTCTTCAAGGCAAAATCTTGAGATCGGTAGGAGTGAAGACTGAAGACCCCCCAAGATGTATTCAATTGAATGTGAAATGCAAGAAATCAGTGTCTCTAACACCCCTGCAAGCAGTTCAAGTTTGATAATGAAGTTGGCACTTAGATCCTTCTAAGTGTAGGAGATAGTCTACAAATTCAAATGGTGTTAAGTCCTCCAAGGTGAAGCACAAGGAGTGAGACTCTCGTAGTAGAGTTGAAACTAGGCTTAGTTGATGATCTAAGTCAAATCAGAACCTAGAAGCTATCAGGTTCTTGAGTGAAGACAGAGAGAAGTCTTCTAGTAGGTTGGTGCAAGCAAACCCTGGAGCATATTACACCATATTGGTATCAGAGCCTTTGTTTGATCAAGGCTTGTGATTGATGTTGCAACCCACTGAGTCAGTAGGAGAGAACACACCAGAGGAAAGAACCATGGTGACCAATGCTGAGTTAGCTAAGAAGGTAGAAGAGCAAGAGGAGGATAACCGGCTGCTAAGAGAAAGGTTGTCTCGAATGGAGAAGCTCTTGGATGAAGTCCAAGAAACAGCAGACAAAGTGAAGGATAAGATAGAACAGAAGGAAGAGCAGGAAGCAAAGGAAAAAGAAGAGGACTTGGAGGAGGAAGCTCCAAAACCTGACCCTGTTCTTGCTGAAGAACCCTTCTTGAAGGCACTGCAGGCCTTAAGTGGCAAAGCTTTGGAAGGAGTGCCACTATTCAGTGGACAAATGGACCCTGATTCAGTTGTGGACTGGATTGAGAGTATTGAAAATCACTTTGAATGTGATGGTATAATAGAGGCCCAAAAAGTAAAGGTGGCCAAGTCAAGGTTGAGAGGAGCAGCTCTCACATGGTGGAAATTTGTACAAGCTGAAAGAGAGAAAGAAGGCAAGGGTCCCATAGTTACATGGAGAGGAATGGTAACTAAAATAAGGCAGACCTATCTACCTGATGACTATGAAGTTCAGTTGCATAGGAGAAGACACAATCTTAGGCAAAAAGATATGGATGTCCAAACATACACCGAGGAGTTTCAAAAATTGTGCCTCAGATCAAAGGTGGTTGAAGATGAAAGCATCAAGCTAGCAAGGTATTTGAATGGGCTTAAGTGGTCTATCCAAGAAGACATGAGCCTAGTGAACTTCAAAACCATCCGCCAATGCTATCAGATGGCCTTAAAGATAGAGGAGAAAGGCAAAAAGAAGCAAGAGCAAAACCCCAAAAGTAGACGTAAAGGGAAAGACAGCAGAGGACAAAGGCGTGGTTATGGTGGAAGGAGTTCAGAACCAAGGGCCCAAGGAGAAGTCAGATACTCTGAGCAGCAAGAAGGAAGCTCTAGTAGAGGTGGTAGAGGAAGAGGCTCCAGCTCCAGAGGAAGAAGTGGTGGACAAGGAAGAGGTAACTACTTCACCAACATGAAATGTTACCACTGCAATCAATTGGGACACCCGGCCTATAGATGTCCAGAGAAAGGTAGTACTTCTCATGGAGGTGATAAGAGAACTAACCTGGTTCATGATGAGACAGCTGCAGCAGATAAACATCCTGAAGTACCATTGAATTCAGAGGAAGGTGAGAACCTCATGATGAGGAGAACTTTGATCAAGGAGCCGGTGAAAGAAGAACCAAGCCAAAGGAGGTCCCTGTTTAGGATAAAGTGTAAGATGATGGGGAAAGTGTGTAGAGTCATCATTGACTCAGGGTCTACTGACAATATTGTGTCAAAGGAGACAGTCAGCAAGCTGAAGTTGACAAGGATACCCCACAACAATCCTTACAAGGTCACATGGCTCAATAAAGGTCAACATGTCTTGGTGAATGAACAAGCATGGGTGGAGTTCTCAATTGGTAGGTACAAGGACAAAGTTTTGTGTGATGTGTTACCTATGGATGCATGTCACTTGCTCCTAGGTAGACCATGGCAATTTGATCGCCAAGCTGTGCATGATGGAGCAAAGAACTCCTATACTTTCAAGAAAGATAAGGTAACCTTCAAAATTCAGTCTTTGCTAGAAGATACAGAGGTGCAGACAGCAGGTCCTAAACTGCTCATGGTTGGTGAAAAAGAGTTCCTAGAAGCCTTGGAAGAAGGAGAAGGAGTTGGTTATGCAATGATGATAAAGCCAAGAGAGGTAAGCAATGAGAAAGAAGCTGAAAAACCAGAGTTACCTAAGGAGATACAGAAATTGTTGCAGACCTATGAAGGCATTGTAAGTAGTGGTCAACCAGCAACATTACCCCCTAAGAGAGCCATAAGTCATAGGATAGACTTGATACCAAGGGCTACCCTACCAAACAAAGCAGCCTATAAGATGACTCCTCAACAAAATGAGGAAATAGCTAGGCAGATTCAAGAACTCCTAAACCAAGGTCTTATTAGAAAGAGCATTAGCCCATGTGCAGTACCCACTGTCTTAGCACCTAAAAAGGGAGGAGAATGGAGGCTTTGCACTGATTCCAGGGCCATAAATAAGATAACCATCAGGTATAGGTTCCCTATCCCTAGGATTGAAGATCTCATGGATTGTCTAGGTGAAGCTAGGTACTATACCAAGATAGATTTAAAGAGTGGTTATCACCAAATTAGGATACATGAGGGAGATGAGTGGAAAACAGCTTTCAAAACCAATGAGGGTCTCTATGAGTGGCTAGTTATGCCATTTGGATTGTCTAATGCCCCCTCCACATTCATGAGACTCATGAATGAAATCCTCAAAGACTACATTGGCAAATTTGTAGTAGTGTATCTTGATGATATACTGATCTATAGCAAAACAAGAGAAGAGCACCTCCAACAGATAGAGTTGATTTTCAAGAGGCTGCAGGAGGAGAAGTTGAAGATCAATTTGGAAAAGTGTGAGTTCATCAAAACAGAGCTGGTGTACCTTGGATTTGTGCTATCACATGGCAACTTGAAGATGGACAGCAGCAAAGTGGAAGCCATCCTCAATTGGCCTACTCCAAAGACAGCAACAGAGGTAAGAAGCTTCCATGGTCTTGCTCAATACTATAGGAAGTTTATAAGACAGTTTAGTGCTATTTGTGCTCCTATGTTGGATACCATAAAAGGAGGAATGAAGACTAAGTTTGTATGGAATGAGCAAGCTAACAAAAGTTTTGAGTTGCTGAAGGAAAAGATAGCTACCCAACCTGTTTTGGTGTTACCAAGCTTTGAGAAGCTATTCACCATTGAGTGTGATGCAAGCAATGTGGCTATTGGAGCTGTTCTCAGTCAAGAGGGCAGACCGGTGGCTTTTCATTCAGAGAAGTTAAGTGAAGCCAAGAAGAAGTATTCTTCTTATGACCTTGAGATGTATGCATTGGTCCAGGCTTTAAGGAAATGGAGGCACTACTTGCTTCCCAAGGAATTCATAGTGTATTCAGACAACCAAGCACTCAGTTTCCTGAATTCACAAGAGAAGTTGAGTCACAATGAAATGGGTGGAGTACTTGCAAGCTTACACCTTCAATATCAAGCACAAGAAAGGAGCTCTCAACAAGGTGGCAGATGCCTTGAGTAGAAGAGTCCTCACAATTCAGGAAATTCAGTTGAAGAGCATGGGGATAGATCATTTCAAGGATCTATATGCAGATGATGAAGATTTTGCAGACATCTATAAGGTATGTGTTGAATACAAGAATCACTTTCATAGTAAATATGCTGAATATACTTTGCAAAGTGATCTTTTGTTTAAAGGGAATCAACTATGTGTTCCTAGAGGTTCTATTAGAGAGAACTTGATACAAGAAAAGCATAATGGTGCATTGAGTGGTCATTTTGGGATCACCAAGACTCAAGAACTTGTCCAAAGGTTTTACTATTGGCCAAGGATGAACCTAGATGTTAGGAGGTATGTGGAGAGTTGTATGGTGTGTCAAAAGGCCAAGGGTACTTCTTCAAATGCAGGCCTATACCAACCACTGCCTATTCCTACTAGGCCATGGGAATGCTTGAGTATGGACTTTGTAGTTGGGTTACCCAAGACAAGACAAGGCATGGACAGTGTTTATGTGGTTGTGGACAGATTCAGCAAAATGGCTCACTTTGTGCCATGTAAAACAACCAATGATGCCAGTCAAATAGCCTCTCTTTTCTTCAAAGAGATAGTAAGGATTCATGGATTACCAATCAGCATTGTATCAGACAGAGACACTAAGTTCATGAGTCATTTTTGGAAGACTCTTTGGCAAAGATTGGGCACTAATTTATCCTTTGGATCTGCATACCATCCCCAAACTGATGGTCAAACCGAAGTGGTTAATAGAACTCTTGGAAATCTCTTAAGGTGCTTGACCAAAGAGTATGGTCAACAATGGGATCAGTTGATTGGGCAAGCTGAATATGCCTACAATGACACTGTAAATAGATCAACAAGGAAGAGTCCCTTTGAAATTGTCTATGGACTACATCCTAGAGGAATCTATGAGCTGAGAGAGTTGAAGGATGGAGTCAAGGGAAGTGGGTATGCTGATGATTTTGCCTATGCAATGCAGGAGATTCATGATACAGTCAGAAAGACATTGGCAGAAAATACCATGAAGCATAAGACCAAGGTGGATGAGCATAGAAGAGAAGTGCAGTTCCATGTTGGAGATTTGGTGATGGTGCATTTAAACAAGTCTAGACTGCAGAAGGGAGTCCCTCATAAGTTGCAAATGAAGAGGATAGGTCCCTGTCCTATCTTGGAGAAATATGGAAACAATGCTTTCAAGGTGCAGTTACCAGATGACAGTGGACTGTCCCCTGTTTTTAACATTACAGATCTAGTTCATTACAAAGGACCACCACCAAACATGGATCAGACCCTCCATGAAGTCATCCAAGATGTGGAAGAACTCAAACTGCCCTCTGCTACAGTCAAACAAGTTGACAGTGTATTGGATACTAGGGTCTATAAGAGGACTAGAACCAAAGAATACAAAGAACATCTGATTAAAAGACATGGTCAACCTGATGTTGATGCAGTGTGGATCAAGGAATCAGAGTTCAAGAAGTTGGGCATTGATCTCAACTTGCTCAATCCAAGCGTGGATTGAAATCTTTTGTTTTGGGGAGGATGGTGCAGGAGCACCTAGGCTAACCTCCATTTTGCTTGTTATCAATTTTGGCTTGTACCTGACCTTAGCCAAGTCAGGATAATGGTGTGTTTATTTTGGACCTTAGAAGGTCTTGATTGTGTGTGGTAAGTTAGTCACTAGGACTAAAGTCATCTTAGTTTACTCATTGTTGTTAAATTTTGCTTTAATTAGCCTTAGACAGCTTATGTTGGAATGTAAAGCATTAAATGTGTGCTAAACACATCTAAGTTGTTAGAAGATGCCAAGAGGCAGTTAGGGGAGTTGTTGGCTTGGAATCAAGAAGATTGAGGTCCTAAGATGTAGGATGATGGCAAAGTTGCAAGAATGTTGCAAAGTTGCATGACAACATTTGTTAGGTTGCATGCAACTTAGTTGTCTTGGATTCCCTAAAAATTAGGAGTGTGGGATTGATCAACTTCCCTTGAAATATGGCAAAGGCATCTATGTAGGTGTGGTGGCTCGTAGACAAGCAGTTAGAATGCATTGTAATCAAGTTTTTGGATTGTGTGAATAAAGAAATTCTGCATTTTCCTGTGTTTACCCGTGTATCTTGAGAAACAGAGATATCAAAGGCACTGTATATACTGATTTAGCACTGTATTTGAGTTCATAGCATAGTTTTGAGTACCTTTCATTTTGTAATCAAGTTGCTTAGAGTTGATTTGTTGTTTTGAATTCACAGTTTAGAGTCTAGAGGGTTGTAGTTGTTGTTTTTGAGCAGTCAGTCTTTGAATGGCTCCCCCATAAAATCTAACCACGGGATCTCCCTGAGATTGGATTGAAATGACAGGGGAGCCAATCACTTGTACATATTTAGCAGTAGGAAGTATAGGGAATGGAGCAAGGATTACTAAACTCAAACCCTAGGCGAGCTAGGACAGTCCGGTTAGAGGTTTGAGAGTGAAAATTTGAAGAACTTAGGCAGGGGAAGGAAGTACTGTACGGA
This sequence comes from Sequoia sempervirens, assembly GCA_007258455.2. Lineage (NCBI taxonomy): Eukaryota > Viridiplantae > Streptophyta > Pinopsida > Cupressales > Cupressaceae > Sequoia > Sequoia sempervirens. The sequence goes on from VDFB02373365.1 coordinate 222,518,636, forward strand.
AAAAGTACAGTTCCAGGTGGGACATGACCAAACACAAGAATGCCAAAAGGATTGAGACTTGATCAATCCATGTGTGTGAGAAATTAGCAGGAGATCATTGAAACCCTAAGAATTAGGCCTAATAGCCCTTTTTACCCTTGATTGTAGGAATCTACTGTACGGAGGAGACAAGGGTCTGAAACCCTGTGAATGTTTTAAAGGACTAAAAAGGGTGTCCAAAAGTGCAATTTATTTGCTAGGCTGTTTGGAGAGTTTGGACAGGAAAAGCAAAAAGGTGACTGGTAAGGGCTACAAGAATTAGGCCTCTTCAAGGCAAAATCTTGAGATCGGTAGGAGTGAAGACTGAAGACCCCCCAAGATGTATTCAATTGAATGTGAAATGCAAGAAATCAGTGTCTCTAACACCCCTGCAAGCAGTTCAAGTTTGATAATGAAGTTGGCACTTAGATCCTTCTAAGTGTAGGAGATAGTCTACAAATTCAAATGGTGTTAAGTCCTCCAAGGTGAAGCACAAGGAGTGAGACTCTCGTAGTAGAGTTGAAACTAGGCTTAGTTGATGATCTAAGTCAAATCAGAACCTAGAAGCTATCAGGTTCTTGAGTGAAGACAGAGAGAAGTCTTCTAGTAGGTTGGTGCAAGCAAACCCTGGAGCATATTACACCACCTCATATGAAGCCTTCATAATTCCAATGATACCACTGTCCTATTTTATTAATTAGCCTAGACCTACCCATGACTGTCACAGAGTTCATCCTAGATTGGGTGAAAAGAGGGAGTTCACTTATAAGTTGCCCTTTGAGTTTGAACAGTTGCTCAATCCCTCAATAGCCATGTCTTTGACATTAAGTGATGTCCTAAGACGACTATCTTGGAGACTGCCACCAGGAAGGTGCAATGTTGGTACATTAGGTTGTTTCCAGGCTCCATTCATACATGGATAAACTGATGAGTTTGCAGATGATGACGATGGAGACATAGGGGTGTGGTTCAGCTCTCCTGGTGGTTTATTTGAAGGTGAAACAGTAAAAATCTTTAACATGGAAGATGGTGAACTTAGCATAATAGGACTCATAGTTGAATTCATACCCAATGAAGTAGCAGCTTGAGGTGAATGCACAATTGACTTTCCATGTTAGAACACAATTCACTCTACCACAACAATGGATTGAACTAATGAAGAATTACTGACCCCAAGGAAAATTGTTGCAGCATTTAGGGCTTCAAATTTTCAATGATATTGTTCAGATCTTGTTGTTTTTGTGTTTTCCAATGCAGCTTCCAAAAGCAAGCTATGCATTGAACAAAGAATCTCTGAGAATATTGGGTAGAAAGGTGGAGGTCCTTATAGCCAGGTGCAGGTGTGCTAAGTTCTGTGATAAGTTTCCGGTTCCGCTGGTAAAAGGAGGATCCTGCATAGACTTCTGCAAAGTCCACGATAAGTTGCACTTCTGCACTACCACCAACATCCCATAACAATTGAAACCTGTCCTCTGGAATACTTTGGTTCTTTATTTCCATAGGCATGTCAACATAGTAGTTGATGTGGTCAAATGCAAGTGATAGAATTTGAAATGGCGGTACCATTCCTCTTTGAGGTTTTCCAATGGAATTTAGGTATTCCAAAACCAATGAACAGAATATTGAACACCACTGAGAAAGGTAACTGTAACTAGAACTGTGATGGCGATCCAGTAAAAAGAACCTTGAGTAAACATGCCTTTGCTTTTTCCTTAAAATTTCCTTCCCAATGGTGAGTTCATCTTTGATGCTATCAGTGTTAGGCTTGTTCCATCAATCATTGAGATACTCAATGATAGCTATGGCATTCTGACCATACATCATAAGAGGAGTCCAGTATCCTCATATCCACCAGTTAAGTATAGAATCTTTTGAAATGATGAATCTTCCTAGGGCAAACAGAGTTTTCTATAACCACATATATCTTACCCTGTATCATTAGTTGTAAGAAGCCCTTGATACCTCCCAACGGATAGGTTTACACAACTCTTCTTGACCCTACTATGTTCTTTTAGACTGATTCAAAACTTTGAAAACCATTGAAACCCAGATGAAACTTCTGACCATTATAGGAATTTTTAACTATCCTCCATCATGCAAATACATGTACTAGCACAGAGATCTTTACAAACAACTGTAGGGAAAGGTCATGCATGGTCTTTATATTCTATATGATAAAATCTACATGGTCTCCTCAAGACAATGAAAGGGCTTCAATAGAACAGAACAACAGACCTGCCCATGATGAACTCCACGTGCATGAATTTGCATGGCTGGAAAATGATGATCCCCTAGGACCATACAATCAAGCCTCCTTTCACTTGCTATGGATGCATTCCTATGTACAACTACCTTAAAACAGTGTTCTCATGGCTGCTGAGACTGAAACAATGAAGAAGAAACATTGTATGCATCTCCCCATTTTGTGAAAACAAAATGTAAGGTTTAAATTTCAGCTTGATCTCCTTTGTAGCCCTCTGTTACATACAAGAACAGTCTTGGATGCATTGTGGAAATCTAAAGACTCATGTAAAGAGTTCTACACATGATCAATACCTTAAAAAGCTTGACTTGTCCTCATTAAACTGAAACACTTACCAAAACAAACTCCCTCCAAAGCTCGTGCAACATGTGGTTTGACTAAGTCTAAAGCTTCTTGAGAGAGAAACACTCCACTTCTTCCTGAAATGATGTGGTTTGGTTTAAACATAAATCTTATTTTTTACCGTTGGATGCTTTAGTCCATATTTTAAAACAAAGGATTAAAATACACTAACAATACTAAAGTGAGATCAACTACATTATTTCTTTTGCACTTTTCTACATTCTTAAATTTTACATTCAGTTAGAAGCTTTTCAAACTCAATCAATACATTCAGGCTTCAGCATTACAAATGAGCACATATGTACTTATCTATTGTATCCCCTGTACAAATCAGCATCTATGCATATATCAAAAAATAAGAGTAAAGATGTTATGACAACCTTGAAATGGAAAAACATACTTGTTCTCGCTCCTTTGGGGATAGACGCACATTGCGGGAGCTCAAAGCAAGGCCATCACAATCTCGTACAATTCCAGAGCCAACAATCTCCACAGCGAAGTCCAAATCTCGAACCTGCAATGAAAAAAGGTATTCAGTTATTTCACTTTAGAGAGCTACATGTAATTTACAAAAGGAGATTTGGGGACAAACACGTATGGAAAGAAATAGCACTAATGTTTCAGATCTCCTTCAAGACTCATTATCAAGACAAGAATAATTAAATATCACAAATCCAGAGATCTTTATACAGATAATCTGTTATAAGTGCATGAAGGCTAGATTACCTTCTTCCAAAAACATTATTTAAAAACAAATTCACTCAAATTCATTATTCGTGTAAAGTTTGTAAACTGAATTAATAATGAAAACACAAAATTGCAGTTCATGACAAAGACATTTAGTAAGAACACAGAAACAGATTATTACGATTAGAAACCAATGCTCAAAAGTCAAGACCCTTTCTGACTCGGTGTATCCCCAGTCTTCAAGAATGTCCCAATCCTATACCGCCATCCATGTACAAGCTTTTACATCACTTAACAATTGAAAAGCCTGCCTGAAACGGCAATAGTGAGGTGAGTCTACCTACCAATTATTTTTGCTTCACCAATGCAAACTCCATGAGTCATGGAATACATTAATGAGAGGGTTGCCATAGTGTCAGTTAAGGTCTATCTCACATTTTTGGGGAATTGCTAAAATGAAAATGGAAAAATCTTCTAATTTGGTTGTTTTATATATTCTCTATATTCTAAAGTTGCAGAAAAAGTAGGAGGAAACTATGGAAATTGAGGGCAGGCAATCATTTTGATCCCACTTCCAAAATTGAAAGGAACAGAGGATAGAAGCCAACTGAGTTTTAGTCTATGCGAGGTTGGTAGTCTTCCTTCTCTTGTGCAGATTGGTACTGAATAGAGGTGTATGGTTTTCTCTGTGGATCTGCCAATAAATAAATAAAATACTGAATGGGATGATATATAATTGGGCTTTGTTCCTATCAAATATCAACTCTAATTCGGATAGGGTGAAGAAGGAGCAATAAGCAGGAAATATCTCACTTGCTACTTGTTGGCACTTCTGCTTGACTAGAAGAATGTAGCTTCTTTCCCAAAGTATGTCTGAGTTTATGAATATACAAAACAAATGGTAAGCAAGCATCACCTGATGAAAGTCAAGGTGAAACAAAGTACAAAAAATACAAGCATATCAAGACCCTTCTTCATTTACAACACAAAGTCTGGTTTTGAGCAATCTATCGGCATCTATCTTAATCTGTGAATAGTGAACATGAGGATGAAGAATCAATGAAGGCATCCAAGGTTAAGTAATTGGTAGGAAGTTATTCATTGATGATGAGCCTATAAACTTTGACTTTAACCTATTAGTATTTCTGAAGATAGCAGACGGAGGATCCTCTGCGAATAAGCCAAGGAGAAAACATTATGAGGGAGCAGAATGATGGTTTTTAAGGCATCTAAGCAGTTGCAGAGTGCAAAAGAAGCTGACCAAAGCCAACAACAGAGAGAGAACAATGTTATTTGGAGGTGTAATGCTCCGTGGAATGTAGGAAGGGCATGGAGACAACAAAGGAAGCGAACAAGATGTGCTCCAGCTGAAGAGGAAGAATGGTGATATGATTATTCAGAGGATTTAAAGGTTGACAAGGATGTTTTTCAAATGTGATAAAAAACGTTGAAAACAGACCGCTGGGCTGCATAAAGATCATGAGTCTGACCTGATAGTCCATCAGATTGGCATTGAGGTACGAGGAGTCATGGTAAGGAAGATTCACAAAAACATTAGAAAGAGATGTCACACATCCAACGTGGAGTTCATAACATGGGGATTCCTTAAGTCAGGGTTTGAAGAATGTCTTGAGACAACTAGTGTAGAAAACGGGTATTTTAAGAGTAAATTAATCTACAAACACCATTAAAGAAGATTACATGAACATGAACATACTTGGCGTTTCATTCAACTGTGATGTGGAAGCTGATCAGATTCAGAATAGATAATGAACTCATACTTCGTAGTTTCTTCCAGATACCACTTGTAAGGCCAGTAATCTGTATGTCTAACGTATTCTATGAACTATTAACTGTATGTAGATTATGAAAAATAGTACTATGCTCCAATGAATAAGAAAAGGGAAAGGATTTACAATATCATGGCTAATCCTACAACAAATTCAAAAGGGTAGTTCTCAATTTGCTAAGAGTTTCAAAATGCCTTGTGATGAAGCATATAGACTTTGGCTTTGGGATAATTTCCTCATATTTCCAGTTCAGAAATCAATAGCTATGAGAATTACCATATTTGTTAGTAACTTACGATCGAAATCCACCGGTGGAATTGCTTTGACTGTTAATGGTCCCACCAGGCATAGAATCGTGCCTAATCCTATATCCTAGCATCCCAAAATGCTCTATAAAAAAGAAAATCATGCCTAACAATAAAGCCCAACACCCACACATATGTAATGCTGTACTCCAACAAAGAATATTATTCCTACGAAAAATACGGGAAAAAATCCAGCATCATGTTTACCATGCGACAGATGAGGCGCCATTGTTGATAATCCTTCTTCCCAAAAACAGCAAAATCAGGTTCCACAATATTGAACAGCTTGGCAACAACCGTTGCAACTCCCCTGAAGAATATAGGCCTAGATTTTCCACAGAGTGGTTTCTCCATCTTTTCAACTCTAATCCATGTCTCATGCCCATTTCCACTCTTATCCTCCAAACAAGAAATACACCCATTTGCAATATTATCTTGCCCCTTTCCAGCTCTTGCATTATCTTCCCTTACATAGAGATCAGAGGGGACGAATACAGCATCCACACCCAAATCCTTCAGTTTATCCAAATCGGCCTTAAAATTTGATGGGTAGGTAGAAAAATCCTCTCCAACTGCAAATTGAGCAGGATTGATGTAAATTGAAACCACCACTCTTGGAGCTCTCGTTTTTGCCTCTTCTACAAGTGCCAAGTGACCTCTGTGAAGATACCCCATTGTGGGCACCAGGCATATTTTTTCTCCATGCGCTCTTCTGGTTCTTGACCAATTTCTCATGCTATTTTTATCTCTAATTATTTCAATGTCCTGCCCCATATTTCACAACTCTGATACTCTGAAATGCTCTGAAATCAGTTGACAGCTGAGTATGAGAATTAAAGACTTTTTATGGCGGAGACATAAGAATTACATTTCATTGGCCTCACAACACCTACCCTGTTGAATTTATATTCAACTGTCAAACGTCACGTGCGCACCGTTAGCGTGGTTTACCTGTAAATTGCCTCCGATTGCATTTGTATCCAACTGTCATATGTCAAATGCCTCACGTTAACGTTTGAAAATAAGGTTTACCTGTAAATTCGTGGGAAAAAAACAGTTTTTTAAAATTGAATTATTGGAAACGTGTTTGTTTTTTTTAAGTGGTGTTAGGTAAATTGACTCATGTTTTTATGATTTTTCATGAGTAGTTTCAACATCTATAAATAGTATTTTTAAGGATATGACTTGGCCTTCATTATTTTTCCATATTAAGTAAGAGTTAAACTAAATAAAATAGTTACAGAATCATTTATAAATGGAGGTTTTTTTCCACAGCGTGTCAAATTATGATATTGCTATTAGGATTCAACCGTGTAGTTTCGAGTCAAACTCATTGACCCGTGTTTCATGAGTAGTGGTTCACCGGAACCCATCTCTCATGATATCAAATGGTCCACTTAGCACTCATTGCATCTAGGTGATGCTCACAGAGGTGAAGCACTGGTCCGTCCTGAGAGGTCACCCATCCCGGTACTGCTCCAGCTCAAGCGCGCTTAACCAGGGAGTTTTCTCCAAGGTTAAGCCCGCTTGAGTTGTTACCCCATTTGCAAACCTTCAGCAAGTGTTGTGCCTTATAACCATTCATTATAGAGCCCTTTAGCTCATCAATTGATAAGTAGGAGGTTTTTTCCACGCGTGTCAAATTATGATATTGCTATTAGGATTCAACCGTGTAGTTTCGAGTCAAACTCATTGACCCATGTTTCATGAGTAGTGGTTCACCGGAACCCATCTCTCATGATATCAAATGGTCCACTTAGCACTCATTGCATCTAGGTGATGCTCACAGAGGTGAAGCACTGGTCCGTCCTGGGAGGTCACCCATCCCAATTGGAAGAGGCTTGCTACCAAGGCATTAGAGTCGACTCCCTCTATTGTCACTTCAACCTCTTCCTAGTCTCTCCCTCTTGCTCCTATCTAGGAGCCCCCCCTTCCGTCAGAGACGGTTGTGATGGACACTCCCATGGTTGAGAAGGAGCCTTTTGTCCCTTCTTAGCTTCTGGTCTAGATGGCTCCTGGAGTTGTAGAAACTACCTTGCGCATGAGCACAAGTGTCAACAAAAGTCTCTTGCGGCTAAGCAAGTCGCTTTGTAGAGGAAGGAAGGGGAGTCAACTACCCCTATTTCAGGGCCTCTTGTTGTGTCCTCCTCTCCCATCCCTTTTGCCTCAGTTCAATCGGATTCGGTTATTCTTTTGGCTCCTACTGTGAGCGTGAATGCCCCTAACCCTAAAAAGTTGTAGGTGTTTATCACTCCTTCATTTGAGCCACCTCTCTTGATGTCCCTTCTAGACATCCCGCTATTCTTGAAGCTCGTAGATATGTTGAACACCCCAGTGGTGTCTGTTGCAGTTCTCTTCTCCTCCTTCATGCCTCTTGCCTCGTTTGTGGGGAGTTTGCATCCTTCGACAAAGCAGAAGGTGAAGGTTGGCCCTTCCAGCAATATAGGTCAAAAGAGGAGTCCACCCCCTTCAAAGGGTGGTTATGCGTTAGCATGCGTCATCCTTGTGACGAAAGAAGCTTCAATGCCCCTTGAGTTCGTCATTGCTCGCTCCCGAGTCACTTGATGAGCCCAACAGTGAATCTCGAGCGCCACCTCCCTCACCCATTGAGGTAACACATGGAACTCCTATGATGTGCATGTTTAACTCTTTGGATAAGGTCCTGGCGTTGTCAGCAAGCTTCACAAAGTCACTGACCATTGCTCTACAAGAATTGAGTGGAGGATACCCTGAAGAGTCTCCTTCCTTAGACCTTGTTGTGGGAGGGTCAGAGGGCTCCCACCTTAATATTCCACCACTGCAGGCTCGTCCTCCTTCCCCATAGAATGATCTAGATTGGGAAGCAAACGACCTCTTGGTCGACGAGTGTTAGGGGGGCACCTCTTCTTTACCTTTAGATTAGGTGTGTGTTTGTTGGGATGTGTTCCCCCGTGCTTGCATTATGTGTTCCTAGATGACCCTTGTCACCCTTGTAGGTGCTTGGATACAAGAGTGATTATGTGTTCTAAAACTTCCTCTATTTTTTTCATCATTCTACCTTTGTTATATGTATTGGTTTATGAAAAATTGAGCATGATGCAAAGTGTTGGGGGCATTTAGGCTTCCCTTCCATGTTGACCCAATTTTTTATTTTTATTTTATCTTCTTGTGCCTACTTCATATGGTCTAATATAGTAGGGGATTGATGACAGTTCATCTATATACTATTACTATACTTATATACATATATATATTTTATGAGCAACTCTGACCTTGAAATATCAAATCAACCATGTGCCCTTTGTTTGTGATGTTATTGTTTCTTTTATGGTTTTTGTCACCTTTCTCTCTTCCCTGCTTGAGTTTCCCCTCGTGTGTGTGACAACGTCACTCTCATAATATATTGATTTTTAGAAAATGCATTCATATCCAATGAATCTTTTCTCGAAAATCTTTGCAAACTTTTTTAAAAATCACATTCTCAACAAGGACCCCTTAGTGGAACATGTTTCCTTTGTCATGGGTTTGCAAAGAAATAACTTGAAAACTTTCCTCTAAGGTGGGAGCATCTTTTCCTACAAGAGAAGCCTTGATCTTCCCCTTGCGAGGGGGCATTTTTTTTCCTTTCAAATTCCTTGATGAAGTGAACATATTTCAAAAGGATTCCTTGATGATTGAATTGATTTGCGAAAAGCGTTATTACACTTTCAAATAGCACATCCCTTGAGTGGAAACCTTTTCTTTTGAAGGGTTCTCGAGGGACCCTTTGAAAGCTCTTCCTTCAATTTGTTGATTGTTTGTGTATTTTCCTACGTGACTGCTTTTTGTTTCCTGTCATGTTTTATTTGAAGATTAACATGTTGCTTTACAGGTGCACCTATAAAGCCTCTTTCCAGTCTAACTCTATGGATTCCCCTTTCATTGGGCTTCCTTCATGAGAGAGTACTTGGGGGAACACCTTCTTTGCAAGTCTGAGGACTTGTGAAACGCTTGCATCCTATAGGATTTGTCCATCATTGGTCTGTGGGCCTTCGATGTACTTTGTTCAACTTCGTAGTTTCATGGAGCTACAGAGTCCTTTTGTTCAAACCTCCTTAGGAGAGAGTACCTGTGGAGTCCTTTTTCTGCCCTACGCTTTTGAGTTCGCCAAATTACGGTCTACTTCCTCGATGGTTCAGGTATACATTTCTAACTCTTCAATCTACTTTACCGAACACTCATCGATACTTGTGCTCGCTAAAGTGGGGAAAAAATGTATAGGAGTGAATTTCCCCCTTGTGTAAATTCCCCTTTGGAATACCCTCACCTTAGAAAATCAAACCTGAAGATGAAATTCCACATCACCCACCTACCTTCCATCCACTTGTCACGTGTTTTATGTGTTAGTGAGGGAATTTTTGTTAGGGATGTGAGCACGGTGCACAGACCTCTACGCGGCACGCTCTTGTTCCCAACAAATTCCTGTGTCTGGAGTTCGTAGGGACATTACACACCACATTGGGGTCGAATTGTAACACCTCTATGCAACCAACCAACTCAAAAACAACTTCATTCCCTCTCATTTTTTCCTCCAAAGGTATTCATTTCATACTCACTTCATCCCCCTTTAGCACTTCTTGATCTTCAACATTCTCTCGAGAATTCTATTTATAATTCTAGCATCTTTCACAACTCCATTGAGCATTGTAGCAATTTTTTGCTCCATCAACTTCACTTTTGTACATGTGGTGCTGCCATAGAAGTTGTGAGCTTGGAGTCTTGCGAGACCTCCCTTCATCACCACTGCGGTTGTGGTGACTTTTTCAAGTTTTTTGCCTGCATTCTCCCTTCATTGGCCTTGAGATCCTTTGGGTGGAGGTGGTAACACTTCATTTTTCCTTTTGTGGTTCGATAGAGTAGTGTAGCATTCTTTTGTAGTGTTCAATAATCATTGTTTCCCTTCTATTTCCTTTATCGTACTTTCTACATTGTTGCTTTTCTGGCTATCCGTGGAGGTGGGAACACCATAGAAGGGGTTTGTTTGACTAAGGCAAACCCCTATACAACGCTAACAATTTTCCATGCTTGTTTGTGTGTTGGTGAAAATGTACGTGGAGCTCACTAGTGAACCGATGCTTAGTGAGTTGATATTTGTCACCCTTGTTTTCATCTACTTACTTTATCATTTCCGCACTTACTTTTCATACTTTATCATTATGTTCAAGTTTCATTAAAGTTAGCTAGCTAGGCTGCTAGTAGGCTTTTGGTTGTTTTCTTACTACATTTTATGTTTTATGGTCGTACGAATGCCAGTGCGCCAAAGAGACGCTAGTGCACCACACTATCATCCCAGACCTGCACTGTCGTCCTCAGATAAAGAGTTGTCTGAGGTTCAGTTTGGACTCTAGAAACTGGCTCATCTAGCCCCAATTAGATTTTTGGGTCTATAGAGTGACAAAAGCACTTGAGAGTGCTCTTCATTCTCGATCCTCATCCTAAAATACCCATTAGAGTGAGGTAAGTTAGGGAAGCCCTCCACTCTTGGCTCTCCGTGACCTAGAGCCTTGGTGTGGTTGGTCCCCCTCTCTTACAATAAGTAACAAGGAATAGAAATCAACATGCCTATATAAGCTCCAACTGATAAATCTCCCTAGCTTAATTCCCCAAGTTTGCTTGCTACTTCATCTAAGATCAACCCAATTCCCACTTCTAGCCTCTTATCGAATCTCTCAAAAAATACTAATGCAAAATAACAAAATAACTCACTAACTCTCAAGCTCTCAACTCACTCACATAAAAATTGTAGCAAAATAACAATGGAGTAATTAGAATGAAAAGTGTAACAAATGGTAGAAAAAGCACCTCTATATATACTAAAATGTGAGCAACCAAAGGCTATAAACAAGCTAATGCTTCTGCCACCTTTCTATCCCCATACAATGACTTATCTAACTAACTTATAGATTTACAACACATAATAATCCTCACCCTTCAAATGGCTGAGTCGACTTGTTTCAAGAGACAACAAGACTCTTTTATTAAGTCAAATGAACAACAAGCTTTTTAGAAAGTTTCCTACTTGGTTTGAAAGTTGATTACCCCTATATATTTCTACCAACTTATCATTGACCAAGTCTCCATGTTTCACATTGGTTTTAGAAGACTCCTATTGCTTTGGTTTACTATTCAAGGCGTTATCCTCCACACAACACTCTTAAGTCATTGACTTATTCCCTCAATGTGTTTGATTCACAACATTAAACTTTGGTGATTACTCACATATGTAGCACTCTATTCCTTGCGTTATCCTTTGTATGTATGTAGTGTTTAAGTCTCTAGACCTATTCTTCCCATGTGTTGGTTTATCTTCCACTTATATGCGCTATATATGGAATTTCATAAACTTGGCTTAAACATTCATGCATGTGCTTGATATGGGTGCAACATATCATTGTATCATTGATTGTTTAACTTAAGTTGTATTGCCTTTTATCGGATGCACCACAATTATGCTTCAATTCACTTTTGCAAACATTTCACATACATTCAATAATATATATATATATATATATATATATATATATATATTATTGAATGTATAATAAGTTTATCATTATAACATATATATATATATATATATATATTATCATATATATATATATATATATATTATCATATATATACATAAAATCATTCTTTGATAATTAATTATATCTACACAATTATTAAATGCATCAATAGCCAATATATACATATATATATATATAAACGTGATCATTCATTAACCAATCATATACATACACTATCGCTTATATATATACATATATCAATATGTATGTATTTAATTATATACTCATACATATATATTAATATATTTATATAGTATATACATATATCGATATCTTAATATCTAGGTACACACACACACACACATATATATATATATATATATATAAACATATGTTAAAGTAATCAGACATATAATATACATGCATACATATATATATATATATAGATGAAAGTATGAAGGTGTTGTCATTGATGTCAATAGGATGTCAACATGTTGGTGTTGTCAATGATGCCAACTATGTGTTGAGGAATTTTGTATTATGAAAAAGAGGAAAACAGACTATTGCAGGTTGTGCATGTATTGTGGAGATATTGAGGAAGTGTTGTGAGTACATGGAGATATCTTTACGTTGCAGTGTCTAGAGATGTGCTGGAATGAAGTAATGTGTTGAGATGATGTTTTTGGTACTTGGTTTCCAAGTGCTTTTGAGAAAATTTGATAAACATAGAAAACAGTGTTGTGCAAGTGTTCAGAATGTGCTCTAGGATGTGTTCCACATTTCTTATGTGTTGATGTTATGCCAATTCAGATCTAACATGTTGTTTAGGTCTGTCATTAGTTTCTATATCTAGAATTTTAGTTTTTGGATCGCTGTGCAAAGTGAGATATATTCACCAATGTGTGAGCCAATTTTTCAGTATTATTTTTTGTGGTCTAGGAGAATTGTATTTGCTCTGCATTTCTCCATAGTTTGGCTTTAGGTTGTGCAGATCTCAGAAGTTGCTTATAATGATTGTATCTTTTAGAATTCAAGGTTTCACTTGATTTAGTGTAGTATAGTGTATGTTTCATGCGTTAGTGTGAGAATAAGGTTAACTAAATATTATGGGTTGAAGTACTTCTATGATGCAAGTTTGGATGAATTCTTTGTTGGATCTTAGGTGGTTCGTGTATTATTCTAGATTGTGTTTAAGTGATTTTTTTTTTTTCTGAAAGTTTTGGATTGATTTAAGGAAGTGTGTACTTAATGTTTTATGGTGTTTAGCACAGGTATTGGTCAACCTAGTGTTAACACTACATGCGAAGTTTATGAAAGTGTGTTGAGGTGTGTGAGGATTAATTTGGGTCCTAATTAAGGATTTATATGGGTCGCCTTTATTCCTATCCACCGTGGGAATGTTTAGGTTCTGACCTAATCAAAAAAGTTTAAATGTAACAAATAGTTTTCGACCTTGGAGAAGGGTTTCAAGGTTGAGGTTGATATAAATAAGAGTGGTGTTGTTGTAATATACAAGAGAGAGGCAAGATTGATGCTAGATAGATGTGAGTGATGAATGTGATGTGAATTATAGAAGTATAGATGCAAATTTGAATAGAGCAGTGCGAACTTCAAGTGTTGGATTCTTGAATGTAGTGAGCTGAAGGTGTTCGCAATGTTTCATGCAAGACTGCAAAAGTGTTAGAGCATTTTTGGTGGATTCCTTGTTGCATTGAGAAGTTGTTCTCCATGTAACATTTCTCTTCTATCTCCTTTGTTTATTTTTGTGGCAATGAGCCCTTTTGGACAGTATGTCCTATTCTAGCAGTGAACCCTTGTATCGGTTTTGCAATTACTTATATTGTGAGCTAATCCTCACCATGGTTTTTCCCTCATTGGGTTTTCCATATAAATTTGGCGTTCTCTTGTGTATGGTGTTGTTATTTTAGTTTTTGTTATCTGCATTTCATGATTAATCATTTTAACAGAATAAGGGTTTAATGAATGTTTGTGGATCTGGTTACTTTTGAGGTTTTTGATGTTTTAATTTGCTACAACTAATTCACCCCCCTCTCAATTGTCTTTTTCATTCAACAATTGGTATCAGAGAAAGGTTCCTTGGGGAAGAGATTAACCACTTAAGGTAGATCTAGGATGGAAAACAAGTTGCATTTCCCTAGATTTGATGGAATAGAGTATGCATTCTGAAAGACAAAGATGGAAGGATATTTGGCATCTCATGGGTATGAGATTGAAAAGGCTATAAAGAATCAATATATTGCACCTGCAAATGGTCCAAGCACAAGTGATGAACTCAAGGCACATGAGATAAATTCTAAGGCAATATTTATCATTGTGAATAGTCTTTCAAATTTTGAATTAGTATAAGTTATGAATCTCAAGACTACTAAAGAAGTTTGGGATCAGATTGAAAGCATTTATGAAGGAGATGATAAGGTTAAACAAGCAAAGCTGTAGAATTTGAAGGTACAATTTGAGACCCTATGAATGTCTGAAGATGAAACAATTACAATCTACATGCAAAGAGTTGATGAGCTGGTAAGTACTATGAGAGGTCTCGGTGCACAAGTCAAAGAACCTAGGGTGGTAAAGAAAGTTCTCAGAACTCTTGCTGATTCATACAGTGAAAAGGTATCTATCATAGAGGAAGTTACAAGTTTTAATACTTATTCTAGAGATCAGTTGATTGGTACACTAACTTCATTTGAAATGAGAAAACTTGGTTTGAAAAATGGTACAACTAAAACATCTTTATCAAAAGAATCATTATGAGGAACAAATCATTGGAGACAAGAGGAAAGGAGTATTGAAGAGAAGCAAAGTTTATGAAGTTGAGGTGAATTTGTGTTTACTTTCTAAAGTTGAACCTAAAACAGTGAGTGAAGCATGCAAAGATGAACAATGGATTAAGACAATGGAAGAAGAACTTATGCAAATTGAGAAAAATCTGTCTTGGGAATTGGTTCCTAGATCGACAAAAAAGAACATAATTAGAACTAAGTGGGTATTCAGAAATAAACTGAATGAGAATGGAGAAGTGGTAAGAAATAAAGCAAGACTTGTGTGTAAGGGACTCACAAGTGAAAGGAATAGACTTTGAAGAAACATTTTCTCTGGAGGCTAGGATGGAAGCTATCATAATTTTTTTGGCATTTGAAGCATACAAGGACTTTAAAGTTTATTAGATGGATGTGAAGTTTGTTTTCTAAATGGTGAATTGGAAGAAGAGGCTTACATGGGACAAATGGAAGGATTTTACTTGTCAAATCAACCAGATATGGTGTGTAAATTGAAAAAGGAATTATATGGATTGAAGCAAGCTCCTAGAGCTTGGTATGCAAGATTCGACAAATATTTGATACAACAAGGATTTAGTAAAGGCATCGTAGATAGTAATCTTTACTTAAAAATTGAGGAAGATAAAATCTTGATAGTGGTTGTGTATGTGGATAATATTATATTTGGAGGCAATGAAGCTATGTGTAAGAAATTTGTAGAAGAGATGCAAAAAGAATTTGAGATGTCAATGTTTGGGGAGATGAATTTTTTTCCTTAGGTTACAAATAAATCAAACAAATAAAGGCATTTTCATTTCATAATAAAATTATGTC
The DNA here is from genome assembly GCA_007258455.2 of Sequoia sempervirens. NCBI lineage: Eukaryota > Viridiplantae > Streptophyta > Pinopsida > Cupressales > Cupressaceae > Sequoia > Sequoia sempervirens. The sequence goes on from VDFB02373365.1 coordinate 222,534,179, forward strand.
AAAGAAATGTTGAAGAATTTTGGAATGGAAGACTCCAAATTGATATGCACTCCTATGGTTATTGGTTTCAAATTAAGCAAAGATGATGATTCACCTAAGGCTTAATAGAGAAAGTACAGATCTATGATTGATGAACTGTTATGTCTAACTGCTACTAGACTGGATATCATGCATGCAATTTGTCTTGTGGCTAGATTTCAAGAGGGTCCTAAAGAGACACATGTTGCAGTAGTGAAGAGGATATTCAGAAATTTAAAAGGCACTCTGGATTATGGCTTATGGTATCCTAAGGATATTGATTTCACATGAAGTGCTTACATAGATACAGATTGGCTTGGTTGCGTCGATGATAGGAAAAGTACAAGTGGTGGTGCATTCTTTCTTGGATATAGATTGGTGTCATGGTTAAGCAAGAAAAAAGATTCAATTTCCTTATCCACTATAGAGGCTGAGTATATTGCAACAACATCTTGTTGCACACAAGTATTATGGATGAGACAAACATTGAAGGATATTAGAGTAGTGTATGATAAGCCTATATCTATCTTTTGTGATAATACAAGTGAAATTAACATTTCAAAGAATCTAGTGATGCATTCAAGGAAAAATCATATATCAATCAGGTATCACTTTATGAGAGAGAAGGTTATGGAGAATGAGGTGAAGCTTGAATATCTACCTACAATGGATTAGATTGTTGACATATTTACTAAGGCTCTTCCTAAGGATACTTTTGAGTATCTTCAGGAGAAGTTGGGGGTTACTGCCCCTCCTTTGAACTAGATACATATGGAGATGCATCAGTCCAGTGGATGTATGGATTCATCTCTTTTTTGGATTGATGTTGGTGGCTACCTCTCAGGAGGAGTAGGTAATGTCATGTAGTACCATTTTTGCAGTAAAGAATGTTGTCATTGTTGCAAAGTTGTTGATTTGGTTGGGTGTACTCCTAAGGGGGAGTATTTATAGAAAGTATCTTGGTTTAGTGTCAAAGGGGAAGAACAATGCAAAATACTTTATCATTTTCCATTGATGTAAAAGGGGGAGAAAGAATCACGTGAAAAAGTTTATCTACATAGCTTAGGAGATAAAAATTAAAAAAAAACATAAGAAAGTGTGTTCATAGTTGTTGTGTTGTCTTTGATGGTTTTTCACATCATGTGTTGCCATCAATGACAAAGAGGAAGATTGTTGCAAGTATGAAGGTGTTGTCATTGATGTCAATAGGTTGGTGTTTTCATTGATGTCATCAGGATGATGTTGTCATTGATGTCAACATGCTAGTGTTGTCATTGATGTCAACTGTGTGTTGAGGAAGTTTGTTGCATGATGAAGTTGTTGAGGATATTGAGAAATTTGTGAAAAAGAGGAAAAAAGGTTGTGCATGTATAGTGGAGATATTGAGGAAGTGTTGTGAGTACATGGAGCTATCTTTATGTTGCAATGTCTAGAGATGTGTTGGAATGAAGTAATGTGATGAGATGACGTCTCTGGTACTTGGTTTCTAAGTGCTTTTGAGAAAATTTGATAAACAGAGAAAACAATGTTGTGTAAGTGTTCAAAATGTGCTATGGGATGTGCTCTACGTTTCTTCTATGTTGATGCTATGCCTATGTGGATTTGACATGTTGTTCAAGGCTGTCATTAGTTGCTATATCCAGAATTTAGGTTTTTGGATCATTGTGCAGAGTGAGATATATTCACCAGTGTGTGAGCCAGTTTTTCAGTGGTTTTTTCTATGGTCTGGGAGCAATGTTGCTACGCCCTTAATATTATTGTACATCGGGTTATGAATAGTCGGCTTGTGGCTATCTTAACTCTCTATTAAGTCATATTATCATTAGTATATTGTTATTTAGTTGTTTAGGTCGGCCTAAATCTTATATAGGTGTGTCTAAGTCGGCCTAGGTGATATCCTTGGCATAAATAGGTATATATAGGAGGTTGTGAGTCTTATTTCATCATCAAGTGTGAAGTGTGTTCTCATTAGAGATATTTGGAGGTTTTCCCCCTCAAAGTGGCTTGTTATTCTCAGTTATTATCAAGTATTTGCAGCATATTTCATATCATATTCTTCTATTGTGCAAGTTATTTCTTAACAAGTGGTATCAGAGCATGATCTTGGCACCATAGAGGCAAGGTTTTTCTCAATTTTAAAGGAGATTTTGGGAAGAGCATATCTTTCAGATTTTGGCGAATTTTTTTCTAATTTTTAAAGGGTTTTTGAAGAACATATTGAAGAAGCTACAGTCCAGATTTCAGAAGAATTGGAGCAGAATTAAGCGAATTATTGTAGAATTAGGGTTTCTACACTATTTTTTTGGAATCTACATATCTCACACATCTTGTTGAATTGGAGTCTGATTTTTATTGGGTTTTTGAAGACATAATGAAGGAGATTACAGTAAAAATTTGAGAGAATTTAAGTTTCATTTGTGTGATTTATTTGAACATTAGTGGTTTCCATCATGCCGGGGCCTTCAACAAGGGGTAAAAAGAATGTCACTGGGAAGACTCCTGATAAGGATGGTGAAACAATCGAGGATATTACTCATAATGAGGAAATCAATAAGGTCAAGGAAGACATTTCCTCAATTAAGATGGATATGTGTGACCTAAGAGGAGATATATCAGACATACGAAACATGTTAAGCACCTATGGGCTGAATCAAGAAAGGAGTTCTCGCGGCCCAAGGTGAAAATTCTAGGTTAGCTACTACCGCCAAGCTTTAGTAATCTCTATGGATCTAGGAATTTATTTCCAAAGGTGGATATGCGCAAGTTCTAATGGTAAGGATCCTCTAACATGGATAAACCAAATGGAGAATTTTTTTGAAGTACACCAAATCCCAAATGGACAAAAGGTCACGATGGCTTCCTTATATCTAGAACCAGATCAATTCATTTGGTATCGTTGGCTTTGCACTCATCGAAGTAAAAAGGGGCTCACCGTCTCATGGTCAATTTTTATAGAGGAACTCCAAGCACAATATAGCAATAGCATCACAGACAACTTCTTCAGCCAACTAGCTAAACTTCAACAAACAGGATCAGTTAAGGATTATATTCAGCAATTCCAAAATCTATCCTTAAGGGTGGATACAATTACGGAGGAAAACTTGAATGACTTATTCTTGGGTGGTCTCAAGGATCACATTCAACATGAGGTATGCATGTTTAGCCCTAGTTCCATAAATGAGTCTTTTATCTTAGCACACAGGGTAGAGGAGAAGTATTTGATTCCTAAGAAGCAAGGGGATAATGTGACAAGAGAGAAAGGATATTCAACACAACCTACTAAGTTGACTCCACAACAAATTGAGGAGAAAAGAGCAAAAGGCTTGTGTTTCAATTGTGATAGCAAATATAGTCGAGGACATAAATGTAGTGAAAAGAAATTGTTTTATATTGAAGGTCCCAATGAGGAAGAAGAGGAGGAACCCATACTAGAAGATGAAAGGGAGTCAAATGAGGAATCACATGATTCTCAACCAAATTTCTTGTCATGCACTCTCAGGTTTCAGTGCTCCACAAAATCTCAAGGTGGTGGGGTTCCTAAAGAAGCAGAAGGTAACAATGTTGATCGACTCGGTAGTACTCATAATTTCATCAACAAAAAGTTAGCTACTCGTCTAAATTGTTTCATATATCCAACTCCAGAGTTTCAAGTTTTGATTGCAGATGGTGGTATGGTTAGTTGTTCAGGGAAGTGTCATAGCATTAAATTATCCATGGGAGATTATCAACTTGATACCCCAATGTATGCGATATCCATGGGTGCAACAAATATTGTTTTGGGAGTACAATGGCTTACTACATTAGGAACAATTGAGATGAACTTCCAAGAACTATTCATGAGATTTCAATCAGAAGGAAGGCTAGTAGAGCTAAGGGGGTTGAAGGAAAAATCTCCACAAATGGTAAGCTCTCATCAAATGCAAAATTTGCTTAAGAAAGGAGTGGATGGATTTGTGGCCCAACTATGTTCATTAGAAGTCTCTCAATCTAATACTCCTACTCATCCAGATTTGCAAGCTATAATTAATCATCACTCAGTTGTTCTTGGAGATATGCCTAAAGGACTTCCTCCTAAGAGGGATCATGATCATGCCATACAGTTAGTCCCAGGGAGCCAACCACCGAACATTAGGCCTTACAGGTATCCACACATACAAAAGAGTGAGATAGAAAAGATTGTTGAAGAGATGCTAGAGGCAGGAATCATCGGCATAGCCAAAGTGCTTACTCCTCGCCTGTGGTGATGGTACGTAAGAAGGATGATACTTGGTGCATGTGTCCATTATAGAGTGCTCAACATGTACACCATTAAAGATAAGTTTCCAATTCCAGTCATTGATGATTTGCTAGATGAATTAAATGGAGCTATGTTTTTACCAAGTTAGATCTTAGATCTGGTTATCACCAAATTCGGATTAAGGAGGAAGATATTTGTAAGACAACATTTCAGACTCATGAGGTTCATTATGAATTTTTGGTGATGCCATTTGGTCTTACCAATGCACCATCTACATTCCAAAGTTTGATGAATTCCATTTTTAAGAAGTTCTTGAGAAAGTTTGTGTTAGTATTCTTTGATGATATATTGATTTATAGCAAGACTTGGGAAGAACATTTGCAACATGTGGACCAAGCATTACAAATACTTGAAGATCATAAACTCTATGCTAAGCCATCCAAGTGTGCTTTTGGTCTTACAGAGGTGGAGTATTTGGGACACATGGTTTCACATGAAGGAGTAAAGGTGGACCCTAACAAAATTAAGGCTATCATGGAATGGCCTATTCCAAAAACCATTAAGAAATTGAGAGGATTCTTGGGATTGACAGGGTACTATAGAAGATTTGTGAAGAATTATGGTAGTATAGCAGCACCTCTCACCACTCTATTGAAGAAGGATTCCTTTCATTGGAACGAGTCTGCCAATACAACATTTGAGAGATTGAAGGAGGCTATGTGTACAACTCCAGTTTGCCACTCCTGACTTCACCAAGGAATTCATTGTGGAATGTGATGCTTCTAGAAATGGATAGGAGCAAGTGCTCATGCAAGAAGGTCGACCAATTGCTTTTCGTGAGTCGCCAATTAAAAGGTAAGAATCAACTAAAACCTATTTATGAGAAGGAAATGCTAGCAATACTCCATGCAGTGAAACAATGGTGGCCTTATCTATTGGGTAGACATTTCAAGGTTAAGACATATCATGATAGCCTAAAATATTTTTTGGAACAAAGACTATCTTCTGAAGAGCAACAAAAATGGGTCACTAAGATGTTAGGATATGACTTTGAGATTGTATATAAGAAAGGGAAAGAAAATATTGTAGCAGATGCACTTTCAAGGAAGGATGAGAAAGATGAAGCCTTATTATGTGCCCTTTCAATATTACAAGCAAATTGGGTGGAGGAAGCCAAAGCAGAGTGGCAAAATGATGTTGTGACAAGTAATCTCATCGAGCAATTAAAAAGTGATCCTAGTAGTTCAGATAAGTTTTGTTGGAAGGGAGATACTCTTTGGTATAAAGAGCGTTTGTATCTCTGCAAGAATTCCAACCTTAAAATCAATATTCTCACAGAGTTGCATGAGTCTCCAGTGGGTGGTCATTCAGGATTTTTGAAGACATATCATCGAGTCAAGCAAGATTTCTTTTGGGAAGGGCTAAAGGGTGATGTTCAAAAATTTGTGGCTGAATGTTTGGTGTGTCAAAGGCATAAAGGGGAGACAATTAAGACACCAGTGTCTCTTGCAACCCTTATCTATTCCTAGCCAGCTTGGGAAGAGGTATCCATGGACTTCATCACAGGGCTTCCCAAATCTAAAGGTCATAATTTCATCATGGTGGTAGTTGATCGCTCACTAAATATGCACATTTCATTGCATTAGCACATCCTTTTACAGCAAGTGCAGTGGCTAAAGCTTTTTTGGAGAATATCCAAAATCTACATGGTACACCTAAAGTTATTGTTAGTGATCGTGATCCTATCTTCACTAGTCACTTTTGGAAAGATTTATTCTCATGTTTGGGTACTCAATTGGCTCTTAGCTCTTCATACCACCCTCAATCAGATGGGAAAATAGAGGTTGTTAATAAGTGTTTGGAAGGATATCTACGTTGTTTCACTTCAGAGAAACAGTCTCGTGGGTAGATTGGCTACCACTTGCGGAATGGTGGTATAACACTTCTTTTCATAGCTCATCAAAAATGTCTCCATTTTTGGCACTTTATGGATATCATCCTCCTTCCATCACATCATCAATTAAGGTGTCCCCAAGAGTTCAGGCAGTAGAAGACCACTTGCTTCATCAACAAGTACTTTCAGGACTCAAGGAGAATTTAGCCATGGCACAAAATCGAATGAAACAACAGGCAGACCAACATCGAGTGAAAGAAGTTTTGAAGTTGGGGATTGGGTCTTCTGATTGCTTTATAAGCAAATCTCACTAAAGCAGCAAAGAAAGAATAATAAGTTGTCTCCAAAGTATTATGGTCCATACCAAATCATAAGATCGGTAGTGTTGCCTACAAGCTTGAGTTGCCACCAACAACAAAGATACATCCAGTTTTTCATGTTTCCTATTTGAAGAAGGTAATTGGGCATAATATTCCCACTCAAACAACACTTCCCGAGCTGGATGAAGAAGGAAGAATCATTTTGGAACCATAGTGCATTCGTCAAACACGCACAAAGAAGCTGAGGAATAGAACTATCACTGAGTATCTCATCCAATGGAAGAATTTACCAGTTGAAGATGCCACATGGGAAGAGAGGAGTTCATTCAAAAGTTTCCAAACTTGATTAGCATTGAGGACAATGCTTCTTTGAAGAAGGGGGGCATGCTACGCCCTTAATATTATTGTACATCGGTTATGAATAGTTGGCTTGTGGCTATCTTAACTCTCTATTAAGTCATATTATCATTAGTATATTGTTATTTAGTTGTTTAGGTCGGCCTAAGTCTTATATAGGTGTGTCTAAGTAGGCCTAGGTGATATCCTTGGCATAAATAGGTATATATAGGAGGTTGTGAGTCTTATTTCATCATCAAGTGCGAAGTGTGTTCTCATTAGAGATATTTGGAGGTTTTCCCCCTCGAAGTGGCTTGTTATTCTCAGTTATTATCAAGTATTTGCAGCATATTTCATATCATATTCTTCTACTTTGCAAGTTATTTCTTAACAAATGTATTTGCTCCGCATTTTTCCGCATTTTGGCTTCAGGTTGTGTGGATTTGGGAAGTTTCTTATAGTGATTGTATCTTTTAGAATTCAAGGTTTCACTTGATTGTATCATTGTGTAAAGTGAGATATATTCACCAGTGTGTGAGCTATTTTTTCAGTGGTTTTTTCTATGGTCTGGGAGCAATGTATTTGCTTTGCATTTTTTCGCATTTTGGCTTCAAGTTGTGTGGATTTGGGAAGTTTCTTATAGTAATTGTATCTTTTAGAATTCAAGGTTTCACTTGATTTAGTGCAGTATAGTGTATGTTTCATGCGTTAGTGTGTGAATAAGGTTAACCAAATGTTTTGGGTTGAAGTATTTATATGATGCAAGTTTGGATAAAGTCTTTGTTGGATCTTAGATGGTTCATGGATTATTCTAGATCGTGTTCAAGTGATTTTTTTTGTTTGAAAGTTTCAGATTGATTTAAGGAAGCATGTACTTAATGTTTTATGGTGTTTAGCATGGGTATTGGCTGACCTAGTGTTAACACTACATGCAAAGTTTATGAAAGAATGTTGAGGTGTGTTAGGATTAATTTGGGTCCTAATTAATGATTTATATGGGTTGTCTTCATTCCTATCTACCGTGGGAATGTTTAGGTGCTAAGCTAATTTAAAATTTTAAATGTAATAGATAGTTTCTGACCTTGGAGAAGGTTTTCAAGGTTGAGGTTGATATAAATAAGAGTTGTGATGTTGTAAGATGTAAGAGAGAGGAAAGATAGATGCGAGTGATGAATTTGATGCGAATTACAGAAGTATAGATGCAAATTTGAGCAGAGCAGTGTGAACTTCAAGTATTGGATTCCTGAATGTAGTGAGTTGAAGGTGTCTACAATATTTCATGCAAGGCTGTGAAAGTGTTGGAACATTTGTGGTGGATTCCTCATTGCATTGAGAAGTTTTTCTTCGTGTAAAATTTCTCTTCTATCTTCTTTGTTTCTTTTTGTGGCAGTGAGCCCTAGTTGTGAGCCCTTTTGGATAATGTGTCATATTCTGGAAATGAGCCCTTGTACCAGTTTTGTAATTAATTATATTGTGAGCTAATCCTCACCATGGCTTTTCCCTCATTGGTTTTTCCATGTAAATCTAGTGTTCTCTTGTGTATGGTGTTATTTCAATTTTTGTTATCTACATTTCATGATTAATCACTTTAAAAAAATAAAGGGTTTAATGAATGTTTGTGGATCTGGTTACTGTTGAGGGTTTTGATGTCTTAATTTGCTACAACTGATTCACCCTCCTCTTATTTGTCTTGTTCATTTAACATATATATTATATAAAATTATTTTAACATCCATTTTGAAGCACATATACTCATTTTCATCGATCGACATATATATACAAAGTGTATATACGTCATCGATTAGCATATAAATATGAACACACAAAGAAGAACTTCCTCTCAACATAAAGAATCAATCACACAACCCCAAACTATAACTGAAGGTTACCTACCTGATTCCACGAACTAACTTAACTAGACCAACTAGGGTGTGAGTGTGTGAATGCTCAATTAGGTTCATTAAGGGTTACCAAACAAATCTCCTCTTCTGAGTGATACTCCCCCTCTCATAGCCAAGGGATTGACTCCTTCCTGCATCTAGCTTATTACAACAAAAAGGTAGTTAGCCATTCACATGAAATATATTTGCATCATAAAAGAATTAAAGTATTCATATCACAATATATATTCATACATCGTATTTCCATCAATACTATAACATAATAATACCTTGAAAAGAACTAACATCTTAATGCATATTTAGTATTTCATTCACCTATTGAGCATATTAAAGTTCTAATTTACATTTATCATCATATTTACTTACAAGGTAAAAGTAACCCGATAACTAAGAGACAGGGTGTAACAACAATAGATTTGATGTTATTGAAAGCTTTGAGAACTCAATTAAAAGAGCATGACAAGACTATGACTAGTCAAGACATGCATGAACTAGGCTTAAGTAATATTTAAAATATTTTTATTCAATTATTTTCTTAGAAATTCAAATAACAATAGTAGAAGGAAAGGCTCCTATTTCTAGCCACATTGAAAAAGATGTTGGGCAACAAAAAATCTTAGAAACACATGTAGTAGCGGTAGACCATATCCTATCAAATTTAATAAAAATGGTGTCAAACGGAGTTAATGACATCAAATACTATGCATGATGTATGGGAGAAAAGATGAAGATAAAAAGAAAGCATCGCTCATGTTAGGTCTTCAACAAAAAAATTAAGAAAGGGGGTATCAATAAGGGACCAAAAGCAAGAAGGAAAAAGAATCAAGAAAAGGTTGAGCTAACAAGAGAGTTGATGGTAAAATTGGGTGGCATTAAATAATTGACACTCATTTCTCTAATCCCTTGAAATTATTTTGATATCTTGGTGTTGGTGTAAATAGGTGTTTTACCTATCTAGCTCTCTAATAGGTCCTATTTACATGTTAAGATTACTTAAGTCTTAGGTGTTTTTCTAGAATTATTAGTTGTCTAAATAAGATCTTATCATATCTTATCTATTTGGATTTAATTTGATGCTTGTGTCCTAGGTCATTTAATAATTTTGAGGTAGTTGTCTCATTATATAGGATTAAAACACATGTCAAGATCTTGTCTAATCTTATCTCACGTCTTTTCCTTTATAAGCAAGACATCATATGTACTATTGCAAGTATGAGTAGTTGGTGTTTTCATTGATGTCAAAAAGTTGGGGGAGATTGTTTGTGTTATCATTGATGACTGGCATTGTGTTGATGCTTTGATTAGTTTCATTTTGTTGTCATTAGTAAGTGCTACTAGTGTCAACCTCTAGTGTTGCTTTGATAAGATTCTATGGATGCATAGTTGGGTTATAGTTGGTTTAGTGATGATGAGTAAGTGTTGAAGATGATGAGTATGTGTCTCTGGTTCTTGTTTTCTAAGTTCTTTTGATAAAATTTGAATAAAAGAGGAAACAATGTGTTGCAGAGGTGTTTTGGTGTATATAATGGTGTTCTTGTTTGGCTCAACATTTATTTTGTGTTGAAGATATGATTATGTGGTTTGGATATGTTTTTTAGGGGTGTTCAAAGGTTCTATATTCATAATTTCCTGGTTTGGATTGTCATACAAAGAGAATTGTGTTCACCAGTGTGTGAATTGTGGTGCAATGGTGTTTGGGAGAAATAATTTTGCTCCGCATTTCTTTGTAGTTTGGTTTCTAGTCTTGCAATTTTGGAAGTGTGTTGATAATGGTCATATCTACCTATAGTAAAATTCATTCATGTTTTGGTGCTTTGGAAGTTTATTTCTTGAGTAACAGAGTATGGAAGGTTGTTTGAGTGTACTAGGTCTGTACATTCTTCAAGTGAAAGTTGTTGTGAAGGAATTTTGTAGATTTTAGGGTGTTTATGAAATATTCTAGATTGTGTTCAAGTGTGGTGTGTGGTCTATGAGTCATCTTTGGATTTGAAAAAGTGTGTACTTAAATTTTAATGGTGTTGATACAAGTTCGGCCGACCTTGGGTGTTTACACTAATTGTGGATTTTCTTCGATGATTGTAGAAGCATGACATGGTTTATATGTATGATTGGGTTTGAGTTAAGATGTGGAATGGTGTGCTTTTATTCCTTTCCACCATGGGAATGCTTGGTGCTGACTTAATTTGAATTTCAAGGTTGAAGAAGGTATAAACAAGTGATGAGTTGATGGAGAATTGAGTGGTGTCGTGTGTGATACAGATTGTAGAGTTGTGACGTGCGAATTTGAGAAGTGTAGTGTGAAATTCAATAAGTTAGACTACTGGAAGCAGTAAGTAGAAGGTGTCTATAATATTTAGGAAGGTTTCAAATGTGTTGGTGATGTTGTGGTGGATTTTTCTGTTTCCTTGAGATGGATTTCTCACTATAACATTCTTCCTTCTTCTTTTATGTAATTTGGTAGTGAGCCTTTGGTAGCGAGTCCTTTCTTTTGGGTAGTGAGCCCTCCGATAATGAGCCTTTTGTATTCGGTGTTGCAATTACTTTATATTGTGAGCTAATCCTCACCGTGGTTTTTCTCTTCTTGGGTTTTCCACACAAATTTGGTGTTCCATTGTGCATGGTGTTGGTGTGTTTCAGTTTCAGTAATTTTCTTTCATACTAAATCATTTTAATAGATTAATGGTTAACTAAGATGTTATGGATCTGAATGTTTATGATGATTTTGGATGTTTTAATGTATAATTGGTTCATCCCCCCCTCTCAATTGTCTTGTGTGCATTCAAAAATTGGTATTAGAGCAAGGTTCCTTGGAAGAAAGCTTAATTGCTTGAGGTAGATCTAGGATGGCACACAAGAGGGATGTTCCTTTGTTTGATGGAATAGATTATGGCTTCTAGAGGAAAAGGATGTGGAAGGTTTCTTAGTATCTCTTAGATTTGTAGTTTGGAAGTCTGTTGAGACTAGATATACTATGCCTACTGGTGGTCCAAGTATTGATGATGAGATCAAGGCCTATGAAAACAATGGTAAAGCAAAGTATGCCCTTTTAAGTGGTCTTTCTAATACCGAACTTGTGAAAGTTATGCATTTGAAATCTGCTAAAGCTATTTGGGAAAAGTTGGAAAGTACATATGAAGGAGATGTTAAGGTCAATCACTTGGCACAAAGAAAAATAAGTTCTTTTGAAATATACTTGGAAGTCTTCTATGGAAAATGGCTCAATTTGGGAGGGGGAGATAGGTATCCTCCTATTGTTTACACCCCTTTTTATGTGTAAAGGAAGTTCATCACTCCTGTAGGTTTTTCTCAATCTCCGATAATCCTCCTCACTTCTATGCAAGTTGATCTTAGTGATAGCTTGCTTGTTTAACATAAAACACTCTATAATTGCTTCTTTAGTCAACACCACTAATGGTGAACCATCTGGAATTCTTAGTCTTGGTAGTTGGGTGATAATATTTTGCCAAAACTTTAATAAACTCAACATCTACAAAAAAATTTGGGACTATCAATTTGGCCAAATCTAAGGTCCAAGGATTCAAAATTGGAATTTTGTCATCCCTTTTTTCATAGAAGTACCAAAACAGATCCCACCCTAAGATAGGGATAATTGGGTCTCTACATCCATGGGTTGTATCTTTAAATACCTTTTTAAATCCTTTGTTTACAGAATTAGTTAACACATTTAAAATGGATTGTTGCAGGGACCTCTTCTCTCTTTTAGAAACTGTGAACTCTTCCTTTTTACTCACAAGTTGACTTCTTTTGGGTGGCATGATTAAGAATTTACTCCTACTTGATTTCTTTAAGTGTCTACTTGTAGAAGAAAATTCAATTCTTATACACTTGCTATAGGGGGTTTCTGTGAACTTACCCAGCGAAATAATACATGCAGAGTCTTCCCACTTTAACTCCCTTGCCTCCAGTACGTTGAGCTATATGTGAATGATTTCCAAAATGTCATCGAGTCCCAAGTAATATTTTTTTCTGAGCTCGGTCACCTCACTATTATTGTCAATTTGTGCAAAATATTTCATAATCTACCCATATTTTGAGTTTGAATACATGCCTTTGATCTTGGGAAATCAAATGGTGCAATCATTAAATGCTTTAACAATTTGTACCGCAGTACCGTTCTATCATTTCAAGACCATTATAGGGTAGGGTTAACAGTACCACCACCCTGCACACACCCCTTTGGACTCTTGCAGGACAAGAGGTTAATTCTAGCGGTTGAGTGATTGTTCACCACCATACCGCTCTTTCATATCAAGACCGTTGTGGGGTAGCGGTATGGTAGGGTTAATAGTACTGCCACCCCACACACACCCCTTCTGACTTTTGTGGGATAGCAGGTTAATTCTAGTGGTTGAGTGATTGTTCACTGCCATACCACAGTGTCACTATTTACCCCTTGCGGGGCTGCGATTTACTTTAGTTGTTAACATGTTGTCACCGCCACCCTGCACTATTCATATTTGGTTAGCACGGTATTGTGTTAAGCATTTGTACATTGACCTATATGTCCCACCAACCCGTGCATACCTCTATTGACTATTGTGATAGTGCAGTATTAGATTTTATTATGAGTGCAATATTTTAAATATCATTTTGTTGAAAAGATTAAACAATTTTCTAATTTTGCAGTCTTTCAGTTTTAGTTTTAAGTGTTAGTCAGACCTAAGAGATCATTTCTTTGTTGCTAATGAGGAGGCTTAGTTCAACTAATGTTAATATATCTATATGTATTATTAAATAACATATGTTCATTATATGTTTGCATCTAGAAAACATATAGGAAATACAAGAAATTATATTCTAATTAAACAAAATTAATTTCAAATTTTCAAAAAAAGTAAGAAGAATGATTGAACCTAACTTTAAATGCACTTCAAATCAGTAGTGAACATCTCAAGTTTTGTATACAATGTACCAGTAGAATAATGATGATTACATTTAGAAATGTATCAGTAAAACATTAGTGAATAAGCATACCTATACTCAGATTTTTATTACATTCAATAATAAATTACACCATACATATAACCAAAGTTTAGGTGACAAGCTAACCTCTTAAGGTGACAAAACATCATCATAATCATCTGCATTTCCAACAAGATCAGAATCCTGATCACTCATGTCTACATCTACTTGATTTTCTTCCTCATCCTCATCTGTGACATGCAATGCATTCTCTCTCCCAATATCTTCATTGGTAATCACAATGTCTTCTTCAAACACTCCATCATCATCTTCATCCGCTTCTTCGAATGTTTCTTGTAAATTAACATATTTCCCATTAGGCATTATATCAACAACTTCCATGAATTTTCATTTTGAATGAGACTCTATTTTAATGATGTATGACCATCCTTGGCTTCTTACATCATCAATTAGAAATGATTGGTTAATTTGAAGAGGGGAAACATACGACTCATCTGTCTCTAATAAAAATTGTCTTATATTTGCACATACAAATCCATACTCATCAAATTGTACTATAGATGGTCGAATCCACTTACATTTTAATAATATAGGACTATTTTCACCATAATCCACTTGAATAATTTCTTGGATGAATTCAACATAAAATTTCTTCTCAGTTTCATGAAGAAATTAAGCACTAACAACACAATCACAATTTGTCTTCCATTTTCCTTTTTCTTCCCTCTTAAATGACTACCATAGGCCCACATTCCACTGAAACACATAGCCCATAAATGTGGAGATTGTGAAAGATCACTTTCCTCTGTTGTTATATCTTGACCTTCTTCTTTTGCATCACTAATTGCATTAGCAATCCATTCTTCACATTTTGGAAAAGAATCACCTCCAATCAAATCAGCATGATGTCTGCACTTTTGAGGTCGATGTTGCTTCCAAGCTTGATTGTCTTCTTCATATTTTCTACATAGAATATTAACATACAAATAGTAAGATTAATAATATAAATGTGTAAATGCAATTGAGTAAATAAATTATTATGTAATTTTTTTTTACTCGCGCCACTTATCGAACAAAGATGTGTTTTGAAGAATATAGGCATGTATCACACTTCTTTCTTGATGTGATAGCTTGAAGCGACATCCATTGCCTTCTAATGCTTCACCTACAACTGTCTCTTCTTCTTCATCATCCCATACATGACGATTGACATTTTTAAAATCCTTCATATATTCTGTGCAAAATCCCATGGCCTCTTGCATTGAATATCCCTCAGACATGCTACCTTTCGATTTTTCCCTAGTATGAATTTTTTTTTTCAAAACCTTCATATATCATTCTATAGGATACATCTGTGTTGTTCTTATCAGGTCACAATGCTTTAGTTCATATTGTAGATGTATCAAAAGATGCATAGAAATGTTAAAGATTGTTGGTAGAAATTCCCATTCCAATAGACAAAGGACTTCAACAACCTCCTCCCTCTAACTATCAAAGTTTGAAGGATCTAATACATGTAAACTCATTCTCTTTAATATTAGGCCCAACCTTATAACTACCAATCTTGGCCCCTTTTCCAAACTTAATTATATATTTACCACAATAGGTAAACTATTCTCCATTATGACATGATAGTCATGGGTCTTGAGGCCTCTTAAGTCATTAATGTTAGTTTGGCTTCTAATACTACTACTTACATATCTAGTGGGAAAGCGAGTCTAAGACATCAACTATAAGAATTGTGCACGTTGTTCCTTTGTCTAGACATAAGGAGCACTAGGTTTTCTATATTTTTCATCATCATATTTTTCAACCCAAAGATTTTGACGAATCTTTAGTTGTCGAAAGTCTTCACCTGATGAAATAGTATCAAAAGCACCAAAAAGAGTTTCTATAATAGCATAGGCTATATTTTTCTCAATATGCATAAAGTCAACAGTATGCCTAATGGCTATATCCTTAAAGTATGGAAACTTATAGAATACGCACAACCTTTTTACACCGCTTTCATTACATGGATCATATCTATTACCAACAATCCTATCATTTTCAATAAATGACATTCTTTTTTGTCCATTCTCAACAATGTAGTCACCTGTTATTAGAAATGGTGCTTCAAAATTCTCTTCTTGACCATTGAACCATGTTTTTTCTTGATGATATGGATGATCCATTTTAAGGTAAGCATTATTTCCACAATAAATAAACTTACACAAATTGCTTGAGTGCCTCACAAAATACTTAAAGTTGTAGGCAGGACATCCATGGTATCCATGAACATTGAGACTAAACAATGTGCCATATGCAGGAATATCATGAATCGTAAACAATAAGGAAGCTCATAAAGTGAATTTGATTGAATGAACATACTTTAAATATTGAATTGCTTCAATTCATTTCCATAATTCCATTATCTCATCATATAATGGCTCTAGATAAGCATCAATTATATCTAAAGTCACACTTTTATTTCCTGGTATAATCAATGATACCATTAGGAAAAATGGTTTAATTTCTAACCATGGAGGAAAGTTATAATTTATTAAAAGCACTGGTCAAGTTGACCATTTAGTAAGTTTTGATTTGAGAATGGGTTCACCCCATCTAGAGCCAAACCCAACCTTATAATACGAGGATCTTGAGAAAAATTAGGCCATATGTTATCAAATTCCATCCACGTCTTAGAATCAGGCACATGTCATTGTTTTCCACCAGTGCTCTTATTTTGGGCATGTCATTGCATAAGTTTAGCAATGTCTTTGCACCTATACATTCAAAGTAATCGTGGGATTATTAGAAAGTGGCAATGAACCTTTCTAGGAACAACAGCTGATTTCAACCATTTTCTATACCTCGCTTCATGACATTTTAGACATTCACTCTCACTTGCAAGATTCTTGTGAAATAATACACAACCATTCACACATGTGTGGATGTTTTCATACCCTAAGCCTAGCTTAGTGATTTCCTTTTTACATTGATTTCGTTTTGTTGGCAATGTGGAGTCAGGTGGTAACAACAAACTTAATAATGCCAATAACACTCTCATTTGTCCAACCAAACACCACTTGCAAGTTAAGAATTTGAAGGATTTTTATTTAACTTGAAATTAGCATACAAAGGCTTTAAAGCATCCTCCATCAACTTGGCCCAATCATCGTTTAGACCCTCATTCAACATTCTATCAACTTCAAACCCTTCCTCTAACATTGGTGCCTCTTCATTTATGTTTGGGGCCTCTTCATCTATGTTTGGTGCCTCTTCATCTATGTTTGTTGCCTCTTCATCTCTCACACTCTGCAATTCTATCATATCTTCATAATAATTGACATTCCAAGGGCTTATACCACTATGCCCATATCTTATCATAT
Organism: Sequoia sempervirens; assembly: GCA_007258455.2. Classification (NCBI taxonomy): domain Eukaryota; kingdom Viridiplantae; phylum Streptophyta; class Pinopsida; order Cupressales; family Cupressaceae; genus Sequoia; species Sequoia sempervirens. The sequence goes on from VDFB02373365.1 coordinate 222,551,200, forward strand.
GCCAATAAATAAGACTTCTTTTTCTCACCTTTCCACCAAGCCAACCATTACATGGACATGGATATTTTTCCATGTCCCTTTCATCGGCTACTCTCTCATCAAATGCATGGTATTGATTCATAGTCAACCTTCAACGTTGATCCATCTATAATGTTCTACACAACAACAAAAATTGTAGACTAAGAGACAAAAACCTTTTTTTAATTGAAAGGAATTTCCATAGCAATAGAGTTATAGAGAGCAAATAAAATAGAGAGTTTAACTAATGAATTGTAAAAAATAGATTTTTATAGTTTATATTCAAATTGTTGATTACATTGCATTGCACATATTTCAAACTCAAAGCATTACTTCACATTGAATAACTAATAACTAGATGCTGATAGATGACAAAATGTAAAGAATTGTAGAATAAGAGACAAATTTTTATTTTTTTTAATTGAAAGGAATTTCCATAGCAATGGAGTTATAGAGAGCAAATAAAATAGAGAGTTTAACTAATGAATTGTAAAAAATAGATTTTTGTAGTTTATATTCAAATTGTTGATTATACATTGCATTGCACATCTTTCAAACTCAAAGCATTACTTCACATTGCATAACTAATAACTAGATGCTGATAGATGACAAAATTTCAATTACAATATAGTTTTTACAAAGTCAACCTAAGCAATTATGCAATTACTTTACATTGCATAACTAATAGCTAGGAGCAGTTGCCAATTGCATTTTCTTGTCATGACATTCCATGAGACCACATTTCTTTGAGGCATTTTTTCAAAAAGTTCACTGCCTTGTCTATGCTACCACATTTTATCAAACAGTTCACTTCCTTGTTGTTATGGCTAAAATCCTAAAACAAGTGCTTTTGAACAAGATATGGATGCTTGGAAAAAATCTATCAAAGCATAATAGTAAGCAATAACATAGACAAGGCAATGAACTGTTGAAAAAACACCTCAAAGAAATGTGGTTTCATGGTAATGGAATGCCATGACAATCCATAACAATTCGCTTGTCATGGCACTCGTCATGGCATTCCATCACCATAAGACCACATTTATTTGAGGCATTTTTTCCAAAGTTCATTGCCTTGTCTATGCTACCACATTTTTCATACATGTCTACCAAAGCATTTTATCAAATAGTTCACTACCTTGCTGCTATGGATAAAAGCCTAAAATAGGTGTTTTCAAAAAAGCTATGGATGCTTGGAAAAAATATATCAAATCATAATAGTAAGCAACAAGCTATGGTCTCATGGTTTTTTTTGGGCGCGGAAATCATTGTGATTTTATTTGCATTTTTTTGGTAGGTTTTAAATGCATTTTTTTGGAAATTTTGCTATTTGAAATGGGGAAAAATCTTTGTGGTCAGTTTTGTGCACTTTTTAATTGTAGGATTCTCACAGTTAGTGAAAAAGGTACTATTCATGAAGGAATGGAAAAGATGTGTAGAGCCTTTGAATTATACTCGTACTGTGCAATGGCATTGAATCATTTAGCAAACCATCTTTCCTTCACAGGGCAACATTTTCTTGTGGAACAATTGACTAAGACAACTCTTGTTTCAACTGACCACCCTCTCATGAAATCTCATTCATATTATAATCTTGCACAATCTTATCATAGTAAAGGTGATTATAACATAACTGGCCACTACTACATGGCATCAGTCAAGGAAAGCTAGAGGCCACATGATTTTGTGGACATGTTCAATTGAAGCTAGGAGATCTTAAGAGTTCTCTCTCAAAGTTTGAAAAGGTTCTAGAGGTCCACCCTAATAATTGTGAGAGTTTAAAAGCTATAGGCCATATATATGCTCAACAAGGGTAGGCAAAGAAGGATTTGGAAATTTTAAGAAAGGCAATGCACATAAATCCACATGAAGCCCATATATTTATCAAGATGGGCGAGTTATTAATATTGTTAGACCTCAGTGCAGCCTTAGATTCTCTTAAGATGCCAAAGTATCTTCTGAAGAAGAGTAGAGAAGAAGTAGCCATTCAATTGTTAAACAACATTGGGGCTCTTCATTTTGAGCGTGATGAACTAGAGTTGGCTCAACAAACTTTTATGGAGGCATTAGGAAATAATGTTATGCCTCTACATGAATCTTTGTGGTCAATTTTGTGCATTTTTTACTTGTAGGATTCTCGTAGTTAGTGAAAAAGGTAGTGTTCGTGAAGGAATGAAAAATATGCGTAGAGCCTTTGAATTATACCTATATTGTGCAATGACATTGAATCATTTAGCAAACCATTTTTTCTTCATTGTAGGGCAACATTTTCTTGTGGAACAGTTGACTGAGACAACTCTTGTTTCAATTGACCACCCTCTCATGAAATCTCATTCATATTATAATCTTGCATGATCTTATCATAGTAAAGGTGATTATGAAACTACTGGCTACTACTACATGGCATCAGTCAAGGAAAGTTAGAGGTCACAGGATTTTTTGGATAGGTTCAATTGAAGTTGGGAGATCTTAAGAGTTCTCTCACAAATTTTGAAAAAGGTTCTAGAGGTCCACCTTGAGAACTGTGAGAGCTTAAAAGTTGTAGTCCATATATATGCTCAACAAGGGCAGAAAGAGAAGGCTTTGGAAATTTTAAGAAAGGAAACTTGCATAGATCTACGTGATGCCCATGCATTTATCAAGATGGGTGAGTTATTAATATCATTAGACCCCAGTCCTTAGATTCTCTTAAGACAACAAAGTCCCTTTTGAAGATGAGTAGAGAAGAAGTACCCATTCAATTGTTAAACAACAATGGGGTTCTTCATTTTGAGTGTGATGAACTAGAGTTGGTTCAACAAAATTTTATGCAGGCATTAGGAATGGAATTTGGGTTGAATTCATAAATAAAAGCCTTAGTGCCAATTCTACAATTTTTCCTGTGCTATTTAAGGATATGAAATTCTTCCATTGACTAGAAGAAGGTGGTGTTTCACTTGAGTTACCATGGGATAAAGTCAAAACACTATTTAATCTTTGCTAGGTGTTTGAACAACTACATGATACTAAAAAAACAAATCTTTTATACAGGCTACTATTGTTCAAGTTTTTTGATTACGTGGATCCATATCTATGTCTTATAGCCATAGCTCAGGCTCAGAATGAGATCCAACTAAGTCTAGAATTGATTGGGGATGCACTTAAGGTGGATAAAAACTCATCAAATGCTTTATCTATGCTTGGAAAAATGGAACTGAAAATAAATGATTGACTTAAAGCAAAAGAAACAATTAAAGCTGCACAAAGTGAATTAGATGCAAAGAATTCTTATGTTGAAATTTCACTTGGAAATTGGAATTATTTTGCAGGTTTTCACAATGAGAGGAGGGATCCAAAGGTGGAGGCACAACATATTGAGAAGGCTAGAGAACTATATTGTAAAGTGTTGGCACAAAGATCGGGAAATGTTTCTGCTGCAAATGGGGCAACCATTGTGCTAGCTAGAAGGGGTCAATTTGATATTGCAAAGGAAATTTTTACACAGGTATAAGAAGATGCAATAGGAAACATCTTTGTTCAGATGCCTGATGTGTGGGTAAATCTAGCACATGTTTACTTTGCAAACAGACAATTTGCGCTTGCAGTGAAAATGTATCAAAATTGTTTGAGGAAATTCTATTTTGGCATTAACACCCAAATTTTATTATATTTAGCTCCAACACATTATGAAGTAAAGCAGTAGAAAGATTGTAAAAGATCATTATTAAGAGTATTAGATTGTAACTACTGTAAGTTTCCAATTAGAAAGCTATAGATTTTATGTTTAATGTAATGAGGATTTCAAATTACCTCTAAATTCGCTGCAGAGGGCATCCCCAAATCCAACTTCGTTGCAAAGGGCCTAGCCAACTTCAAATTCATTGCAACAGAATTTGAATTCCTTGCCCTTGCCCACATTTTTAGAAGTCTCTAGGTCCTCTCCAAATAATCTTTATCACCCAATATGCAATACCCTGGCCAGTGTAGTTGTCAAACGAATAATTAATCAGGCCAAACAATCTTTATCTTCGAATTAGATGAACTGCTACTATAACTCAAAATGCCTCAAGCTAAATGAAAAAATGAATTGTGCACATGCAATACACTCCCGCCCTATGTTTCCCAAAATATATATTTTAAATTTTGTCTTATTTGTATTTGCGTGACTAACTATTTAGTCATTTTTATTTGTATGACTAAATATTTTTTTAGTCCACAACCAAATTAGTCATTTATTTACTCATTTATAGCTGAGTTGCAAAAAAATAGTAGAATTTAGCCATTTTTAGTTGTTGTGACTAAATTTTTTAGTCAGCTAGTCATTTATTTGCCAAATTCTACTAGTGTATTTAGGGAAATCAGCCACCAAGACCCCAAAAAGTTTTGAATTGTCCCATAAGATGAACAAGACATTAAACAAATCTTGAGCATCCACCATAATCCTTTATATTTTCTTCCAAACACAAGGTAGCAACCCCTTTAAGACTCCCCCCTTCACCTTAGTTTCCTAAATAAAAATTATATTTAGGGCCTCCCTATTAATCAACCATTTCAATAAATGACCCTTCTTAGGGGCATTGAGCCCTCAAATGTTCTATCTCACAAACTTCATGATTTCTTAGCACACCAAAGGTGTTTGCCTCCACTTGAAGTTGTAGCAAACTTTCAAATAGATTATTGAGTTCCATTCCCCAAATATTCTAATGCTATATTTGTATCCTTATTGGCATCTATTTTTCTATCATGGGTACTATTAACCCCAGTATCCAAGCTAAGGGAGATGGGTTTTTTTACCACCATTCCATTTACCCATTTGAGTAACTATGTTCCATTTTAGGCTAGAATTTGATCCCTCCAAAGGGTCTTTAATAATATCTTCATCGCTTCCCTCTAAAGCCTAAAAACACTCCTTATCAATCTTTAGGTCTAACTAGGGCTATAATTTCCAACCACTACATCTACCTATCTTGTAGGTTCTTTCACCTTAGGGGGAAAGTCAAGAAAAGGATAGTAGGCATAAACTACCCCTTGAGGGGGAGTTGGAATTTTTGACCTTTGAACTAGAATCTCCTCCCCAATCTCAACAAGTCCTCAAGTTTATCCTCAACCTACCTTGGAGTTTCCAATCTCAAATTAGGGATCTCTTTCTCACCATCCTTTGGCTTATCTAGAACCTTTCCCTTCGCATTGACCTAAAGAGAGGTAGAGTCAATCTATCTTCCTTACCTATGGACTCCCAATATTTTTTTACAGTGTGCCCACTTTCCAACCCTTAAAACAATAGATAAGAAGACACTCATACTCTAGCTCTTGAATCTAATCCATCAAGACAAATTCTAAAACAATTATTTATTTTATGGGCTTTCTTAGATCAACATTCACATATATTCCAACATGAGTCACCACTCATTTCCCTTTTGTAGCTAATGAAATTTGGATAAAATGACCCACCAAGTCACTAGTGAAATGAAAGACCTCCTTCAACCATAACTCATACTATAGTTTGTGTAGATACCTAAAATTGTCCTAGCTTGCGACTAGCATTTTAACACTAATTATCATCTTTCCCTTATGATTAAATAGTGTTCAATCATTTAGTTATTGTCTAGTGTCATATTCCACTACTAATTAAATTACTTTATGTTATTTAATTAATTCACTTTATCATTAATCTTTCTAATTAATTAAATAAATCCTATTTATTTAATTATGTCCTTAATTCCCTATTCTATCCTGGTTAATTAAATAAATCCTTTTATTTAATTATGTCTTTAATTATCTTATTCCTCTAGATTAATTAAATAATTATTATTAGCTATTTAATTAACATTTCCCCACTTTCTAAATTAAATAATTACTTTAATTATTTAATTATCCCCTTTCTAAGTTAAATAATTACTTTAATTATTTAATTGTCCTCTATTCTCTCAATATTATCTACTTTCTCAATAATAAATAAAACTTTTTTATTTATTTATCTAATTCTCACTTGAACATTCCTCAAATAATTAATTATTATCTCATGCATCCCCACCTTGTTCGCAACAAACACTCTCTCCCAGTCGACTAGATAATCAATGTCAGTCCACTGATCAATCAAATCAGTTCACTCCCACTCAATGAGAGTTAACAAAGCAATCAAATCCTTTGACTGATCAATCAATTCCCCATGCAAACAGTTAATTGAAATCCTGTAGCCAATTGCAGTTAGTTAACTCATTCATCAATTCCTCTCAAGGATTCTTGACCCTTGATTTTGATCATCCACCTCTTAATCCTGATAGTCCATTCAAATCAATCTTTTCTATAAAAGTATCCCTCATTCCTCTTTGAAGGCCAACCATGAATCTTTGGTGTTTTACATTTGTTCATCTTATTCATTCATTTGAGTTGAAGCAAACATAGTGCATACATAATTGAGAGCAAAGCAAGACAAATAATAACAATGGAGGTAAATCAAGTTTGACACAAGGTAATTGCATTATTTGTTATTTGATTTCATTGTGTTAATTATAATTCATTGATTGGATTGGATTGAGTTTGGTATTGAATTACAGTTTAATGGTTGTTGTATTTAGTTCATTACTATTATGATTAAATCTTGGTTTTCGATCAATAAAATGGTGAACCCAACGTGAAGCTAACTATTTTTTTGTAAATTTTTTAAGAAATTTTGATACACAGGAACAACACTGCATTTGACAAAAACAACGATGCATATGTTGAGAGTAACACTACATCTATGGGTATGATGCATGTGTAGATTGTCGCATCACATTTTTCACCTTTAGCATCACATCTGGCTGTAATTAATTTTTTTATGTTGTTTTATGCTAATGTTTGCTATTTCATTAATTGTACAGGTATGACAATGGTTTTTTTGATAATCTAGTTCATTTGAATCAATCATTCTGGGTTATCTATTCCTTCATTTTTATCGATTTCTGCATCTACAGGGTTTGTCATGCAGTCAAATTACAAGATCACAATTGTCAAAAACTCCATTGTAATCATCTATCAGAGAGTTGCATTAGTCTTTCAAAGAGTCACAACTGTTCTTACTATGCACTGCAACTGTTTGGATGTGTACTACAACTATTCTAATAGAGTACCACATTTTTCAGGAAGGTAAAATCAAGTTTTAAAAGTTTTTGTTTTTGGTTATTTGTTGATTTTAGTAGGTTAGGCTTTCAGGTACTAACTGTTTCTATCAAATTTCTGGCTACCGCTTGAAAAATAAAGAAAAACTTAAAATTATTGATAATTTTATTGTAGCTTACCATTTAAAGATAAAATCTAAACATGCTAATGAGTTAATGAAAGTTTGATTGTCAAAGAATATATACAAAAACCTTGTGTTTTCTTTTTATTAGTTTATAAATTTTCGTTTGGGTGTAAATTAAGACAAGTGTTTTTCGTGCTTGGTGAACCTGTAACACATATGCTCTTCCCTTGCACCTAGCATGATTTTGGGAATTAGAAACATTACTCATTCATAGTCTTGTTGTAATTTTGAGTGGTGTTACCATATGCTCTCCCCTCACGACTCCTAAGAACAATCTTCGGGATAAAAAGGTACACCATATTCTTTTATTTTAGTAGGAGATCTACCTGGGGGCCTCATCACCCTAGGGTTTGATCTCAACTGTTGTGTTTAAGCATGGTATATAAAAGAGGGGAGAACAAAAGTTGTAGCCTAAGGTGTGGCCAACATCCTTCAAGCCAAGCCCCATGACCCTCAATCTATCGAGATAGAGAGGTGAAGAGTAGAGAGGAGACCCTTCTCGACTCGAGCATATCAAATAGGCTCACTGTCCACTAATTTTTCTACTACGAACCTTGTAAAAATTATAAGCCTAAGAGTCTTTTTTTCCATCAGCTTATATCAGTGCAACATGAAAGTATCAATGTGTGAAGTTACTTGCTATGTGTCCACCCTTGTTGAGGTGTCAATAACCCCCTGAAAGGAACTTTTCCTTCCAAGGTAAGCTGTCAAGGTGGTACATGACCTTTGCATACTCTAGTCATCCATTCATTGGAAGGTATTTTGGAGTGGGCCTAATATAAGATGATAAACCCGATCTACCCACTAGATAGGTTGTGTATCTATGATATGCTTTTATTGTCAATACCAATAAAACCAATTAGTGTGATCTTGTGGAAGAAGACATACAAATTTTTTCTTTGTCACCAAAAGTCAGAGTCACAACTATTCTTGTCTGCTATATATAGTTTTTTGTGTTTTTACAAGTGTCTTGAGTCAAAAACTGAAAATATAAAAGTCATAGAGGAGATTGTTATTCAAACAAAATCCAGTGCACAATTGTTAAATTGTGTGCCTCAACTATGTTTTTTTAACACAAAAACTGTGCAATGCATTTGTTAATTCTTGTAACACATCTGCCTTTGTTAGAAAATTGCAATTATCTCTATTTGCAATACATTTGTCTAAAACTGAACTACATCTGTGTCTAGAAACTTTAGTAGAGTTAGAAACTCACAACTATTTAAATTAACAATGCATGTGTGTTTGTGTCGCAATTACTAAGTTTTACAACACATATATTGTAGTCTACGATGCAATTATCTGCTTATGTACTGCCTTTGTTAATATTTGTATTGCATATGTCTTATTCTCTACTGCATCTGTTACACTGATAAATCAAAGTCTATTTCAAATTGTACATAACACTGATTTTATTTTACACAAAGACCAATATCAAAACAAATTCTTTTTTCAATGTTTATCTTGCATTTTCAACAACTTTCCAGTTTTACCTAGATTTAAACTTGCATCCTTAGTGTCATCTCAAGTATTAGAATTTTGTATTAGCATCTTAAAATCATAAAACAAAACAAATTTAGTGATTAGTCTAGAGTCATCTCTTTAAAGTCTTGAAACCTCGTATTTTTCCAAATTTATCCTATCAACAAAGTAGGGTTTTAACTCACAAGTCTAGTTGAAATTCAAATTTTTATCAAACATCATCATTTGTCCTTCTTTGAGGTTTAGGAATTTTCATTAGATTACGTTAGTCCTTCAAAAAAATTGTCAAGTACTCTCCTTTTAAGGTCAAAAGTCACAAAAACTAAGATCTTAGCATTTGCAAAATCTTTTTAGAAAATCCCAAAACATAGATTAATTTCTCATGCTAGTCTTACTTTCTTTCCAAAAAGTCAAAACCCAAAAACATAGATTAAACTTCATAGTAGTCTTACATTCACCCAAATTTAAAAAAAAAAACAAAAACATTTTAAAATCCAAAATTCAAAAACATCGAAAAGACAAAAAAATCTCAAAAACGCCAAAATATCCAAAAAATTCAAAAAAGTCAAAATGTAATATTTTATGGTTGTCACACGCTCCCAGAGAAAACAAAAAGGGATGGATTCTGCATCTAACCATGTGTACAACCCCATTAGTGACATGTACTTTGAGGCAACCTCTAATGATCAAATAAACTTACAGTCACAAATTCTACCTTCATTTGGCAACTATACCTTACATGAAGTAGAACAAGGGCTAAAAAAATGTTTCACAAGATCCTAGGATCTTATGAATCATGGATGAACTAATAGTCACAGAACCTAATAAATATTTCTTCACACTTGCACAAAGTGGAGCTCAACTTCCAACTGACTTCAACATCTCCACGGCCATAGGGGAAGCACCAAGCATAGTGTCACATGGATAAGGTGTCATTAATCAACCAACATCAACACCTAACACATCGTCATAGCAATTGAACACAAGGTTTTCAGCTATTCAAACTTCACACTTTACATCAACTGTTAACATCCCACCAACACCCACCTTTGAAAAATAGAAATCAAATCCATTTGCTTCCACCTCTCAAATTGCAATACAACAAACTAACACTACACTTGTAGCACATAAACTCACCCATCAAAACTCACCTAGTAAAATATGAAGGACAAGCCCTTCGTTCTCAATACCGTAAGTGAACACAATGTCCACTTTGCAGAACACAAATGTACCTTTAGCATAGACTAGATCTTTTTTAGAGAAATTTAAAATACCAACTTCAATCCACCACGACAACAACAACCAACTAATCATGGTTCGACTTTCGCATCTAGTTTCAATAAACCTCTACTACAATTTAATCCTCATCCCACACTCACATCACACTTTCAACAAAACACCCCACCCATGCAACAACATCACTTTGGTACAATTCAAACATGCATGAATACACTTCCAACTCATATCATCAGAACACCAACCCATTTGGAAACCCTTCACAAGGTTTGACACAATGTTTGCAATCAAACACAACTCTTGCAATACCATTGTTGATGGATCTTCTAGCTCAATAGCTACAAACAAACTACAACAACAAATGTCAAATATGTAGGTGTAGACACCTAAAAATATCTAGAATATATTTCACGTGCATGATTTTGCTTACTAACACCATTTCTAACATAATTTACCTAATTCCTCTATTTGATTAAATAATGTTTAGTTATTTAGTTAAATTCATTTTATTCTCCTATTAATTAAATAACTAAGGTTATTTGATTAATTCATCATAATTCATCATCTTCTCCCCTTTTGATTAAATAATGCCAAATTATTTAAATAAATGCTAACAATTTCACTTGATTAAATAATTCCAATTATTTAATTAAAACTCTTAATTCTTCCAACTTGCACAATTAAATTACTTTCATAAATTATTTAATTACCTAATTTTCCTCTGGAACTCTCCAACTTGCACAAAGAATATTCCTGATGGAATATTCCCTTTTCAAATTCAAATTCTTCCCTCCAACGTGAAATATCTTCAACCTCTTCTCCATGAATTAAGGGATCTTGTTGGAACTCTCATGGATTGTGAACCCTTGATCTAATCCTTGATCCATGTCTCATGAATTATCAACCACTCGATCAATCCTTGATCCATGTCTTCATCTCTCATTCGATTTCATTCATTGATCCTCTAGCTCCATCTTGACCATTGATCATAATCCAAGAAATCTATAAATACTTCACCATTTAACATGAATTCATCCACAATCTTCATATCAAAGTTATTCTCTCAAATTGATTACTCATTTGTGAGCAATTTGAGTGCATCTTTTGTGAATCAACCTTCATTTTCAATCAATCTTTTGCAACAACAATGGATAATGCATAAAAATGAGCAATCCACATCCACATCCACTCATTATGCATGTAGACACTTAAAAATGTCCTGAATGATACAACACACTTGAATTTGATCACTAACATAATGTTATCCTAAAATTCATCTTCTTTTGATTTGTTTGATTAAATAAGCCTAGTTATTTAATTAAATGCATCACTTTTATCTATTAATCTAATTGATCTTATTAGATTAATTCACCCCCTTTCGCATTCATCTCTCATCCTGTTTTATTGAATAAATCAAATTATTTAATTTAAACCCCCTAAGTCCTCTCATTTAATTAAATAATCATATATTATTGAATTAAATGTCATTTGCTTCCCCCTCTCTCATTAAATAAATAAATTATTTATGGACATCCTCGCATTCCTCATCTTGCACAATTAAAACTTAGTTTTAATTACTAATTACTAATTTTCCTCACCCATGCACTTGCATAGGGAATATTCTCCTATTTGGCTCAAAAAAGGAATATTCTTTCCTAACAAACTTTGTAAAAAACTTTCAAAGTTGTTAGAAAGTGTTTTTGTTTGAATCATTGTGAGCCCTTGATGCTTTCTTTGATCCATGTGATCTTTGATTCTCATTCATTGATGAGAATCCTTGATCCATGCCTTCACCCTTGATTCCATCTTGACCATTGATTCTTCATTTGCTCTCCTATAAATACTTCACCATTTGGAGAGAAATGGATCCACTTCATTAGAGTAAAGTTATGTTGCCCATTTGAATACTATCTCTATTCATACTTGCACCATTATCAAGCTATTTTTCATCTTTTCATTCACCCATGGCATCATTTTATCATCCAAGGGATTGGGAAAGGGTTGCCATTCCACATCAATGTGACACCACTCTCCTAATGGGATAAGGTTTGGATTTCTAGATTATGGTTCTTTTAAGCTTTCATGTTTAGTTTAATGGTTTCTTAGTTTTTGATACTTTTGAACATCTCATTGGGATCATGGCTTAGTGGATTAAATATAGTTTAAATTCATTTGGATCTAGAGTATTTAATTCATACTATGACTATGATCACAAATACTCCATTGATGCATTTATTGCAGTACCCATTTAATTTGAAAACTTTGAAAAGGTGAGAGATCTCTTGGTCAATATGTTCAACACAAATGTGATAAACCCTAGTGACCACATTATTCCATTTTTATCTTAATAACATTTATTTTTAACGTCTTTTTTTCTTTCTCTTTAACTTGTTTACTCTCATCCTTGATAAAATTTTCATATTATTTATTACATTTCTTGAATAATATTGTTCTCTACTATTAAATTTTTAAATCTTTCTTTCTTCCATATTTATAAAATTTAAATATTACAATTCCCTTTTCAATAATTATATAATTTATAACATAACATGATTTTAATATCTCAAACTTTTAATTGTTATAATTTAATGAAATTTATTATGATCCGCATTTTTCACACCAATATATAAGATGGTACCAATTCAATTTTCTAATATTTGAAATCTAACACATATTTTAAGATAATATATATGATAATTTAAAGAAGAGAACATATATACTCTAACATTGTTCTTAGGCCTTAACATTATATATAAATCTTTGTACTCATGTGATCATTGTTAATTAATCATTATATTTATTCGTTCTCTCTCTTGCAACAAGCCTTTTCCTTATTTTTTAATCCCTTTCTATATTCTTTCATATATACTTTCACACATTTTTCTCTTTATTTCTCATCATTTATGTAACTAAGAACATATTAAAAACTATAGCTTTTGGGTAATTTATATTCTTTCATATATATCATGATTATTTTTTTATATATTTAATGTTTAGAGGTAAATATTTTATATTTTGTGTTTTGTTCCTCCCTTCTTTATCTCTTGTTTTCTATTCCATCTTTTCATTTCTTTTCATTCAGTTCTTTTAAAGTTGTCAAATTTGCAATTTGAATCATAATTCACTCATCTTGATGATAGATCACTAAGTGTCATATTAAATATTGATTAAAAAATGCACATAATTGAATCCAAAAGCACTTGAATCACTCTTCATATACTTCATGATTCTAATCCAAATACTCATGAAGCAACTAATATTAAAACAATCAATATCAATCTCATTGAAATCACATGTTATGACAATCAACCTAATTTTTCCTCACATTATACATCCAATCTTTCTTCTCTAAAGTATCACTAAGTTTAGTAATGGAACCACATAGATTGGGTGCAAGTTCCTTCCGCATGAGATGTATTAGGATCCCTTCTCGACAGACCTTGTAATTAGATGTGTGAAATACAATGAGAGAAAGATACAACCACATATAAACCTCATATAATACATAATTAGATCTTTATATTATTGAAATGCAAGATCAATCAAAATACCTCTAAAAATGACACTTTATAAACAATGTATATATAGTAACATTGCCCATACCTCCTCCAAAAAATACTTAACCAAAACACTCCTAAACTTTATATATAGTATGATTACACAATTTATTTATTATTAAGAACAATAAAAAAATCACCAATAATTTAGAATAAATTTGATCATAATTAGTTAAAATCAACCTCTCTCAAATGTAAGCTTCAAAAGAGTTTTTTAACTTCAACAAAATGTCACAAAATAGGGGAGAGGGCTAAATAGTGGTGTGAGTACCAATAGTTGTCATAGTACATGTACATTCAAAACCCAATATTTTAAAAGTATGGAACTAATAATTGTAAGAGAGGAGGCAATAGTTGAACAAAATATGCCCATTACATTCAAAAAACAACAAATCATATGATGCCACATTGACCCACTAAAAAACATGACTTAATGCACCACTATTGGTCTAACTTTTTTTGGGGGTCTATTATGACCCCTCAACAAAAAACATGTTGATGACACCTTTTTTCTCGGTCTATGCGGGAGAAATGAAATATTTGAATTGTCCACGTCCTTGGCCACTCAGGGATATAATTTTTTAATGTCAATATTGCATGTTCATTGCTACGTAGACCCATAAAGTTAAGGTGCACCACTATTGGGCACTCTCCCCTAGCTTTTAAAAAACCATTTGTAAAAAATAATCCTTCAAAAATGCTTATTACACTATGATGCCCACTTCCATTCCAGTGGTATTGAACTATATATAATAATGAGATATCATTAAGAAAAAGTGAAGAGCCAACTAAGGTTCCTTTTTATATATCTAAAGTATCTTCAGAGATATATTTTTTAAAACAACTTTACCCATTCGCTTTAAATATCCCACCACTCAATAACGCATCTTAGCCTCACTTTATACATGGGTCAAAGAGTCATATTTAAAACATGAAAAAAATGTGGGTCCCGCCTAGTTGAACACACACGTCCCACGTGTAGAATATTGAGATCCTTTTGTGCACGCCTCCAACCGCATCAGATTCTCCGCATAGATTGAGCCGCCCAAACTGTACCTGCTGGTCAATGGGCCCCACTTCATTGACCGCCGACAACAGACATCCAATGAAAAAATTACAGCGAGGAGACCAAGCGACGTTCAAGGGCGGCGCCGTAGCCCCAGACCTGCGGCTCTTTCTATTGGAGGGGCTGCCCGGGTTCACCGTGCTTTGTTTGAGGGAAAAGACCGGGCCGCCTGACTTTCCATTGGCTAATTGCTCATCATTAATTATCATTGTTTTTTAATAGAATAGTATAGTTATTATTATTGTAGACTAATTATTGACAATATATAGTATAAATATGTGGTAAGATTGAATATTATAAGCACAAGTGTTATAATACAAACGCAACTACTCGCTTCTATTGTATTGTTCAAGTGTGAAGGTTTGGTGGATGCGTATATGCAAACAAGTTTTGAACCTTTATAACTTGGCATTTGCTAGTGTATCATGACCCTATTCTTTCACTTTTATTTGTTGGGATAATGCTATCTTGTTTAGTGCTTTAGATCTTCTATAATAACCTCATTTTTTTTATTAATATAATATACCATGTCAATTAATATGTTAGTTACATTATATTTATACATTATTATATTGGTAAACAATCAACAATTATACCCCAATGGGGTTTGAACCTTGATGACAAGAACAACAACACAACAACTTAACCATCACACCATGCCACTATTGGCATTATAATAAACAATTTAATATAAATATAAATATATTAATTATTAAAGATATCAAGTTTACACAATCCATTTTGTTTTTGCAGTATAATTTCTGGATTTGATTGTGTTTTTGTTTTCATCAACGTTTCAAATCACCCTCCATGATTCATTATCAAGATAAGAGAGAGCTAAAGACAAAAATGATAAGTTGCAGACCAAGAAGAGCTAAAAAGAGAGAGAGGGAGAATGGGAGGAGGACCAAAGTTCAAGGACAAGGGTTGATAAGACAAAAAACAAAAAACAAAAATAAAAATAAAATAAACTACAAGAGGAAGACAAACTAAGAGACACAAAGCAAAAGAATTAAAGACAACTAAACTAGAAAACACAATTAGATAGAAGGAAGACTTTTAATATGAATATTAAGATTAAAAGAGGAGAGCATTTAATCTTAATCTTAAGATTAAGATTAGAAAAGATTAATCTTAATCTTAGAGCTTTTTATTTTTGAAGTATTCATTTTCTCTTTCCTTGTGTTTGTATTTTAGGATTTCTTTGGTTATTTTTGTCTTTTATTTTTAATTTGCTTTAGTTCTATTTAACTTATCTTTTTGTCTTAAATGCTCTCCTCTTTTAATCTTAATATTCCTATTAAAAGTCTCCCTTCTATCTAATTGTGTTTTTTAGTTTAGTTGTCTTTAATTCTTTTGCTTTGTCTCTTAGTTTGCCTTCCTCTTGTAGTTTTTTTAATTATTATTATTATTATTATTATTATTATTATTATTATTATTATTTTGTCTTATCATCCCTTGTCCTCCTCCCATTCTCTCTCTCTCTCTCTCTCTCTAGCTCTTCTTGGCCCGCAACTTATCATTTTTCTCTTTAGCTCTCTCTTATCTTGATGAATCATGGAGGGTGATTCGAAACGTTGATGAAAAACAAAAAACACAATCAAATCCAGAAATTATACTGCAACAATATTAATTATGTTATAAATATTTGGTATAACACTTATTAAATATTATACATAATATGTCCTTTAATTCCCTTAAATATATGAATTTAGTGAGGGATAAAGTAATTGGTCATTGCACCAAAATTTAATTTCAAAGTAAAATGTTGAGATAATTATTTTCCAATCACAAAATTTGTTAGCCCTTTTTAATAATTTTTTTTAGCCTTGTTTAAAGCTTAATCTAAGATTTGGTATCTACAATTGGTAATGCATTAGATAGTTAGGTAATTGTGCATCTTCTATCTACAGAGTTATGTGTTTGAATATCAATGAAGATTTAAACCACAATACACATGCATGGTAGGGCCATGAATTTGGAAAAGGAGTTAATGCATCACCAGGGGGGAGACAATAGGAAAAGGAGCATATTGTGCTTGTGTAACCTTGTTTCAAAGCCACATTGCTAATTGCATTGTATTGTTGTCCTTTAGAGTTTTAAAATGTACATCAATAATAGAAAGATCTTCATTACTTCTTGAACAACCTAAAGGCTAGAATAAGAGGCAAAACTCTATAATCAATCACATTGACCATAATTTATTTTTAATTCAATAATTATTTTTTGAATATTTTTAATTAAAATGTTGCATGGTAACTTTGTAAAAGATAAATTTAATTTAGGTAGACAAATTTCTAACATGTAATTGATTGATAGATACAAATAGTAATAACTAGTCAAGAAATTCTCATTACAATAGTATTTTCTAAAAGAAAGTATTAACACCACCTATATAATTCTCTGAAACATGTAATAGCTAGCATTGACTAGACTAGCTTACTTTGGTGCTTTGAATATGCCTCCTTTTAATAAGTAAAGGAAAAATTATTGAAGAATAGAGTCAATTTTTGTGGTATCCATGGTATTTGTCTCAATTGTAATCATTTATATGTTTAAAGTTTCTAGACTAATTAAAATTAAAAAATTATTATAGTTGAACAATAAAACTAATAAGGGGAATCATACATATTAAGAAAAAATAGCATGTGGAATTATTTGTAGCTTATGGTAGTGTTGTCACTTTGAGCCTCCCATTTCATTTCCCATCAATTATAGTCGATCTCAGAAATCAATGGGTTTATCATGCTCAAGTATCCCTCTGGTACTTGTTTATCCCTTTTCCAAGCTCCAGTCAAATACCCATTTAAAAAAATCTCAAAAAATGGCCGATTCCTCCTCTTTCTTCTATTGGTCCTGTCGAAACTTTGGGTCCAAATGTCTGTTTTCATTCCCGATCCCCACTTCTTTTTTCGTCCCATTGGAGTTTTAAGTCCCAAAAGTTCCTATCGCCAAGTTCTGTCACCTTGGTCATGTCATAACTTCAAGTCCCAAAAGGACATCTGGACTAGGTCCAAATGTCCATTTCATTCTCGATCCTTGCTTCTTCTTTGATCCCTTCAAAAAATTAAGTCTTGAAAGTTCCTATCGCTCCAAGTTCCTATTAGAACTTTTGGTCCTAAAAGGACATTTGGACCAAGTCCAAATGTTTGTTTTCATTCCCTTTCCTCGCTTCTTTGGTCTTGTCAAAACTTTAAGTCTTGAAAGTTCTTGTCACCTTAATCCTATCAGAACTTCAAGTCTCAAAAGGACATTTGGACCAAGTCCAAATGTTCGTTTTCGTTCTCGATCCCTATTTCTTTAAAAATCCCTTTGAAACTTTAATTCTAAAAAGTTCTTGGTGCCCTAAGTTCTTATAGCCAAGTTCTTGTTTCCTTTGTCCTATCAAAACTTTGGGTCCCAAAGGAACATTTGGACCAAGTCCAAATGTTTGTTTTTTTCCCGATCCCCACTTCTTTGGTCCCGTTAAAAATTTAAGTCCTGAAAGTTCATGTTCCCAAGTTCCTTTCGCCCCAAGTTCTTGTCACTTTAGTCCTGTTAGAGTTTCAGGTCTTGAAAGGATATCTGGACCAAGTCCAAATGTTCATTTATGTCTTTGATCTTTGCTTCCTCCTTTGTCCTTTTAGGACTTTGAGTCTCGAAAGGACATTTGGACCAAAGTCCAAAAGTTTTTTTTCCACTCCCTATTCCCATTCTCGTCACCTTTAGTCCTTTCAAGACTTCAGACCCTACATGGAATTTTGGACAATCTCGACAAATTTTCATGTTTCGACCCAAAAATTGCCTTTAACGTTGCAACAACTTCCTAAACTACCATATCTGATTCTTGGAGCTACAATAATGATTTTAAATGGAATTTATACCAACTCCAAGTGGAAAAATGGTGTCCATTATTCATTTATGTTGTGTAGACCACTTTTTTATCAGAGGGACATCCCTAGTTGCGATTTATTGCAAATTTTGTGGGATTTTTTGTACTTTATCCATGGATTCATCATTGTGGAAGCATGACTATGATGTCAAGACCATTTTTGAGGACGTTCATCTCAATATTTGAATGGGTTTCTCACACAACCACATGCCCTATATCTCTCCTATGATCTGCAAATGATATAAGGCATTTTTATGCTTATTGTAAGGGTTCTTTCCTAGATTTTCTCTAGCAAACTTATGCAACCTTTGCATTCTACAATTGTAAAATTGGCTTTCATGTAGGTCTGTGTTAATAAAATCACCATTTTTACCTCTTCTCAAGGTTTGTATCTTGTGTAACATTTGATACCTCTATGCATGCATGAAATTTCACCATATTTTACAAGTTGTATGATTGTGCTATTTTTTTGTAAGTATTAATTATGGGTAATTTGTACCCCTTTTAGGATATTTCAGACCCTAGCATTCATGATCTCATGTAAATCTACTGAAATAGAGAACCATGTGAGCTTATTTAGTGGTTTTGTTGATACTTTGTGCAATCAAAGGTAATAAGAAACATATTCAATCTTGGTGCATCACCATATTTCTAATTTTTTGCATCTTCTTCTCCCTTTCCCTTCTATAGTTTGAGAGATTTGGATTAGTGTAGAGTTATCCAATGTTGGGTTAGACTAGTATTGTTGCACCTAGTTTTAAGAGGAAGCCAACCTTCTCCAAAGATCTGATCTCATTTGCAAGGTCACACACCTTGAGGCCAGTTCCATTGTGTCATTAGAATGCTAAACCCCATGTTCAATAGGGTGCAATTTCATGTGACAACCATTTCTGGCACTCTTGATGGTACAAATCAAGTTTGGTGACTTTTAATTCATCCTATTGAGAATGTGGTGTTGTTCTTAGCATTTTCAGCCTTAAAGAGGCATAAAAAATACCTAGTGACTCTACAATCAAAGTTGGTGACTTTACAACAACTCATTAATCTTGGTTCTAGATTAGGCCTACAAATTCATGCCCAAAATTCAAACAAAAGCATCTTCTAGAGGTATTTTTCAGTACATCGAACTATCATTTTATGCTTCTAGAAGAAAAAATAGACATTCTTTATCACTAGTAAGGAGAAGCAGGGGTTTTGTAACTCCTAAATTCCAATCCAACTCCCATTTAGTAGATTGCATCAATCTAGGACTCCTACCACTTAGATAAACATACCAATTTTCCATATGGTTATCCTTAGAAATCAAGTGTTTACCACTTTTAATGGTGGTAGCCCTCTTGTGTTAGCCCAAAGGGATGACATACTAGCTAGTGCTTTAAAAAATATTCTTTTTTCACTAGTGAGACAACTACTACTCCAATAGAACACATTTAAGATGTGGCCAATATATACTCTGTATATAATATCATAGAAGACAATGTGTTTTTAAACTCTTAGCCACATCTTTGAAATAAAAAGCATTACAACGGTACAAAGGTTTGTAGCCTAATTCAATTCACAACTAGAATGATTTAGGTGAAAGGTCATGTGAACAATTTGAGGACAAGAGAGATCACTTGTCCTTGGTGAAGCAGTTGACAACAATTAAGAGGGCACCCCATGAATTCATGGGAAATTTTAACTTCAAATTTTAAAAGACTTGGGAGAGAATCCCTTCCTTGGTGAAGTCTTCTCCCAATCATGCCATCCTATACTATTTAAGGGATTTTAACAGTGATGTGGATGTTATGATATAGTCTATGGATGAGGTGACCTTGCCAAATGCATATGATATTGCCATTAGGGTAGAGACTTATGTAATACAAGTTGTGAAAATAGCTCCAAGGCCACAAATGCCTCTATTCCTAGAGTTTCTTCCTCAACAACCTACATTGGCTCCTATTCCAATTGCATCTCAGTTAGCCATCTATTTTTCTTGCACCTCCAAATGAATTACATTAAGTTAAATCTTTATTGAAAATTTTTGGTAATGAGTTTGTGGCAATAAAGAGACAAAAAGCTCAAAATAATAGACCTTACCAACCTCAAATCAAAATTATTAGCAAAATAGACTGCCATACCAAGGGAAAAATCAATGGAATTATG
This sequence comes from Sequoia sempervirens, assembly GCA_007258455.2. Taxonomy (NCBI): domain Eukaryota; kingdom Viridiplantae; phylum Streptophyta; class Pinopsida; order Cupressales; family Cupressaceae; genus Sequoia; species Sequoia sempervirens. The sequence goes on from VDFB02373365.1 coordinate 222,571,839, forward strand.
CCAAGCCCTTGAATAGTGTAAATCTAACCAGTACCAACATTTAAAAGGATCTTGTTCTAGTTCAAAATAACTTAGCTCAGGAACATGACTAGTGTTATCCATTCAATCAACCACATAATCAAAATGCTTTTCAAAATGGAGAGTTTGTGCAAGCTCTAGTGCTTCAAAATAAACCCTCAACTTCATGACAATAACTTGATGCAAACCAAGTAGCTTTCGATAGTCAAGATCACATAATATGGGACTCTATATTGGTCAATTGGCATGTGGTAGGTCTGTGTGGTCTAAATCAATTAAGCGTTGATGTAGTAGCTCAAAACACATGATTAAAGAAAGGAGCAGTGGGTAATGGTACATCTCCCAGACCTAGTCAAGCATCAACCTCCCAACCTCCTCAAGCCACTATAGTTGTTGGAACTAAATTTAGGAAAATTGTGCTACAATGAAATCAAATTTTTGGTAAGAGTAACAAATCACAAGAACAAACACAAGTCATCCACAAAGAAAAGTTGGACCTTGCTATTCCAAAGGTTTCATCTAAGGTTGTTCCTCCTCCTTTCAATATAGTTGATCAAATGAAGAAGGCTAACTTGAATGTGACCATGAGGGAGGCTCTGTCCATTCCCTCTCAAAGGGATTTGATGCAACAAGCTTTGGAAGGGCTCAAGCAACTAAATGATATGCCTATTGTCACCTAGAATTGCACCCTGTGTAGAGTTTACAAAAAATTGAGCATTCTAGAGCAACATGGGATCATCTCAAGGTTGTGGGTCACCTATAATTGAAATGAACCTCTGGAGAAGGCCAGCTTCCTTTGGTGTCACCTAAACTATTGTTTCTTTGAGAGGAAAGAGGGAAGAGATGCATAAAATGGAGAACTACACTAGGGTGATACACCGAAATGACAGGAACAATAAAACACTCAACCTACACTTGAACACCGGTGACAGCCATGGGACTGCACAACAAGATCCTGTAGATCACACATACAAACAAGTTTGACATGCACATGCCTTCAAGAAGGAAAGGTAGATTTTCACAAACTAGAAGATCATGTGCAAGACTAAGTAAACATAGTTTGCAATCTACATGATACTACTTCTACAAAGAAAGGCGCGACATGAAACAAAAGCTATAAGGAGAGAGAAAATTTCACTAAGTAGCGCAATGAATCACTAAAGAATGCACAATACTTCACAAGAATAAGAAGGCAAAAAGGGTGGCCATCAATGGTAACCAAGGCATGTTTTGTATATTATGTTCCAAATTGGGTTACAGAAATGTGCTAGTCTGAGAGAGGACTACAAAAAGGGTCACAGACTTCAGAAGAGCATACATCTGAACTCCTTACAAAGAGGAAAAAATGCCTTATATACAGACTGGGTCAACCCCTTAGGGCTTACAAAATATCAGGCTCAGAAAAAATCTAGCCTCAGATCTTTTGATCGAAGTTAATGCAGCACCCCTGCGTGTCTTGGTTGTGAAGAGTCATCCCCGAGAATCCTTCTGATCTTTTTGCAACCACTGCATTCATTCCTCTATCCTCGTGTCTTTGCAAAACTCCTCATTCAAGCGTTGTGAATGCTACTGAGTTCACCATTGATTCGCCTTGCATTCATCTTGTGTTGGCATTCTACGCTCTGACCAGGCTGCAACAGTTCATCTTAGCTCCTCATGGTTGGTTGAGCGTTTCCCATGCAGGATCGGTAGGCGGTCAAAGCTCTCTTCGAAAAGAATTGCATCTCGGCGAGACACTGAAAGTGTCTCACTAATGCAATTATGTTCCTTGCAACTTATCGACATAACATGCATTATCACTAAGAGCCTTTATCGAGCTTCAAATCTCATACCGATGTTGCCTCTGTGGTCGCCAAGACAAGCGCTCGTCGGTAAGACATCACGCCAAGCTCCTCCAGTCATATCGACATCTACTTTAGTCGTCGAGACACATGCCTTATCTTGCCGATGAGTCCATCTATTTTCCATCGTTGTGACATTCCATTGTCGACAAGACATCATACCGAATGCATCCTGTTATCCTGAAAGACCTTAACCACTCTCAGGTCGCTGAGACATAATGCATCTCCCATCAATGAGCCTACCTGTTCCAAGTATGTCACTGTAGCTTTCATCCATCGAGGAGACCTCACATAGACTACATTTGCTATACCGAAAGCTTAATGCATTCTGAGTCGCCGTGACAAGGCGATTGTTATGCCGACAAGGATCCCTCATTATTTTCCGTTGGCGAGACCGAAGGTAACTCACCGAGACCTTATAGTGATCGCCCCAACCTATACCGATGAGCACACCCAATGCCGAGGCTTCTTTATCTTCTATCGGCGAAACCCTGGCCTAGCGGCCAGACCCTTTGCCGAGCACACTAATCTTCCTGAACTCACATCTTTCAGCCAGACCCCTACTGAAGTCATAACCCTACACTGAGAGCTCTTCATTCTTCGGTAGAACCTCACGCCTTCGCCGAGACAACATGGAGAAACCTCCCTTATCTTGGCGAGCTCAAACCACTTCAGCAAGACTCTTTTTCATTTTGGAGGCCCCTCTATTCAGTGAGACTCTTGCCGATCTTACCTTGTATGTCGCCATGAATTCTTGATAAAGCACTATTGGCGAGATGCCACCTTATCGCCGGGACATTTCGGTGAACACTTTGTTATGCCGAAGGATCTTTAAGGCGGGGGACATCCTCTTATTGCCGGGATGTCTCTCTGAATGTTGTTTGTTATGCCGAAAGACTTGTTTTACGACAAGCTCTCTTTCCTGTCGATGAGACACTGGCTGTTCGCTAGGACCCTTTATCAAGCGCCAGAAGTTACCCTGAAGCCCTTGGTCGCCATGAGTCTCCCCGAGTTCATGATTGAATGGCCTATCAGCCAAATAAATCCACGCGATAGGAGGTCATGCCGAGGCCTCAATGTTATAGCGATAGGATCTACAGCTCCATTCGGCAGGACAAAAACTAGGTCACAATGAACTGTTCAAATCAGACAGTATCAAGCAACCAGTCGACTAGACAATCAAGATGTCACATCGACCTGGCTCTAATGGAGGCTGAGGGTAGAATATTGAGGCATGCTTTCAACAGAGCAGGCCTCCGACTGAAATCCTTGTGAAATGTCATCAGATGCATGAAGTAACCCTCAATGGAAACATCCATCTGGCAATTATGAACATCTGCAAAATAGATGTCTTGCCTGATTGAGCCTGTGGGTGAAAAATTAGGTAACAATGCCATCAAAAGAAGGAACTACTCCATTAACTATCCTACTAAAACCTAAGGAAGAGGGAAAATTGAGTAAAATCATTGATCCACCCCTTTCTATTTGTCCTTAATTATTGGAGATCATATAGTACATAATTGTATGATTGACTTAGGGGTTGGCAACTATGTTATGCAAAAAAAGGTAGTTGATCTTCTTGGCATTAAGTATGAACTTGTGGCCAAGGGAGTTGTACAATTGGATGGTACTACTATCAATAAAGTGGGTGTTATTAAGGACCTAAAATTGACCTTGCGTGCATGCCCTATTTGCACTATGTTGCAAGACATTTCAGTCATTGAATCCTTGCCTTATTTTCCATCTATTTGTCCAGAGAGTTCACTGCTAAGATAGGTGGATATCTATCTTTTGATTGGTCCCATATGCTATTCAGGACCAGGTATGGTACCAAAGTGACCATCAAAGTTGAACCAATTAAAAAATATCATATTGAACCCTACACTACTAACCCCATGAATATGAATTGCACATTGCACGATCAAAAGGAAGAGTGTACTACTCGTGAACATACCACTCTTTTGGAGGAGGTTTTTGATTGTTTGCTAGATGAATGGGGTAATGTATTTCTATTTAACCCACTCATCGAAGTAGAGGATATCGATCTTGGAACTTACTGCATTCATGAATAGGATACTCCTATCCCTAATCTCATAAAATCTCAAGGATAATTAAAGGGTTTATGATAGATATTTTTCATGGCTCTAGAAACAAGAATGGTGTAGGTGTTGGTGTAATGCCAATATCTCCAAGTAAGGAGAAGTATTACTTCTCTTTCAAACTTTAATTTAGTTGCACTAATAATGTGGTTGAATATGAAGCCCTCATTCAAGGTCTCCAACTTGCACAAAAAGGGAAAATAAAATTGTTGGAGGTCTTTGGTGATAGTGAATTAGTTGTCAATCAAATTGGAACTCATAGCATAACCAAGAATAACCTGCTCAAATCCTACAAACATAGGGTTTGGGATTTGATTGAAGCTTTTGATGGCTTTGGAATTCAAACTATCCCTAGAGGTATAAATAAGCATGTTGATAGACTTTTAGCAATTGGTGCTCAATTCGACATACCATCACATATTACAAGAAAGGAGAATCAAATTAGGTTTCTTGTAAGGCCAACTATTATAGAAACCAAGTAAATTGGCAGGTCTTTTAAAATGATCAGTAAATTGTCATTTTTCTTCAAGAAGAGGCATAATTTTTTGCTAAAAACTGGTCTAAGTTGCAAGACCAATATGAAGATTAGATTATGTAGCTAAATAGATTTTTTTTCCAAAAGGTCTCATCACTCTTGAGGTTGTCTTTAATTCAAATGACCAATTGAAGAAAAATAAAATGAACCTAATTGCAAACAAGGGTGACTACAAGCCAGTTGCAATTGCAGAAGGAAGATCTTTGAATTTGGGGAAGGTATGTTTTGAAGCTAAAAATGAAGCTTTGATTAAGCTTTGTTAGGTTTATGATGATGTGATTTCTTGGACCTATGAGGATTTAAAAGGTTTTGATCCTAACATGGCCCATCACACGATTGAGTTAGACCCAAATGCTAAGCATGCAAGATAAAAAAAGACCTATCAATCCTAAGATTAAGCCTATGATGAGGAAGGATTTGACTAAATTAATAGAGGCTAGGACCATATTTCCCATCAAAAATTCTTCATGGGTGGAAAACTTAGTCCCTTTAAAAAAAAGAATGGGGAAATAAGGCTATGTGTTGACTTCTAAGACCTAAATAGAGCCTCCCTAAAGGATCACTATTACCTTCCCTCCATGGAGAAAATTCTACAAAAGGTTAGTTGTTTAGAAAGATTTTCTTTCTTAGATAGCTACTCAGGCTACAATTACATTCTAGCCCAAGAATTGGATCAACATAAGATAACATGTACTACCAAATGGGGTACCTATGCTTATTTCAAGATTCCTTTCGGGTTAACCAATGTTGGTGCCACCTTTCAACGGGCCATGGACATGGTATTTCAAGGTGTATTCAAAAATTTTATGTTGTTCTACTTGGATGACATAATAGTATTTTCAAAACATGTAGGTGAACACTTCAACCACCTTGAACAAGTCTTCAAGAAGTGCAAAGAGTATGTTATTTCCCTAAATTTGAACAAGTGTGTCTTTGCCACTGACAAAGGAAAACTACTTCAACACATTGTTTCCAAAGATGTTTTGGTCATTGATCCAATGAGAGTGGAGTCCATCCTATCCATTCTACTCCCCATCCATAAAAAAGGATTGCAAAGCTTCCTAGGAATTATTAATTTTGTGAGAAGATTCATTCCCCACCTTGTTGCTTTGGTAAAGCGTCTCACCTCCATGTTAAAGAAAAATATGGTCTTTAGTTGTCCACCAAAGAAGGGAAAGATAGCTTTGAGGTTATCAAACAAGCAATTTCTTAGGCTCCTACCCTTTTCAATCCCAACAATGACAAGGACTTCATTCTTTACACTTTTGGAGGAGAAGCAAGCATATTAGTTGTCTTGACACAATTGAATAATGAAAATTTGGAGCAGCCCATTTCCTTCTTCAATTAAGGGCTTAAATATTATGAGACCAAGTATAGCTATGTTGAGAAGAATTTCCTTGCTATTTTTAGGGCATTGAAAAAATTCACACCTGTTTTCTAACATTAGGATCCAGTTCATGGTTCTCCATGCTAGTGTCAAAGAGTTTCTTTTGAGCAGAGATATGAGTGAAAAAAGTGTTGGATGGGTCACTAAGGTTATGGATTATGACATTGATATTAAGATCACCAAGGTTGTGAGAGGAAAGGGGTTGTGTGAACAACTTGTATCAGCATTGAGACTCCTATAGAGGCTTCACTTGTGTTATAGGAGCACCGAGTACTCAACATTGACACTTAAAACAATTGGGTGAATGATATGACTACCTTTTTGTAAGAAGATAGATATCCTTTAGGTCTAGATAGGACCAAAAGAGGACATTTTAGATTGTATTCCATGCCCTATATTTTATAGATGGCACACTTTTAAAAAGAGACCTCAATGGAGTGTTGTTAAGATGTAGTGAACAAAATTAGGTCAGTAGATTGTTAGAAGAATTCCATGATGGCTCATTAGGTGGTAATTTTTCTATGAGGATCACTGCTACTAAAATAATGAGGGCTGGATATTATTGGTTGATCCTATTTAATTATGCTCATAGATGGGTGAAGAATTGTAGGAAGTGTGCTTTCTTTTCTGGAAAGAAAAGGTTAGTTTCCCTTCTTCTTCATCCCATTCAGGTGGACCAACCACTTACACAGTGGGGGTTGGATTTTATTGGAAAGACAAATCCACCATCTAGCATTGGTAATAAATGGATTTTAGCAGCCACACACTACTTCACCAGGTGGACAAAGGTAATTTCATTAAAGAATGCTATTGAGACTTCAATTTTGGAATTCCTTGAGGGAATTGTGACTAGGTTTGGACCCCTTCCACCATCATCTCTAATAATGCCAAATATTTTGTTGGTATCCAAATCAGTGATTAGGTAGTTTGGCATGGTATATATTTAAAAATATCAAATTATTACACTCAAGGTAATGGCATGGCTGAGTCTTAAAAAAAACACCTCATCAGGATAATTAAAAGGACTATTGAGGATAATCAAAGGTTTTGGCATGGAAAACTAAAGGTATCCCCTTGGAATGACAAGATCACTCCCAAGAAATATATTGGAGATTACCCTTTCATGCTGGTTTATGGAAGGCAAGCAAGGCTACTATTATCACTAGGGTTTCCTTCTCTTGAGTTAGCACATTCATTGGAATTTACAGAAAATGATGTCATGATAGTGAGGTTAGCAGAGGCAATGAATTTAGAAGAGACTAGGAACAAGGCTATGTAGGTCCTTCAAACTCACCAAGCACAAGTCAAGAGAGATTTTGACAAGGAATTTATCCATAGAATGTTCCAGGAGGGAGATTTGGTGCTAAAGTGGGATGTAGACAAATCCAAAGTTGGAAGACATACCAAATTTTATGCCATTTGGAGAGGTCCATATGTCATCACCAGTTGTAAGGAGGCCAATATATTTCATCTCTCCAAGCTGGATGGTGAGGCTCTCCCAATTCCAATTAATCAAATTCATTTCAAACCTTATTTCTAGAGGACTTTGAAATTTCATGTACATATTATCTTAGTTGTTTCTTTTCCAAGAAGTTTTGCTACACACTCTACATTCTCCTTAAGGGAATGCATGATCTAGGTGTTTTATTTTCCTCCAAGTGCAAGCCTGCACATGTTGTTTTGTCATGTTTCTTTTTTGAGGCAAGCCAATTGTTACAAGTTCCCCTTATGGCTCTATTCCCAATGGACTAATAAGGTCCCTAGATTCCTTGATTTGCAAGCAATCATCCCATAGAAATCACCAAAATGTTGTCACTTTTTGTCTCCCATTTCATTTCCCATCAATTATAGCCAATCTAAGAAATTTTAATGGGTTTATCATGCTCAAGTATCCATTTGGTAGTTGTTTTATCCCTTTTCCAAGCTTCAGGCAAATAACCATTTTAAAGATATCAAAAAAATGCCTAATTCCTCCTCTTTCTTCTTTTGGTCCTATTGGAACTTTGGGTCCCGAAAGGACAATTGGACCAAGTCCAAATGTCCATTTTCTTTTTCGATCCCCACTTCTTTGGTCTCATCATAACTTTAAGTCCTGAAAGTTCATGTCGCTTGGTCCTATCAAAAAATTGAGTCTTGAAAGGACATTTGGATCAAGTCCAAATGTCTGTTTCATTCTTGATCCCTACTTCTTCTTTGATCCCCTTGAAAATTTAAGTCCTAAAAGTTCTTGTTGCCCCAAGTTCTTGTCACCAAGTTCCTGTCAAAACTTCATGTCCCGAAAGGACATTTGGACCAAGTCCAAAAGTTCATTTTGTTCCCGATCCCAACTTTTTTGGTCTCATCGAAACTTTAAGTCCCCAAATTCCTATCACCAAGTTCCTACTTCCTTGGTCTTGTCAGAACTTCAGGTATCATTAGGAAATTTGGAACAAGTCAAAATGGCTATTTTCGTTCTCGATCCTCGCTTCTTCTTTGGTCCCATCCAAACTTTAAGTATTGAATGTTCTTGTCGCCAAGTTCCTTTCACTTTGAGTTCCTATCACCTTGGTCTCGTCAAAGTTTTGGGTCCCAAAAGTGTTGGAAACTTGCAACCATTAAAGACAATTTCCTCATAACCCAAAAGAGAAATCTATGCAACTAAGTATTCAAAATCCACATGCAAGAGAATAGACAACATACCCATGAAAATATGACACAAGATATACCTTGGGAAAACCCTCAAGTGGGAAAAAACCTAGTCTCCAAAAGCATCCATCTCTCATGTATTATTCAACAATAAAGATTATGATACATCTTCAGAGTCTCCATGAACACCATTGAAGCAACAAGCCCTCTCCAAGCAATCCATGTGAATAGGCATGCAACCACACATCCCATGCCATGCTTCACACCCTCACAAATGCTAAACAGAGCTAACCTACCAATTTACCCACTTAAACAACTACCTTTGTGGTTGATTTTATAGAAGCAAGCTCCCACAAAACCACCAAATGGTATTACACAAAACCATATGACTAAAACCATGAGATTACAAAATCATGTCCCCATATTTAATATTGGGTACTTTATTTATTTATTTTCCCCAATATTAAATAATTACATTTTAGCAACTTAACTTATGTCCTTGGAGGTGGCTATTCCTTCTAAGGGGGACAAAGACAAAAATTATCTGTATGGGGAAGCTCCTCTCCTCCCCCTGCGTCTAGACTTGTGCAGGATCTTGAGGAGGGAAGTCAGAAGAGAAGGGTTTTGATTCTTGGTCAACATCTGGAGAAAAATTCCCCTTTCTCTGTGGCTGGTGGCTTCCATGGTGAGGATGTTCTGAGCGCTCTCATTGGGTTCCCTAAGCAGAAGGTTAGAGCTATGGGAGCTAAGAAAGTAGATGATGAGAGGATTCAGAAGAGGATGGTTGTTGCGGAGAAAATTTCCAATTCCATTCATAGGATGATGTCTCTTGTCACTGCTGGTAAAGGTAAGGATGCCTCTAAGGATAAGGTCCATGAGAGTTCTTTTGAAGAGGATGTTACTGTGGGAAATCGCATTGAAAAATTTGATAGGGAGGATCTTTCTGATGTGTTGGGTTTGGCCTGTGACAGTGCCAATGTGCTTTTTAAACTTTTTAAATGGTATTTTCATGAGATTAATAGGACTAATGTTCATATTAGAAGCATTGCTTGCAAGGTTGAGGACCCTACGATCCAAAGCCAAATTGATAATTTAATGGCTAGTCTCAATACTGTTGCTAATACTGTGGTAGAGGAAATCATCAATCTAAAACAGAGTATGGAGGCAAGAATGTTCTCCCTTGAGGAGAAAATTGACAAAATTTGGAATGTGGTTATGAAGAGTGGAGAAGCTCCTAAAGTCTTGACTAGGTCAGACTCTACGAAGGCTTTCTCCCCTAATAAGAGGAAGGAATTTTTTTCTGTTGATGTTATGGCTACTGAGGGTAAGCTGACTGGAGAGGATTATGTTGCTACTAAGGGTGCTGCTAAAGGTTTTGTTTTGAGTTGTGAGGTAAAAAATGGTGGGCCTGGGGTTAGGACTAGAAATAGACTGAAAAATCAGGTTGGGGCCTTGCATATGGAGGTTTCTGATACTGGGGTTAAGGGACAGAAGCTTGCTGCTAGTGAGATGGAAGCTGTTGAAATTTTGAACAATATGTAGTGGTGTGTGCCATTTTTTGGCTGCTTTTTGGTTGGTGGTTTGTTTGCAATGGGCTGATGGTTGTTTTTTGATGTTTCCTTTTTGCTTCAGTTGTTCCTTTTTGTAAAGGGTCATGGGCCCCTTCAAAACCCATTTTTTTACCTCTAATCAAAACTTAACTTATGTCCCAATGTTACATGCAACATAGAGTGGACCCAAGAATAATTACATTAAATATATTATGCAAGGTGTACAACACACCTTTTCCTAACAAAAAGGACATTTGGACGAAGTCCAAATGTTCATTTTTGTTCTTGATCTATGCTTCCTCTATCTTGTCGAGACTTCAAGTCCTAAAAGGACATTTGGACCAAAGTCCAAAAGTCTATTTTTCACTCCTTTTTCCTATTCCCATCACCTTTAGTCCTTTCAAGGCTTTGGACCCCACACATACTTTTGGACAATCACAAAATATTTTCACGTTTCGACCCAGAAACTTCCATTAATGTTGCAACAACTTCCCCAACTACCAAATCTAATTCTTGTAACTACAAGAATGGTTTAAATATATTTTCTACCAACTCTAGGTGGAAAAAGTGGCACCCATGCTTCATTTATGTTTTGTAGACTGCTTTTTTGTTAGAGGGTCATCCCTAGGTGTGATTTTATTATAGATTTTGTGGTAGTTTATGTACTTTATCCACAGATTCATCATTGTGGAAGCATGGCTATGATGTTAGGAGAATTTTGGAGGACTTTCAACTTACGATTTGAATGGACACATTTTTGCACCTGATTTGCACGGTTTTTGGCTAGGGTTTCTTACACGGTCACATGCCCTATCTCTCTACTACAACCTGCAAATGATATAAGGCACTTTTGCACTCATTGTAATGGTTATTCCCTTGATTTTATCTATCAAACTTATGCAACCTTTGCATTCTACAACTATAAAACTAGCTTTCATTCCTCTGTGTTAACAAAATCACCATTTTTACCTCTTCTCAAGGCTTATATCTTGTGTAACATTTGATATCTCTATTCATGCATGAACTTTCATTATTTTTACAAGTTGTATAATTGTGCTAATTTGTTGTAAGTGTTAATTGTGGGTAATCTGCACTCCTTTTAGGATCTTTTAGACCTAGCCTTCACGTTCTCTTATAAATTTGGTGAAATAGAGAATTGTATGAGCTTCTTCAATGGTTTTGTCGATACTTTGTTCAATCAAAGGCAAGAAGAAACATATTCAATCTTAGTGCATCATCATATTTCTAATTTATTGCATCCTCTTCTCCCTTTTCCTTCTATAGTTTGATAGATTAGGATTAGTGTAGAGTTATCCAGTGTTGGGTTGGACCAGTATTGTTGCACCTAGTTTTGATAGGAAGCCAACATTCTCTGGAGATCTGAACTCATCTACAAGGTCCCACACCTTGAGTTTAGTTCCATTGTGTCATTGGAATGCTGAACCCCATGTTCAATAGGGTGCAATTTCATGTGACAATTGGTAGGTTGTGTTTATCACGAGTTTAATGTGGGGCTAGGATTGTTATAGTTGTGTAATGAATATTTTGAACATTATGATAAATCAATATGATGCATTGGGACAATTCAATTTATCTCAAGAAAATTTTCAATGAAATCAATATATAAAATTGATATATCATTGTAAGGGAATATTTTTTTAGTTTCTATTGAAAGCAATGATACTATAGTCTTAAGTATTATTGAAATGTTGTACTTTTATTTTTTCATGCAAGGAGAAAAAATAATCCATTTCTCCAATGTTATTTTTTCTGTTTCTTTCAAAAATAGTTTATTTCTATCATTTTGATTGGTAAGATTTTTAAATTTTGATTAAAAAAATATAACCAATCAAATGACATGTAACAAAAAATTAAACCCTTTCTAATTTTCATATGTATGCATATTGCACCCAAATTTCTTACAAAAAAATCATACTCAAAGCTTTGGAATAAGGTGTGGACATTCATCAAAGCATAAAGGATAGAGGAATTTCATTAGGTGTTGTAGTTGGCATTGACTTGCTAGACATGAAAAAAGAATGTGGAGGCATGCACAAGGCTCAAATGAGTATCAAACAATTGTACATAAACACATTTTTGGACCTACCTTTCATAATTATTATTAGAAACTACATTTTCTTCAAGCTCTATCATTGTATTGATAGGTATAAACTATACCGAGGAGTAACATTGTGTTTAATTTTTTTTATGTTGTTTAGCTCTCAATATGTACACCAATAGTATACATATCATTATTACTTACCTTGAACAACATGAAGGTTGTAATAAGAGGTGAAACTCTTTCGTACTCACATTGTCAATAATTCATTTTTTCAATATTTTTAGTTAAATAGTTTGCATGTTGACTTTGTAAAAGATAAATATTTAGCTCATAGAAAAATTCAAACCTATAATTGGTTTTTCAATACAACAACTAGTTAGGGTATTATCATTACAATAGTATTTTCCAAAGGTAGGTACTAATAAAAATAATCATTAGTAAACTTTGGTGTGCTATTTATTTGTAAAGATTTTTTTATGTGGTTTCTAGTGAGAGAAGGTGAACTTGTTCTAGGTTCATGTTGATAGTGGACTAGAAAATAACTAGAGTTAGTTGCAGTGAGCTATGACAAGTGCATAATATCATGCACTATAGTAAATATAGGTTGCTCACCACATTTTAACATGTACTTACATCCAATTTCAAACACAACCATCATAAAACATCATCATTATCTTCATCATATGAGACAATCCATGAATCATTCCAAGAATCAAATATCATAATTGAATGTATGTACATCATCTCAAAAATATAAAATGACACATGGCTTCATCAAAGTCTATAATATGCTATGAATCTAGTCATACATGATTGTTGATATCCTCCTCTCCAATCTATGGCCTAACTAATGGTCTTGGTGATGTTGGTGGTTGTAGTTTCTTGTTAACCATGTTGGGTCCCAAAACCATGCTCCAAAATCCTAGAACTCAACTATTTGGGTAGGGGTTTCTCCAAGATAGAAAAATTAGGGTTCATCCATATATTATGGAGGGTTAAAGGACAATTGGTGAGAGTGGGTAATCTCCCATTTTCTTTGGGTTCATCTTAAACTTAGGAGGGTGTGTGTAGAGGTATTCCTTAGTAGAAATTCAAATAAAATAGAATGAATAACTAATGAACTTCACATCAACTATACCAAAATATGATGTTACCCTTAATAATTGTCATTAGACTAAGCTCAACTAGTTATAGTAAAGCCTCTTTATAAAACTAATGAATACCTTGCACATGTATTTGTAGATAAAATTATATAAAAATCCCTTGAAATAATTTCAATTATGTTACCATAGGCATCATTTGATCATAAATACAGTAAACATGACTTATTCAATGGTTTAAAAATTAGGTTTTACTCAAGGGTTTCCCTAGTTTATGATATTTAATCATGGACACCATATATGGATCCTAAAATTACTTCTTGTACTAACTAGTGATTGATTTGTATGATTTTAGTGTGAGTGGAGGATCAAATCCTTCATGTCCAATGCCTTATTAGGTTGTAGAGTAGCATTCAACCATCACAAGAAAAACACAACAATTAACAATAAAGATATAATGTATACAAATAAAATCTACTTAGTTATCCTTCTCTCAAATCATTGGTATCCATTTATAATAGTAAAAATACTTTCATATCTAATATAATGCAATAAATTAGAGTGTTGCAACACTCTTCAAATACTTGATATAATCACACTAACAACTATGTTGAGAGAAAATTTACAAAGAATAGGGCCTCTCACACCTCTATGCCTTGAAACTCTCTAAAATACCAACAAATATCCAAGGAGACATGCAATTACATACATGTGCTATATGTGCAATAAAATCTATCTATTTGTAACTTAGAGAGAAACTCTAATGGTGGATGTAATTTCAAAATTTGAAACCATAGATATTATTGCATTACATATTAGCTTGAAAAATTCAAATACCAACCCCCAAATGAAGGGAAAAATATAACAAACAATTCCATTGATAGCATAAAAAACATGATCCAACCAGCTATAAGAGAAGACCATCATGACTAGTACGTAGTAAGGGATGACTATTTAAGAGAAAGAAAATATCCTAAAAATTGTGGCACAAATTACACTCAGGAACAATCTTGAAGGTCCATTGGTACCACAAGAATGACTTATAAATGCAATCCCTTGATGCATAATATCTCTAGTGTAGAAAATCAATGGTAAGGGTGACAAGATTTGAGAGATGGAGATGAAATAATGGATACCATTAAATGCAATTAGCACTCCAATTATCTCACTAAACACACTAATGCAATTTACAATTCTATTGCCAACACAAATCATTCATGTCCATGTCAAATCCATCCTTAGCTCAAACAAATACTATTGTAAATTCAATATAATGGTAGTTGGAGTAGTTTAAATGTTCATTAATGGAATTCCATGAGTAATTACAAGAAAATACCTCTAAAGTGAAGTCAAAATGAATTGCAATAATGTAGTGAAGTCTTACAAAGTGAAGGTGTTGTAGGATAGTAAAATCTTATAGAAGAGAAAATACTAGAAATGAAAAAAAGTAATAGCTAGACAAGATTTAAAAGATCCTAGCAACATTAGCACATAAACATACACACAAAGGGAAATGGAGAACAACATATTAGGAAAAATAAATCATGGAAACCCATAGGAAATATCTCAAATTAATATATGCAATGGGAAAAATGAAATCTAAGTGCATTGAGGTAAGGGGACTCATGCAAAAAAGGGAAAAGTGGGGTTGAGTTCCAAAAGATTGATTGTGATATACCTAAGTCCCCTAAGAAAACACTCAAGTAATCTAAAACTGAGGGCTCCCTTTACTCTCCCAACACAAAAAACATATAGTTATATTTAATATTATGTCTCTTGTATCCCATGTTGTGCATCTCTCAAATCCCTCATCACATTTGCTAATACTTAGGACATGCTTTGTGAACATAAAAACCTCTAGCTTGGTTTCTCACCCACAACCACTAATTTTTTTCTTGTGCAACATCTAATAGAGCCTATAACCTATCTCCATCTTCCCTAAGTCTATCTATCCCCTATATTATTTGCATTACCACCTCATGTTCTACCTAAGTGACATCCAATATGGCTTGAAGACTATGACACTCTATCTTTAGAGGATCCCTCTACTGTACTACACCTACAAAATATTTTCATACATTCTTTCTATGGTATCCCCTTCCTATGGTGACCTTGGTAGCCTATCCTTTGATACCTCTACCTAATTAAGCACATCCTATAGAGGGATATATTTTTCATCCCCTCTATCATCTCCTCCTCTATCTCCCTTTGCTAGTGTTGCTACCATTTTCATTACCAAATTTCCAATGCACTCTCCCACCTCCTTGCTACTATTGATGCCATTGGTATCTTAATACTAACTAAATAGTGGCCCCCAAAGCCTCAAATATTGGCTTATACAATATTTTCAACTACTTGGGCCTAATGCCTACCAACCAAGCCTCATATCTAACCACTATCCTAGAATCTACAACATCTCCCTGCTCATCTCACTATATTGGTGATAGCATAACTGACTTGCAAGTTGTGTTCTACTTATCCACCCATGGCCCCTAGTGTATAATATCTCTCACCATCAATACCTAGACATGTGGTGGGGTAGGGATACCCTACTATAGCCTAAATTACTTCATTACCCTATTAGTCCTATATTACTTAATGATATATAGTCACATCACCTGATGATATAACATAATGTTTACATGAAAATCAAATAAAATTTATCTTATATCCCTAATCATTCATGGCCCTATATAACCTTCATGTGATATCTGCTACCAAAAGCTCAAAATGACCTAGTTGTAATAACCAATCTCTCCTAAATTTCTTTGTTGACCACTCTTCACAATCCTCTACCCATACATTGTTGGCTGTTTTGGTAATTTCTCCGCTTGCAACCCGTCAAGATAGTTGATTGCAATGTACTCCTATGACCATTTCTATAATAATGTTGAAGCCCAATACTTTGACCATCATAATACACTACTAAGTTTAGATACATGTAAAGTGTGCTAACATGGATAGATCCCATGCAAATAATGTCCCTATCTCCACCATGTCTGCCACCATATCCATGAACTTCACTATTAGAACCTATGGGCCTTGTTAGGTAGCAACATTCCTTTGACAGCTTCTATTAATACAAAGGGTACTCAATATACCTGATCCACACATGCATCAATGTCTAAGGCCATCCATGAATGAGAAAATTCCCCATCCCTAATAGCCATCCTAAAGATCCTTGCATATCCATCACCTGCTAGTAAACCTAATCCCCTTGAATTAGGATATGTAGAATCTTCCATGTATCCTCTAAAATCACCATCATATCCCCTATAAGGAGCTAAAAAATCACTATCTTTGAATACCATTACTCAACTAACACTATCACCAACACCTTTTCTACCCTGATCTCTGACATATATGCTAGGTAGCTCAACTTCACTACTTCTATCAAACCCTAGTCATCCTCCTCAAAGCTTTACATTAACCCTAACACTATATATCACCTCTCTTCTATGGAAAGAAGGTGATTGAGAAACTTACTGTGTTCAAGGTCTATTTTTGAGGTATGCATCCAACCACACAATTCTCAAGGATGGGGAGAAGTTCATTAACAATGAAGTCATATATACATAATTTTTTTAAATGCTCATAGAATGTTTGTAAAATGGCATCATGGTTGGTATGGATGAAGCCATCATTAGATTTAATGGTAGAGATATAATGTTTGTGCTACAAATATTGAAAGATTTTTTTTTCCACATTCCCCCTCTTTGATCCATTGGAGTTGAGCATGCACTTGGGCACATTTTCCTTTGTAAGCAACCAATTTTAGTAGAGCTTTCTAGGTTTTTTTTTCTTTTTTCTTTTTAGACTGTAGGAATCAGGTAGCATGACCCCTATAAACTATATTGCACTTGGTAAAATTTTTAACATGACGGGCGGTGCTGGTGCAACATGCCCTTCGATACCACGGGGGTGGGGGAGACTAGACCTTGTGACCAACCTCCTCCAACAGGAAATATTTAGCCAACTGAGCTAGGGCCCTCGCCCCGTAGAGAATTCTAGGTATTGATAATTGAGTGCTGCACAAAAATATTTTGTGGATTTAAATCTAAGAGAGATCGACCATGTTAAAGCTATCCTCTAACAAATTTTTCAAGTTTACATCACCTTGCAATATCCTATCTTCTATAATCATGAAGAAATGAAGTGCAAAAGCAATGGTTCTCTCCCTCCAACCGATCCATCTATCTTGTTGAGGTTTTGGTCCAGAGTTACAAGGGGCAACTAAATCCACAATATAACCCTGGTTCTTTAGATGGGAGAAATTTAATTTAAAAGGTAGATCATAAAATATGGAAGTGTTTTTTGAGAGATTGAGCATGGTAAAATTGGGAAGGTGGTCAGAAAGAGTGACAAAAAGGCCAAGATAAACAAGGTGACCATCACAGGGTAAAATTGGGCAATTGGGAGAGATGTAGAAACTATTGTCTACTCATTTTTCTCAAGTAGATTTCATGATAATTTCTGCAAGTATCCCAATGAGGCATATGAGTGTTGAATTTACCTAAAAGGGGATCATGAATTCCAAGGGCATTGTGTGCAAAGGACTAGGCTTTGAATTCAAATTGGGATAAGCGAGAAGAGTTGTTCCAACTATAATCAGTTGGGTGTTCAACCATGTTGAAGTCACCCCAAAGATCCAATAAGAATTAGGGAGGTGTCAATGAATCTACTTCCATAATTGAATTCTCTCATTGGGATAATTAAGGGCATAAATGGAGAAAAATCTAATGAGAGAGTCCTTAAGTGTAGCAGTGACCGAAACACAATTATTATTAGGATCAAATCCATTAGCCACAACCTTTTTAGCTAACCAAGGGACAAGGCCCAAAACAACACCTCCACAACCATCATCATGATTGGTGTGGAAGAAAAGTGCCCATTTCCAAATGGCTGCAAGCATAGCATCCAAATAGTAGGTGTTGGTTTTCACTTCTTGGAGCATAAGAACATTGGGTTGATTCTATTGAATAGATTGCTTGACCTGATATTTGTGAGTGGGGATTTTCAAATACCACACATTCTAGTATTGAATATGGCACTTCATTAGGATGATCTAGGAAGGGTTTCCTCATTTGCAAGCCACACATTGAGCTGATTTTCCATCGAACAAGTTACTAAGCCCATAGGGTGGTCTTGATTAGTGCAATCTCGAGATGACAAAGAGAGTCTAATTTTTAATGGGGCTATTAGGCCAAGAGGGCGGTATTGATGTATAGAATGATATTTTTCCAATGCAAGGAGTCTCTTTCATCCTTTTGGATGCTCTATTTCCAGCTTCAACTTGATTTCTAGATTCAACCACCCCTCTTTGAAAGATTTGGATTCAAGGGGGGAGGGTGGGTAGTGGGGGAAGAAGGGATAGATTGGAGGAGGATGGGTTATTTCCAAGGGGAGGATGCTTGAAAACAAAGGTATTCATAGGTTCAATATAATTAGTGGTGTTGGGGTGGGAGTTGGCTAGAGGTGATTGAGTCCTTTTTGAAAACCAAAAACAACTCAAAGGCATCCATATTTCTATTTATTAAATATAAAAATAACTAATTTATGGTAGATCATAAATGAAAATGAAAGGCATCCATATTTAATATATAGAAATAAACTATTTAATTAAAATTATTTATGCCACCTCATATAATTTTTAATTGAGTACATATTATAACTAATTTTATTGTGAATATTATTTATCTATCAAAACATATAAGTTGTAATATTTTTTTTTACAATCCTTCATTATCTCTACTTAACTCAGAAATTCAATTTTGATATCTCATTGATATCTCATACCCTCCTTTCTTCGACTAACATCTCAACTTTACTAGAGATTTTATTCAAATTAATATCCATCATAAAGCTGCCTCTTTTTAATAAAATCTGATTAAAATAAGAACACCCCACTTTAATATATTTAAAAAAATAAATAATATAAATTTTAATATCATTTAATTTTAAAAAATAAAAACATAATCTTTAAGTGTCTATAAATACCTTATAATATATTTTAAAACTAAACTACTTTAATTGTAAATTTGTAAAAATATATATTTATTAAAAATTAGAAGGGGTCACAAAAGTTCTTGCTCAGCTTATAATACTATTATATTTGTATAAATATTATTCATATCCATATTTGTTTGGTGAGCTACTCATCACCCTATAACACTATGTAATTCTTGTATTAAATTTATATTACATTTATTTATTATTGAAAATGGGATAAAATATAATAATTTTATCATCAGAGGCCAAAGATAAGGTCTATGAGATTGTGGGGATGATGTGGAGTGAAAATGAAGTGAAACCCAAATCGACCATTTAAGAAATTAAAAAAACAATACTAAAGACAAAAAGTTGGAAATAAATATAAAATTGAGTTAGCTCAATATTTGAAGTAAACATAGGCATATGTTTATAATTTAATAAATTCATGTGATATTCTCTAGGATATTTTTGCTTTTTTTAATGAAAGGTAATCTAAAGAAATCTAAAATAATGATTTATATATTTTTTAATATGAATGTAATGTGAAATTGATATTGACTATTTGATTATTGAATTTAATATTGAAATAATATATATTATTGTTTTTTTATCTAAATTTTTAAAATATTATTTTAGAAGCTTATAAAGATAAATATTGATCTAATTTTGTAAAATATATTTTAATTTAAAATAATATGTCAATTAACTGTAAATAGTGGCATGGTATGATGGTTAAGTTGTTGTGGTTTTATTTTTCCCATCAAGATTCAAACCCCATTGGGATGTAATTGTAGAATATTTACATTAGGGATGAGGTCCTCGATTTGTGACCTCACCAACTCTGAATTAAAAATGTTTACCCCTTATAATAATAATGTCAATAACTTACTAAATATACAAACAAATATAATTCATGATATTGAGATATGTCCACATTCAACATTTTATATTATTAGGATTTATAGACATATATTAAACATAATACATGCACACAATTAGCATGATATACACATTTCTTAATTTTTTAAATACTTTTAACAAAATTCTATTTGAATGGGTTTTTTTTGGCTTAGTCTTGATTATGCTTTTGTATAGATGGTGAGTTCTTGATTCAATACTTGATCTCCTGATATGAATATATTTTTATTAGAATCATGTATTACAAAATGAGTTTTAAAATAGAATATTGAGATGTAGAAATAAAATTAGGGGCATTATTTTATAGTTTATGAATCAATATAATTTAATAGTAAATAAATTTTTTTTGTAAGTAAAGATAGTTTTATCTATCGATCAATACATCTATTTTACATTTTTAATAGTATTTTAGATTTTATTAGAGATATATACATATATAGTTTTCATATCACATCTTTGTAAAATTCGTATTTAATTTTTTTATAATTTCATTATAATTCATAATATTGAGATATGTCCACATTTAACATTTTATATTATTAGGATTTATAGACATATATTAAACATAATACATGTACACAATTAGCATGGTATACACATTTCTTAATTTTTTAAATTTACGTTTAAAAAAATTCTCATGATTTAGTCTTGATCATACTTTTGTATAGATGGTGAATTCTTGATCCAATATTTAATCTCTGATATGAAGATACTTTTATTAGAATGATGTATTACAAAAGGAGTTTTAAAATAGAATGTTGAGATGTAGAAATAAAATTAGGGGCATTATTTTTTAGTTTATGAATCAATATAATTTAATATTAAATAGATGTATTTTTTAAGTAAAGATAGTTTTATCTATCGATCAATACATCAATTTTTAACAGTATTGTAGATTTTATTAGAGATATATATTTAGTTTTGATATGATATCTTTGTAAAATTCACATTTAAAATGGTTGTAATTTCATTGCAATTTTGATTAAGGTAGAAACTTAACAATTTGTCATTTCATTTTATTTGAGAGTGCTTGCACATGAATAATTAAATATTTTCATTTATAATGGTTTTAATTTTAATTGCACTTGTTCAAATTATTTTGGTATGATTATTCTTATAACTAACTAAGTCCAAATTTCTATTCATTGTGAGTGAGGAACATTGGTTTATCTTGTTGGTGCCAAGGTGCAAGGTGATGTGGATTATGTGGCTCTTGTTGACTTGCCACCTATTTTTATGTCCTTCATTATTTCTCTTGCACTCTATTTGGCCCACTATTAAATTTCCAATATTAGAATTCTTTCAATAGGTTCCAAAGAGAAATTATGTCGTGTTTTGTGTTTTATGTCCCACATGGCCTTTGCTTTGTGCTTTGGTGTTTAATTTTCATGTTTGTGGGCCTTACATTCCTTTTTGCAAGTGTCCTCGACAAGTTTTAGGGTTTAGTTTGCACTTTGCATATTTTATAAAGTTGTTTCATAGCCTCATATGTTTGTAATGTATTATATAAGTAGAAATCTCTCCCCTACATACAAACTATTCATTCACCCCTTGCACCCACATTTCTTATCTTTGTAGCATCGCCTTTTAGGTTTAAAAGCTAATGAGATTCATATGCATCTTTACATCCCTTGTTGGCCTACCCCTTCTATCCATATTTATTTTCTCTATGCTCCCCCCCACATGTCAACTTATTCCCCTTGTAATCAAACTGATTTTTATATCCTATTTCCCTAGCTTTGCATCTTGATGGGTCCCAAAACTATTTTTCCACTTCCTAGAACCAAATCTCACTCACAAGGATAGGGTTGTCATTGAATGCAAGTGAAATTAGCTAATCAACATATAATGGAGGGTTCAAGGTCAACTTAATGAGAGTGAGTTATCTCTTCTACACTTAGAGCTCATAAATTAGATTCATGAGGGTGTTCCTAGGGGTATACCTTAACATGTATTTATACAATCACCAAATATTTGCAACCAAACACAACTACATTCTTAACCCCAAGTAATATCGCTAGCTTAAGAAAAACTAGTTGCATATAACCCCTATCTAGATGATAATGTTGTGCAAACATAACCTACGAAAATGAATTTGTTTGAAGCTCACTAAAGATGGATCTTTGGTTACATCACAAGGTTATGGATGCATATAAGGACTAAATACTCCTATACTAATGATTTGTTTTTTTTTTAATGATGTGGGATTGGTGAGATGGACTAGAGACCAGTGCCTTATTCAGTGGGCTACATTCACATATAATAAAAAAGAAAAAAATGAATAAAACATAGAAAATTTGATCTTGGCAATGTTCCATCAAATTACAAGCATTACACAAAAAACATACTTATTAATCCAAACTCAAGTGCATAAATCTATATGTGATAAATATATTATTATTACAAAGCTTGTAATATATTAGAATTTTGTCACACTATCAAATGTTCATTACATTCATGTAAGTAAATGTGACAAGGGGAAAACCTTACAAGAATGAAAATTTTCCAAGAGAAATACAAACAACATGAAAACATCCTATTTACAATGTCAATACACTTTATCCCTCACACGCCTCATTGATTCACTAACCTTTTGCAACTATAAACGACAAAATCCTAGACAAATCCTTGCACATGTGTGGCCTCCAAACACCACTAGTAGAAGCAACCTATTGAAAAAATGACTCAAAATTTCCTTTAACAATAGTAGGGTGTTAACCTTAATTGTTGCACTATTCATAGTTTCAAAACTCACAAATTAGGTCTTCTCTTGCTCAAAATGGACGCTAAAGATGGAAGGAGGATGTCTATAATAACTTTGAATAGTTGGGAAAATGGTTCCATCACTACGAATAGGTCAAGTGGTTCTATTTGAGCCATCACACAATACAAAAAATGTTGTAGGCTCCTTCTCTTCCCTTTGTCAATGATTTTCAACCCAATAGAAACCTCCACCACTCACACACAACTATCTTTCTTTTTTGATGGTTACACTTCCAACAAGAATGGATGACATCTTCACCTTCTCCCTCCACTTCCTATTGCCTTCAATTGTGCCATCAAATTATTGTCAGGGGTTCCATGGGAACCAAGAACCAATGGTTCCTAGTTCCTATAGAACCTCTGACCACATTATTTTATTTTTCCAAGGGGGATGAAATTAGTTGATGGCTCCATAGGAATTAGGAACCATTGGTTCCTAGTGCCTACAAAAGTTTTAACCATTCTTACTCAACCAATTTTAGAATTTTTTGAGTTTGATCTGAATTGATTGAAGTACATGGGAGGGAACACAACAAACACCACACTTTGACATGATGACCCTTATGGGATTTTTCAGATTGGATATTCATGAAGGATCATACTCCATAGGAACATAAAAGGAAGGGAATTGAGCAAAAAAGGACAACGGGAAATTGAGTCCCAATAGTGGCTTTAGTTGGGGATGTGTACCTCTTGTAGGAAAATTGAGAATCTAGAATCTCAAAGAAAACCAAGAATTGGGAATAAAAGAACATGATTGACTCAAGAAGGACAACAACATATGTACATGATGAAGCTCACAACCAATTAAGAATCACAACACAAGGACAACAAAAGAATGGTCGTGAAATAAAATTTTAACATGGTGCAAGATAGCCCTATAGAGGATGAATAAATTGACACCTTTTTCAAACACCATCTTGTTGAAGGAATCGATTTCCCTTAATGCACATTTATTTCCTTCGCATAACTATAGAAAGTGTATTTTCTTATCTGCATGAACCAAGTTGTAAATGTTCCCCAAACGATGAAGGAAAATTATACCTTCAACATCACCATTGTAGGAAAACCATAAATAATATGTGCTAGACCTATTCCATAACATACCATGCATGCATAAAAAAGTAGGGGCATTTTTTTGAAACTAGGATAGCCTCAAAATAAATGACATTCATGGGAGGAAGTGAAATTCCCTCACACGTGAGCATATTGTTGCCATATTTGTTGACCCTCATATTTGAATTCAGGTCAAAATAAAATACCTCCAATTCACACAATAAAGAAATATTTTCTTGTTTACATTGTTGATCTGAGAAAATAATTTTTCTCCCTACAAATCAAACCAAAATAATTGGAGCTCAGGAACATTATAAATCTAAGAAACATGTTGATATTCTTTTTAAAATATGTGTTGTTGCTCATTTCCATTGTGAACTATTTGTTGGTCCCAAGTGAAATATTCAAGCTTATGCACCCAATCATCCCAAAAATTGGAAGTTACATCTTCACAACAAATGAAAAATTTATATTTCATTCTAGTAACCTCTAGGAAAAAATAACTGAACAAAAATCACCATCATCTATGCTAATGCAAACTTCATTAGCACAACCATTGAGATCATGAGACAATTTAGATGAAATAAATTCATCAAATTGTCTTGCTATTTTTATTTCTTCTTCCTCAATCAATGGAATAACATCTGGTGAACTTATTGAAACACTCTCTACATGAGAAAGACAACCAGTATTACACCAAATAAATAGGTTCTCATATGCATCCACATGATCACTGTCTTCACACTCTTTAAAGGTAAGGAATTCAAATTGAAAATCATTTACTAAACTAGAATTTATTTCAACAATCTTATCACTAGGTATAGTCATATCTATGCCACTCTAATGCAAAAAATATAAAAATCTTCATTATCAATGATAGGGACAAAAAGGGAAATACATCAAACAAGAAACTAATTTCTTGTTCACCCTTGATATTGTAAATGTGTACATACCCCATGTAATCAATTTCATGAACTGATTCACTTAACTATTCAGTTGTGCACACATCTTCCTCTTTTTCCATAGATTGCATTTCTAGTGGCCGAGACAAATTATTGTACCTCGTTATCTAATTTTTCTCCCTTTATAACTTCATGTTCATAAGCTACTAACAATTCTTTCTTCTTTACTACTCACTGCTACACTAGATATTTATTTCTCTTTGTCACCTTCTTCACAACACTACTACCACCAATGTTATTTTCTACCCATTGTGGTTTCTTATTTTTTCACATGGAATTATCCTTTGATGTAGTAAGAATATCATTATTTAGTACAAACACATGTTCATATTTCAACTAATATTCATTTATTACTTGCACCACTACTAAATTTGGTTGGGATTTCACATCATCACATGGTATCTT
The DNA here is from genome assembly GCA_007258455.2 of Sequoia sempervirens. NCBI lineage: Eukaryota > Viridiplantae > Streptophyta > Pinopsida > Cupressales > Cupressaceae > Sequoia > Sequoia sempervirens. The sequence continues at coordinate 222,597,151 of VDFB02373365.1, forward strand.
GGACTTTATGGATGGTTGGGTGAGTTCCTTTGGGTGTTTTGTGTTGTGAGAAAGAAAATCATGTTGTTATTCATCAGTACTACAAATTTTGAAAGCACGCATCAACTACATCATAATCACTATATTTATCTTCTCCATCCATGGAGCTATATCTTGATGCATCATCCGGATCAATAGTACTGTGAAAAATTATAATCATGAGGAATATCTTTCTCTCTTACTCACTAAAAGGGCCTTTAGATTATAGAGGGTGGCAAGTTGAGCCTCCTACAACCTAGTGTCTGCAAGAATTTGCTGATGCTCTTGTTTAAGGTGATACAACACTTTATGATGTTAAATTTTTTCATTATACAACATCTCGGGAGAGAGAGAACATTGGCCAATATCATATGTTTCTATATCTTGACAACTCATGCCAATTTTTTTGTGTTATAATATTTATCCATAGTCATCTTAATAAGAAGCATATTGATTCTTTTCAATTCAACCTATTTTTTCTCAACAACTATCATTTGTTTCTATGTCTCCATTTGAGTTAACAATTTATCAACTTCATCATTACAATAACATGATGTGTTGGGGGAAGGGGAAGACTGGTAATCATGATATACATTTCAATATATATCCACATCCCTTCTACCAACCATCATATCATTTCTGTCTTCATAATAAATCCTAGAAATTTGTCTATATTTATTGATTATTCTACAAATACTTGAATACTTAGAAGTATACAAGTGTTGATTTATAAAATTAATTAACAAATAATTTCTATTTGCATAATTTTTTTTTGAAACTAGATAGGTAGGTACAAATGACTTCATTACTATGACCTTCCAAAGATGGATGTCTTCTTACATTGGTGGAAGTGTCATTTTTCCCTTGTTGGTATATGGGTTACCTTGTTCTTTCCATCACAAGGTCTTTTGATTTATTTCTTGATTGTTAGGTTGACTGAAATAGAGTCATCACTCTTCACTTGGAAGAGACAAAATATTTTCTAGAAACTAAAACTTCATATACTAGAATATAAAGATTCTTTGATTTGAGTTGCAGAGGTCTTCAAAATGAAACTAAAATATTTTCCCCAACAACGATGCCATTTTTTTGCTCCCAAAATTGTTGCTCAACTTCCTAGAACCAAATCACACTCATAAGGTTAGGTTTTTCACCATACAAGTGAAATTAGCTCATCAATAGATTGCAGAGGGTTGAAGGTCAATTTAGTGAGAGTGAGTTATCTCTCCTACGCTTAGAACTTAAATTATACTCAGGAGGGTGTTCCTATGGGTATACCTTAACACGAATGAAAAATTGCACAAAATATACAATCACAAAACGTCTCAAACCAAACCCAATTGTATTCTTAACCCCAAACATTATCACTAGGTCAAGAAAAACTGGTTGCATATAACCCCTAGACAGTTGATAATGATGTGCAATCATAACTTGCACAAAATGATTTTTTTTGAAGCTCACTAAATATGGATCAGTGGTTACATCACAAGGTTATGAATGTACATAAGGACTAACTTGTAGACACTTAAAAATGTCTTGAATGATATCATGCACTCGAATCAGGTATACTAACATCATTTCCTCTAAAACCCATCCTCTTTTCACTTAATTAATTAAATTGGCCTCACTATTTAATTAATTGCATCATTTGCATCTATTAACTTGATTAATCTAATCGGGTTAATTCACCCCTTTCATGCTAACATTTCGTCTTATTAAATTAAATACATCAAGTTGTTTAATTTAAATCCCTAAGTCCTCTTATTTAATTAAATAACCCCAAGTTATTTAATTAAATGTCATATCATATCTCCCCTTTTCATTAAATCATTTTATTTAATGAATATCATATTATTCTTCTAAAATTGCATAATCAACATTGTTTTAATTATTCAATTACTAATAAATCTAATTCCCCCACTTGTAAAGGAATATTCCAAGGGAATATTCCTTCTTTGCACATTCCTCCAAAAGGAATATTCCCATAGAATATTCCTTCCCGTTTTGCACAATTAAACTTTGTTTTAATTTGATAAATGTCTATTTCTCTCACCCATGATAATATTCCAAAGAATATACTCTCTCCTCACTCATTTGAAAAAGGGGAATATTCCTTTTCTATAACAAACTTACTTGACTTCTTGTGCAAGTTAAAAGTGTGTTTATTTGGACAAAGGTGAACCCTTGATTAAATCTCACCATTGATCCTCATCTATTGATGAGAATCCATGATCCATGCCTCCAACTTCCTTCATCCTTGACTGTTGATTAACCTTTTTGATCTCAACCCTCCATTTCTCATTTTCTCTCATATAAATAGGTCACCATTTGGAGACAAATGGATCCATCTTTTCACATCAAACTTATGCTGTTAAAATAATTTATACTTGCACTCACATTTAACATCTTTTTAGTTAAATTACTTGCATAATAGATTAGCTTCCATTAATGGCTTCCATGATAACATAATGCATCCATTTAGCTTATTTGATAATTAGGATTTAAATCTTTTTAGCTTAAAAATCATTTAGATTAGGCTTGCATACACCCATAGCAGTTAAAATAGCTTGCATCATGTTCATTTATCTTTTAATCATGTTTCATCTCACATTTCTTATCAATTTCATCAGTTTTCTTCTATGAAACTGATTGGAACAAGCTCATTTATCCACAAGATTGGGAAAGGGTCGCTGTTCCACATCAACGTGACACCAATCTCCCAATAGGATAAGTTTCAGTGGATTAGAGTAGGCGTTTTAAAAGCTTTCATAGTTTAGCATGTTAGTTTTGATAGATTCTTAGTTTAGTTTATTTTGAATGATCTCTATTGGATTGATGTTTAGTGGCACGATTATGCTTCAATTCTTCATGTAACAAGTGTAGTCAGTCCATACTAATCCGTCGATCACATAACTAATCCTATATTAATGATTTGTTTTTTTAATGGTGTGAGATTGGTGAGATGGACTAGAGATCAGTGCCTTATTCATTGGGCTATAGAGTCATAGATAACAAAAAGGAAACAATGAAGAAAATATAGAAAACTCGATCTAGGAAAATATGCCATCAAATTACAAGCATTGCATAAAGAGCACACTTATTAATCTAAATTGAAATGCATAAATCCATATGTGACAAAAAAAATATTATTACAAAGCTTATAATATATTAAAATGTTATCACATTATCAAGTGTTCATTACTTTCATGTCAACAAATGTGACAAGGGGAAACCATTAGAAAATTGAATATTTTCCAAGAGAAATACAAACAACATGGAGACATACTTTCTATATTGTTGATTCACTTCCCTTCTACAACTAGACATGACATAGTTGAATCCCTAGATAAATCCTTGGAACTACATATTCTCTAGACACCACGAATAGAACCAAAGTCTTGGAAAATTCCTCAAAATCACCTTTAACAACATGGTGTTAACCATAATCACTGCATTGTTCATAATTTCAAAAATCATAGCTTAGGTCTTCTCCCACTCAAAATGGACACTAAAAATGGGAGAAAATCTACAATAAATTTAGGTAGATAGGAAAAATGGTTCCATTAATTTGAGTAGGTTGATTGGATGGAAAGAGACACACACAACACTTTTTCCTTCTATTTGAGCCATCACACATTGTAAACAAATATTGTGGGATCCTGCTCTTCCCTCTGCTAGTGTTTTTACACCCAACACGAACCTCCACAACCCACGTGCAACCATCTTCTTTCTTTTTTGGTTGTTACACATCCAATAGGAACCAACAAAATATTCACCTTCTCCCTCCACTTCCTTTTATCTTCAATTGTTCTATCAAATATTCCTGTTGGGGGTTTCATGGGAACCAATAACTAATGATTATTGGTTCCTATAAAACCTTTGAGCAACTTATTTTATTTTTACAAGGGGTACAAACTTTGTTGGAGGTTCCATAGGAACCAAGAACCATTGATTCTTGGTGCCTATGAAATATCCAACCTTTCTTACTTAGCCACCTTTTGAATTTTCATAGTTTGAGGAATTGATTGAAGTACATGAGAGGGGAACACAACCAAAAGCACACTTTGACATGATGACCCTTATGGGATTTCTTAGATTGGATATTGATGAAGGATCATACTCCATAGGAATATAAAAGTAAGAGACTCAAGAAAAAAGGACAACGGGAAATTGAGTCCCAACACACCCTATTGGGAATTACCCTAACATTATATTTTCTAAGTCTTGTGTCTCCTTAGTTTCCTTGACAATATTTTTTCCATTATAAATAATCTATCAAAAAATTCCTTAAGCGGTCCACTTTGGTCAAGTTGTGCCTAATTTTTATGTTTTGGACCTCCTCACCTCTTTTTAATGTGTCTAAATTTCTAAATTTTCAAAAAAAATCAAAGTGCAAAGGTGTTGTGATTAGTTTCTTTCCTTGAGTGGTTTTTCGAGTTTTCTCATGTTGATGTACCCAATTACATTTTCCTTTAGTTGGACCTAATTCACCACATCTCTATGCTTTTTTTTCCCCTACAAGATTTTATGATTCCCCTTACCTTGGTCTCTTTTACCTCCTTTCCCTATCTCCCCATTCCCTAAAATATTTCCATGTATTACTTGCTAGTGTTTCAAGTTTTCTTACACCATCATTCATCCCTTTTTATCCCTTTTTTGCAAATTTCATGATTTTCTTGACTTCGTGAGATTTTAGGTTTTTTCTGTTGGCAAAATAAGGATAGACAACTGAGAGGGGGGGTGAATCAGTTGTCACAAAAACTTATTATTTTCTAACTTATCTTAACTTTAATTTTAGATTTGATGAATAAGCAATTAACCACAAGCAATTAACACATTAGAGAGACAAATAACACCAAGATTTTTTACGTGGAAACCCTGCAGGGGAAAAACCACAGTGGATGTTAGTCTACAAGATCATACTCTGTTAAAAGTATAAAGAGGAATAATAAGGGGAATTCACATGCATTCAGGCACACTACCTAGAGCTCACTGCTCAAATACAATAGAGGACTCACTTTCCAACAATACAAAATAGAATTAAAATCCAAAGAATATGAACTAAGAAAATAGCTTCTGCACAAGCCTGATTACAGTTCCAATTAAGCTCAGAAATCCTTCTTCACACTCTGCTCAGTAATTTAATGATAGAAACACTATTCGCACATTTACACTTCCTCTAGCATACACTCAAACTCATTTACACACTAACTTCACTCAACCAATCACTCTTATATATCCACTACATGGGCTTTAATCACAACTTAGCTGGCTAGAAAAATAAAACATGCTTTCAATGTCGGTCCAAATTTACAAATAAATTTCCAATGCAAATCCACCAAGGTCGACCACAACATAGTGGGGACCCAAACTAACATCTTCAACTCAAAAATTCTTTAGTTAATTTCACCACGAAGATCCACAACACGCTTCCATCAACATGTCGGCCAAGAACATGAAAAACCGAACATGCTCAAGAAAAGATCTTCAACCACGAGCTCTTTGAGTAATGTGGATGTACCAAAAAGATAGAGAATGATCTAGAGACATCCAAGAACACCAAGAAACAATAGAGAAGCATCCACAAAACCAAGATTAACAGAATCACACAATCTTCATTCAACAACACTGAGAGAGACCACAAAAACACTGTCAGACCATACCATACTCAAAACTTCACATGGACCTCTAAAACTTCCGGTAGATGATCTAGAAACATTCAATAGTAAACCCTTTAATCCACACCAACAAATATTCAATTCACATAAAATGACACCTTCAAGACTTGCACAGTTCCACTGGGAACCTAGAACACTTCCTTTTACAATTTTCTCAATATCCTTGACATATACAACCTCTAGTACACCAAATTCTAATAGTGTTGATATCAATGAAAACCACATATGAGCAACCATATTTGCAGCATCCAACATTTTCTTCCCTCCTTTCACTTCCCTCCAAAGGACATTATTTTCTTGATCCTCAACCCCCATAATATTAATTTTCTTCGAGTCTTTCTCTTGGATATATCATGGGCTCCTAGAATTTTTTCTGTCATCATACCTAAAGAGAATTTGGTACCTTAAATCGTCAATACCTACCACCTTGGTAGGTTTTAATTTTTCTTTCTCTTAGTTCCTTTGCTATCAAGTATTCTATATCCTTAATTGTTGATGGTATTATATATGCTAGAATTTTGACCCTCAATTTTCCTTAGTATAAAATTATTCATGGGATTTTGGATTGATTCCTCCCTGACTCTCAAGTTTCATTAATTATTCTTAAAGTTGATCCCCACTTTCCCACTTCCTTTACATTTGCAAACCCTTAGAAATTTTTAATCCCCACTCATTGATAATACTTGGTATTCAATTCTCTTGAATTTCAATCCCCACTCCCTTTACTACTATTAGGATTTTAAATTTCTTCATTTCCCATTCCCAAATTGCATTTAGTATTCCTAGATCCCACTCATATTCCTATTGATTATTTCTCCATGGGAAAAAAAAATTCATTTCTCCATTCACCTTTTCTTCCCTCACATCATGTATTCAAAGAGCTTGATCCTTGATCCTCTACTCATACATTCCCCCTTGGGTATTTGGAGTTTTTCATACCTTCCTATCTCATGCAATTTTTTTGTGAGGTATCGTACCCCTTATTACCTAGTCCTTGCATTTATCATCCCTTTGAAATGTAACTCCATGAACCTTGGATGCTATAATTTTAAGCTTATTATTACTACGCATCATTCAAGCATTAAAATTCCTACATTATTATTGACTAAATTCCAAGTAGCACATATATTTATAAAACTTTCCATGATGCCTTTAATTCATATAATTTATTGTGATGAAGTTGTACAACTACCTAGATTCCACCAAAATGATTTAAAACTCCATAAATGCATGAATTCAATTACAAAGCCATATGAAGATGATAATGATGAATGCATGCAAATTGAATACCACAATGAACCCTAGCTATCACTGACCTATAACCAAGCACATGGTTACTTCTTTGGGTTCTCAAAAAACATTTTTGTTTCTCAAGGGAGTTGAAGAATAAATCTAAGATTTTATGATAGAAGGGTGTGTTGGTGCATTCAATGCTTTGAATAGTATGCTATCCTTTTGAATCCCATTGATACAAGTATAATTTAGTGTAATTGAAATATTGTAAATACAAGGATGAAATATGCAACAAGGGCTGGTCATTCCACTATATTCTTGACTACAAGTCTCTTCTAGGTCATTCTAGAGTTTTAATATTTAGAAGTTTGGTTTACAAGTGAAAATATCACATGCTGTAACTTATAGGAGGGATTTCAAAAGAAGGTATGTGAGTAACTAAATACCTCCAAGGTAAATCATAATAATTTAGGAAAATATTTAAACCTAGCTTTGGGTTTTCTTTTACCAAATTTGTTGGTATGAATGCAATGAGAATCAGATAAAAGTTTGAGAACATTTTAAAGCATTACAAGACTTCCCATCCCAACTTATAGTGATTAATTTCATTTTCTCAATCCCCACTCCCTGGTTCCACTTTCTCTAGTATAGGGTAATCAAATTATTTGATCCCCACTTCTCCTTCACCACCATTCAAGTAGCCTTCAGTCTTTTCAATTTCCTTCTCTCCAAATTGCATCAAGTATCTAGTAGTTCTAAAACCTTATCCACTTCCTAATTTCCTTCCTTAGGTCTTTAAGGTTTTCCCTACCAACATTATTTTAGAACATTATTTGAATTTAGCCCCAAAAACCTTGAATCCTAAGGTTCTTTTATTCTATTTCCTCAAGCCCATGTACCTTTGCTCCCTAGAAATCCTTCTTCCTAGCCCTTGAATCGTAGTCCTCCTTGGCATCTTGTGATCCATTTGGATTCACATTTACCAAACTCTCATATGTGGGCCTCATAATTATTTTTTGGCATCTATGCTTTGTTCAAGGATACATTTCAATGAAAAGCTATTGCTAAAAAATGAGACTCCACCTATCTCCACCAACGACCCAAGCTGACCCAAGTAAACCATTAGTATTTATATGTGTATGGTGGAGAGATGAAATTGCATTAATCTTATAAAAATGGATTTCAACTCCCTAAAGGAATGAATCCAATTGTAAAGAAACATGTTGATAATAAAAATAAGGTATGGACCACATAAATGCCTAAATAAAATCCAAGTTGTAGGTCTACAAATAAAGTAACAAACCACTCTTATGAGGGTGAAAATATTGTTCTTGTTTCTCTAGTTACCCTACATTGAATCCAAGAGATATTTTCTCTATAGGTGGATGTCTTGGTGCATTTGATTTTTTGACAGGAAAGGGAACCTTGTAACCCACATAAATTCTACTAATGATGCTAAGAGAGACACAAAATTCTATAAATATATGAACCCAAGATGTAATAAGGTTTGGTTATTGAGAAATTTTTTTGGTAGTATATTATCTTATATTTTTTTGGGGCATCATGTAATGCAAGATTGGTTTGTAAGGGGATTATATATACATTTCAAAACATAAGAAGGGTAATCAATGAACATAATGTACAAAAATGAGTTTCTATATGATAGTTTACATAATGATTTAGATGGATGCTCAAACCTAGTTGTGGATCCTCTCATTCCACATTTACTAGTATGCAGATAAAAGGGGTTGGGTAAATGTATGAAAACTTGTAATGCATTACAAAGATTTTGTAATTGTCTTTCCTTTGTTTCATGTAAATTATTACAAAATCGTTATGGATGATTAAGTGTTTTTAGTTGCATGAAATGCTATTTATGATTTGTATGTATACACATATTTGGTTCCATTTATTCTCTACAAGAATTTTCTTCTCTTCCTTGTTGATTGTGATTGTTTTGGCCAATGGAGTGGGCACTAGTTTGGTTGGTGAAAGGCTAATTGTATTTTAATTTTAGTCTCGTTATCTTTAGTAGTTTAGAAGTAGATTAGAGTTCTACATGATTTCATGATTCAATACTCCAACTTAGGGATATTCTAAGTGAGGATACATTGTTGAGATTGTTAGAAAATTATGTCATATGCCCACATCTTGCACTTATGTATAAAATATTAAGTGGATTCACTTGTGAGGATATAATATTGTTGTCATCTTTAGGTGCATATAAAAGGATGGAGTTATTACCTTTAGGATAGGTCCTACAAGCAACTAGTAAGTCTCTAACCTATTGAAAAATCTTGGGGTCAAGTGTACATTGGGTATAACTTATATTAGTTTACTTATGTTAATAATTCATTTAATATATGTCCTATTAAAGATATCTTTAGGAATATTTTTATAGGTTTAGCTAATCCCAAAGTGAAGGAGAAAATACACATTCTTAAAAATTTACCTTTAGTCATCCATACCTCATCGATGAGCCCATACCCTAACCTCTTGAAGGAAACTCCCTAGTAACGAGGATAGGTTAATACTTTAGGATTTTTAGAACTATTATTTTGGGACCCAACACTTAATATTCTTCTATGGCCCATATCATTTTGTTCTCCTATATTTTTATGACTTAATTCACATGATTTTTATAAACCCCAAATTCATATCTTCTATCAAATTCACATATTAAATTAAGAATTACTTAAATTACCTATATATTTCAATCTGCTTTCCTACAATGTATAAATTATAAATAAATAGTTAAAAAATTTAAGATGCTTATCTATTAATATATTTTATACTTAAATTTATGATTTTAATTTATCTTTCTTAAAACACAAAGAAAGAGAAAATGAATACTTCAAAAATAAAAAGCTCTCAGATTAAGATTAATCTTTTCTAATCTTAGAGATTTTTATTTTTGAAGTATTCATTTTCCCTTTCCTTGTGTTTGTATTTTCCCTTTTCATTATTATGGTTTTGGATTTCTTTGGTTATTTTTGTCTTTTATTTTTAATTTTCTTTAGTTCTAATTAACTTATCTTTTTGTCTTAAATGCTCCCCTCTTTTAATCTTAATATTTCTATTAAAAGTCTTCCTTCTATCTAATTGTGTTTTCTAGTTTAGTTGTCTTTAATTCTTTTGCTTTGCGTCTTTTAGTTTGTCTTCCTCTTGTAGTTTATTTTATTTTTATTTTTATTTTTTTATTTTTTGTCTTATCATCCCTTGTCCTCGAACTTTGTTCCTCCTCCCATTCTCCCTTTCTCTCTCTCTTTCTCTCTTTAGCTCTTCTTGGTCCACAACTTTATCATTTTTCTCTTTAGCTCTCTCTTATCTTGATGAATCATGGAGGGTGATTCAAAATGTTGATGAAAAAAAAAACACAATCGAATCCAAAAATTATACAACAACAATATTAATTATGTTATAAATATTTGGTATAACACTTATTAAATATTATACATAATACGTCCTTTAATTCCCTTAAATATATGAATTTAGTGAGGGATAAAGTAATTGGTCATTGCAACAAAATTTAATTTCAAAGTAAAATGTTGAGATAATTATTTTCCAATCACGAAATTTGTTAGCCCTTTTTAATACAACTTTTCAGCCTTGTTTAAAGCTTAATCTAAGATTTGGTATCTACAATTGATAATGAATTAGATAGTTAGGTAATTTTGCATTTTCTATCTATAGTGTTATGTGTTTGAATATCAATGAAGATTTAAACCACAATACACATGCATGGCAGGGCCATAAATTTGGAAAAGGAATTAATGCATCACCAGGGGGAGAGACAATAGGGAAAGGATCATATTGTGCTTGTGTAACCTTGTTTCAAAGCTAAATTGCTAATTGCATTGTATTGTTGTCCTTTAGAGTTTTAAAATGTACATCAATAATAGAAAGATCTTCATTACTTCTTGAACAACCTAAAGGCTAGAATAAGAGGAAAAACTCTACAATCAATCACATTGACCATTATTTATTTTTAATTCAATAATTATTTTTTAAATATTTTTAATTAAAATGTTGCATGATAACTTTGTAAAAGATAAATTTAATTTAGGTAGACAAATTTCTAACATGTAATTGATTGATAGATACAAATAGTAATAACTAGTCAAGAAATTCTCATTACAATAGTATATTCTAAGAGAAAGTATTAACACCACCTATATAATTCTTTGAAACATGTAATAGCTAGCATTGACTAGACTAGCTTACTTTGGTGCTTTGAATATGCCTCCTTTTAATAAGTAAAGCAAAAATTATTGAAGAATAGAGTCAATTTTTTGTGGTATCCATGGTATTTGTCACAATTGTAATCATTTCTATGTTTAAAGTTTCTAGACTAATTAAGATTAAAAAATTATTATAGTTGAACAAAAAAATTGATAAGGGGAATCATACATATTAACAAAAAATAACATGTTGATTTATTTGTAGCTTATGGTAGTGCTGTCACTTTGTGCCTCCCATTTCATTTCCCATCAATTATAGTCGATCTGAGAAATCAATGGGTTTATCATGCTCAAGTATCCCTTTGGTAGTTGTTTTATCCCTCTGCCAAGCTCCAGTCAAATACCCATTTGAAAAGATCTAAAAAAATGGTTGATTCCTCCTCTTTCTTCTTTTGGTCCTATCAAAACTTTGAGTCCAAATGTCTGTTTTCATTCCCAATCCCCACTTCTTCTTTGGTCTTTTCAAAAATTTAAGTCCCAAAAGTTCCTATCGCCAAGTTCTGTCACCTTGGTCATTTCGTAACTTCAAGTCCCAAAAGGACATCTGGACTAGGTCGAAATGTCCATTTCATTCCCAATCCCTGCTTCTTCTTTGATCCCTTCAAAAAATTAAGTCCTGAAAGTTCCTATCACCCTGAGTTCCTGTTAGAACTTTCGGTCCCGAAAGGACATTTGGACCAAGTCCAAATGTTTGTTTTCATTCCCATTCCTTGCTTCTTTGGTCTCATTAGAACTTTAAGTCTTGAAATTTCTTTTTGTCTTAATCCTGTCAAAACTTCAGGTCTCAAAAGGACATTTGGACCAATTCCAAATGTTCATTTTCCTTCTCGATCCCCACTTCTTAAAAAATCCCTTCAAAACTGTAAGTCTAAAAAGTTCCTGTTGCCCTAAGTTCTTATCGCCAAGTTCTTGTTGCCTTTGTCCTATCAAAACTTTGGGTCCCAAAGGAACATTTGGACCAAGTCCAAATATTTGTTTTTTTCTCGATCCTCACTTCTTTGGTCCTGTTAAAACTTTTAAGTCTTGAAAGTTCCTATCACCAAGTTCCTTTTGCCCCAAGTTCTTGTTACTTTGGTCTTGTCAGAGTTTTAGGTCCTGAAAGGATATTTGGACCAAGTTCAAATGTTAATTCATGTTTTTGATCTCTGCTTCCTCCTTTGTCCTATTAGGCCTTCGAGTCTCGAAAGGACATTTGGACCAAAGTCCAAAAGTCAGTTTTCCACTCCCTACTCCCATTCTCGTCACCTTTAGTCCTTTCGAGACTTCAGAACCTACATGGACTGTTGGACAATCTTGACAAATTTTCATGTTTCGACCCAAAAATTGCCTTTAATGTTGCAACAACTTTCTGAAATACCATATCTGATTCTTGGAGCTAAAAGAACGATTTTAAATAGAATTTATACCAACTCCAAGTGGAAATATGGTACCCATTCTTCATTTATGTTTTGTAGTCCACTTTTTTGTCAGAGGGCCATCCCTAGTTGTGATTTTATTGCAAATTTTGTGGTATTTTTTGTTCTTTATCCATGGATTCATCATTGTGGAAGCATGGCTATGATGTCAAGACCATTTTTGAGGACTTTCATCTCAATATTTGAATGGTTTTCTTACACAGCCACATGCCCTATATCTCTCCTATGATCTGCAAATGATATAAGGAACTTTTATGCTTATTGTAAGGGTTCTTTCCTATATTTTCTCTAGCGAACTTATGCAACCTTTGTATTCTACAATTGTAAAATTGGCTTTCATGCCTCAGTGTTAATAAAATCGCCATTTTTACCTCTTCTCAAGGCTTGTATCTTGTGTAACATTTGATACCTCTATGCATGCATGAAATTTCATCATATTTGACAAGTTGTATGATTGTGCTAATTTTTTGTAAGTGTTAATTATGGGTAATTTGTACCCCTTTTAGGATCTTTCAGACCCTAGCATTCATGCTCTCTTGTAAATCTAGTAAAATAGAGAACCATGTGAGCTTCTTTAGTGGTTTTGTTGATACTCTATGCAATCAAAGGCAATAAGAAACATATTCAATCTTGGTGCATCACCATATTTCTAAGTTCTTGTATCCTCTTCTCCCTTTCCCTTCTATATTTTGAGACATTTGGATTAGTGTAGAGTTATCCAATGTTGGGTTAGACTAGTATTGTTGCACCTACTTTTAAGAGGAAGCAAACCTTCTCCAAAGATCTTACCTCATCTGCAAGGTTCCACACCTTGAGGTTTGTTCCATTGTGTCATTAGAATGCTAAACCCAATGTTCAATAGGGTGCAATTTCATGTGACAACCATTTTTGGCAGGCCTGATGGCACAAATCAAGTTTGGTGACTTTAATTCATCCTTTTGAGAATGTGGTGTTGTTCTTAGCATTTTCAGCCTTAAAGAGGCATAAAAAAAATACCCGATGACTCTACAATCAAAGTTGGTGACTTTACAACAACTCATTAATCTTGGTTCTAGATTAGACCTACAAATTCATGCCCAAAATTCAAACAAAAGCATCTTCTAGAGGTATTTTTCAATACATCAAACTATCATTTTATGCTTCTAGAAGAAAAAATAGGCATTATTTATCACTAGTAAGGAGAAGCAGTGGTTTTGTAACTCCTTCTCCTAGAGCCCAATCCAAACCCCATTTAGTAGATTGCATCAATCTAGAACTCCTACCACTTAGATAAACATACCAATTTTCCATATGGTTATCCCTAGAAATTAAGTGTTTTCCACTTTTAATGGTGGTAGCCCTCTTGTGTTAGCCCAAAGGGATGACATACTAGCTAGTGCTTTAAAAATTATTACTTTTTCACTAGTGAGATAACTACTACTCCAATAGAACACATTCAAGGTGTGGCCAATATATGCTCTGTGTATAATATCATAGAAGACAATGTGTTTTTAGACTCCTAGCCACATCTTTGAAATAAAAAGCATTACAATGGTACAAAGGTTTGTAGCCTAATTCAATTCACAACTAGAATGATTTAGGTGAAAGGTTATGTGAACAATTTGAGGACAAGAGAGATAACTTTTCCTGGGTGAAGCAATTGGCAACAATTAAGAGGGCACCCCATGAATTCATGGGAGATTTTAACTTCAAATTTTAAAAGACTTGGGCGAGAATCCTTGCCTTGGTGAAGTCTTCTCCCAATCATGCCATACTATACTATTTAAGGGATTTTAACAGTGATGTGGATGTTATGATATAGTCTATGGGTGGGGTGACCTTGCCATTAGGGCAGAGAATTATCTAATACAAGTTGTGAAAATAGGTCCAAGGCCACCAATGCATTTATTCCTAGAGTTTCTTCCTCAACAACCTACATTGGCTCCTATTCCAATTGCATCTACCAATTAGCCATCTATTTTTCTTGCACCTCCAAATGAATTACATGAAGTTAAATATTTATTGAAATTTTTTGGTAATGAGTTAGTGACAATAAAGAGACAACAAGCTCAAAATAACAGACCTTACCAACCTCAAAATCAAAATTATTAGCAAAATAGACTACCATACCAAGGGAAAAATCAATGGGATTATGCCAAGCCCTTGAATAGTGTAAATCCAACCAATACCAAAATTTAAAAGGATCTTGTTCTAGTTTAAAATAACTTAGCTCAGGAACATGACTAGTGTTATTCATGCAATCAACCACATAATCAAAATTCTTTTCAAAATGGAGAGTTTGTGCAAGCTCTAGTGCTTGAAAATAAACCCTCAACTTCATGACAATAGCTTGATGCGAACTAGGTAGCTTGCGGTAGTCAAGATTAGATAAGATGGGACTCTATATTAGTCAATTGGAATGAGGTAGATCTATGTGGTCTAAACCAATCAAGTGTTGATGTAGTAGCTCAAAATACAATATTAAAAAAAAGAGCGGTGGATAATGGTACATCTCCCATACCTGGTCAAGCATCAAAATCCCAACCTCCTTGAGCCACTATAGTTGTTGGAACTAAATTTAGGAAAATTATGCTACAATGAAATCAATTTTTTTGTAAGAGTAATAAAGCACAAGAACAAACACAAGTCATCCAAAAAGAAAAGTTGGACCTTGCTATTCCAAAGGTTTCATCTAAGGTTGTTCCTCCTCCTTTCAATATAGTTGATCAAATGAAGAAGGCTAACTTGAATGTGACCATGTGGTAGGCTCTATCCATTCCTTCTCAAAGGGATTTGATGGAACAAGCTATGGAAGGGCTCAAGAAACTAAATGATATGCCATCAAAAGAAGGAACTACTCCATCAACTAGCCTAGTGCAACCTAAGTAAGAGGGAAAATTAAGTAAAATCATTAAGCCACCCCTTTCTATTTGTCCTTAATTATTGGAGATCATATAGTACATAGTTGTATGATTGATTTAGGGGTTGGCAACTATGTTATGCAAAAAAAGATAGCTGATCTTCTTGGCATTAAGTATGAACTTGTGGCCAAGGGAGTTGTACAATTGGATGATACTAATGTCAAGACAGTGGGTGTTATTAAGGACCTAAAATTGACCTTGCATGCATGCCCTATTTGCACTATGTTGCAAGACATTTTAGTCATTGACATCCTTGTCTTCTTTTCCATCTATTTGTCTAGAGAGTTCACCACTAAGATAGGTGGATATCTATCTTTTGATTGGTCCCATATGCTATTCAGGACCAGGTATGGTACCAAAGTTACCATGAAAGTTGAACCAATTGCAAAAGATCATATTGAACCCTACACTCCTAGCCCCATGAATATGAATTGCACATTTCATGATCAAAAGGAAGAGTGTACTATTCATGGACCTACCACTCTTTTGGAGGAGGTTCTTGATTGTTTGCTAGATGAATAGGGTAATGCATTTCTATTTAACCCACTCATTGAAATAGAGGATATCGATCTTGGAACTTACTATGTTCATGAATTGGATACTCCTATTCCTAATCTCATAAAATCTCAAGGACATCTAAAGGGTTTGTGATAGATATTTTTGATGACTATAGAAACAAGAATGGTGCGGGTGTTGGTGTAATGCCGATATCTCCAAGTAAGGAGAAGTATTACTTCTCTTTCAAACTTCAATTTAGTTGCACTAATAATGTGGTTGAATATGAATCCCTCATTCAAGGTCTCCAATTTGCACAAAAAAGGAAAATAAAATTGTTGGTCTTTGGAGATAGTGAATTAGTTGTCAATCAAATTAGAACTTAGAGCATAACCAAGAATAACCTGGTCAAATCCTACAAACATAGGGTTTGGGATTTGATTGAGGCTTTTGATGGATTTGGAATTCAAACTATCTCTAGAGGTATAAATAAGCATGTTGATAGACTTGTCGCAATTGGTGCTCAATTCAAAATACCATCACATATTACAAGAAAGGAGCATTATATTAGGTATGTTGTAAGGCCAACTATTCTAGAAACCAAGTAAATTAGCAGGTCTTTTAAAATGATCAGTAAATTGTCATTTTTCTTCAAGAAGAGGCATAACATTTTCCTAAAATCTAGTCTAAGTTGCAAGGCCAATATGAAGATCAGATTATGTAGCTAAATAGAATTTTTTTTTTTGAAAGGTCTCATCACTCTTGAGGTTGTCTTTAATTCAAATGAACAATTAAAGAAAAATAAAATGAACCTAATTGCAAACAAGGGTGACTACAAGCCAGTTGCAATTGCAAAAGGAAGATCTTTGAATCTGGGGAAGGTATGTTTTGAAGCTAAAAATGAAGCTTTCATTAAGCTTTGTTAGGTTTATGATGATGTGATTTCTTGGACCTATGAGGATTTAAAAGGTTTTGATCCTAACCTGGCCCATCACACTATTGAGTTAGACCCAGATGCTAAGCATGTAAGATAAAAAAAAAAGACATATCAATCCTAAGATTAAGCCTATGATGAGGAAGGATTTGATTAAATTAATAGAGGCTAGGACCATGTTTCTAATCAAAAATTCTTCATGGGTGGCAAACTTAGTCTCTTTAAAAAAAAAGAATGGTGAAATAAGGGTTTGTGTTGACTTCTAAGACCTAAATAGAGCCTCCCTAAAGGATCACTATTATCATTCTACAAAAGGTTAGTGGTTTAGAAATATTTTCTTTCTTAGATAGATACTCAGGCTACAATTAGATTCTAGTCCAAGATTTGGATCAACATAAGATAACATGTACTACCAAATGGGGTACCTATACTTATTGCAAGATTCCTTTTGGGTTAACCAATGTTGGTGCCACCTTTCAACGAGCCATGGACATGGTATTTCAAGGTGTATTCAAATTTTTTGTGTTGGTCTACTTGGATGACATAACAATATTTTCAAAACATGTAGGTGATCAGTTTAGCCACCTTGAAAAAGTCTTCAAGAAGTGCAAAGAGTATGGTATTTCCCTAAATTTAAACAAGTGTGTCTTTTCCACTGACTAAGGAAAACCACTTTGACACATTGTTTCCAAAGACTTTTTGGTCATTGATCCAATGAGAGTGGATTCCATCCTATCCATTCTACTCCCCAACCATAAAAAATGATTGCAAAGCTTCTTAGGAACAACAATTAATTTTGTGAGAAGATTCATTCCCCACCTTGCTGCTTTGGTAAAGCATCTCACCTCCATGTTAAAGAAAAATATGGTCTTCGGTTAGACCAAAGAAGGGAAAGATAGCTTTGAGGCTATCAAACAAGAAATTTCTTAGGATCCTACCGTTTTCAATCCCAAATATGACAAGGACTTCATTCTTTACACTTTTGGAGGAGAAGCAAGCACATTAGTTATCTTGACACAATTGAATAATGAAAATTTGGAGCAGCCCATTGCCTTCTTCATTGAAGGGATTAAAGATTATGAGACCAAGTATAGCTATGTTGTGAAGAATTTCCTTGCTATTTTTAGAGCATTGAAAAAATTCACACCTGTTCTCTAACATTAGGATCCGGTTCATGGTTCCCCATGCTAGTATTAAAGAGTTTCTTTTGAGCGGAGATATGAGTGAAAAAAGAGTTGGATGGGTCACTAAGGTTATGGATTATGACATTGATATTAAGATAACCAAGCTTGTGAGAAGAAAGGGGTTGTGTGAACAACTTGTATTAGAATTCAAACTCCTATAGAGGCTTCAGTTATCTTATAGGAGCACCAAGTACTCAACATTGACACTTAAAACAATTGGGTGAATGATATGACTACCTTTTTGTAAGAAGATAGATATCCTTCAGGTCTGGATAGGACCAAAAGAAGACATTTTAGATTGTAGTCTATTCCCTATGTTTTATAGATGGAACACTTTTTAAAAGAGACCTCAATGCAGTGTTGTTAAGATGTATTGAACAAAATCAAGTCAGTAGATTGTTAGAAGAATTCCATGATGGCTCATTAGGTGGTCATTTTTCTGTGAGGATCATTGCTACTAAAATAATTAGGGCTAGAAATTATTGGTTGATCCTATTTAATTATGCTCATACATGGGTGAAGAATTGTAGGAAGTGTGCTTTCTTTTTTGGAAAGAAAAGGCCAGTTTATCTTCCTCTCCATCTCGTTCAGGTGGACCAACCATTTACACACTGGGGATTGGATTTTAATGGATAGACAAATCCACCATATAGCATTGGTAATAAATGAATTTTAGCAGCCACATACTACTTCACTAGGTGGACAAAGGTAATCTCATTAAATAATACTATTGAGACTTCAATTTTGGAATTCCTTGAGGGAATTGTGACTAGGTTTGGACCCCTTCCACCATCATCTCTGATAATGCCAAAGATTTTGTTGGTACCCAAATTAGTGATTAGATAGTTAGGCATGGTCTACATTTGAGAATAATCAAATTATTACCCTCTTGGTAATGGCATGACTGAGTCTTCAAATAAAAACCTCATCAGGATAATTAAAAGGACTATTGAGGATAATCAAAGGTTTTGGCATGGAAAACTAAAGGTATCCCTTTGGAATGACAAGATCACTACCAAGAAATATATTAGAGATTACCCTTTCATGTTGGTTTATGGAAGGCAAGCAAGGCTACCATTATCACTAGAGTTTCCTTCTCTTGAGTTAGGACATTCTTTGGAATTTACATAAAATGATGTCATGATAGTGAGGTTAGCAGAGCTAATGTAGTTAGAAGAGACTAGGAACAATGCTATGTAGGCCCTTGAGACTCACCAAGCACAGATTAAGAGAGATTTTGACAAGTAATTTATCCATAGAATGTTCCAGGAGGGATATTTGGTGCTAAAGTGGGATACAGACAAAGCCAAAGTTGGAAGACATACCAAATTTGATGCCATTTGGAGAGGTCCATATGTCATCACCAATTGTAAGGAGGCCAATATATTCCATCTCTCCAAGTTGGATGGTGAGGTTCTCCCAATTCCAATTAATTGAATTCATTTCAAACCTTATTTCTATAGGGATTTGAAATTTCATGTACATATTAGCTTAGTTGTTTCTTTTCCAAGAAGTGTTATTACACACTCTACATTCTCCTTAAGGGAATGCATGATCTAGTTGTTTTATTTTCCTCTAAGTGCAAGCCTGCACATGTTGTTTTGTCATGTTTCTTTTTTGTGGAAAGCTAACTGTTACAAATTACCCTTATGGATCTATTCCCAATGGATTGATAGGGCACCTAGATTCCATGATTAGCAAGCAATCATCCCACATAAATCACCAAAATGTTGTCACTTTTTGTCTCCCATTTCTTTTCCCATCAATTATAGCTGATCTAAGAAATTTGAATGGGTTTATCATGATCAAGTATCCCTTTGGTAGTTGTTTTATCCCTTTTCCAAACTTCATGCAAATAGCCATTTTAAAAAATATCAAAAAATGGCTAATTCCTCCTCTTTCTTCTTTTGGTCCTGTTGGAACTTCGGGTCCTGAAAGGACATTTGGACCAAGTCCAAATGTTCATTTTCTTTCTCGATCCCCACTTCTTCTTTGGTCTCATCATAACTTTGAGTCCTAAAAGTTCATGTCACTTGGTCCTATCAAAACTTTGAGTCTTGAAAGGACATTTGGATCAAGTCCAATTGTCTGTTTCATTCTCGATCCCTGCTTCTTCTTTGATCCCTTTGGAAATTTAAGTCCTAAAAGTTCTTGTTGCCCCAAGTTCTCGTCACCAAGTTCCTGTCAAAACTTCATGTCCTGAAAGGACATTTGGACCAAGTCCAAAAGCTCATTTTTGTTCCCGATCCCAACTTCTTTGGTCTCATCAAAACTTTAAGTCCCCAAAGTCTTGTCACCAAGTTCCTACTGCCTTGGTCTTTTTAGAACTTCAGGTATTGTAAGGACATTTGGACCAAGTCAAAATGCCCATTTTTGTTCTTGATCCTCGCTTCTTCTTTGGTCCCATCCAAACTTTAAGTCTTGAATGTTCTTGTCGCCAAGTTCCTTTCACCTTGAGTTCCTATCACCTTGGTCCTGTCAAAGTTTTGGGTCCCAAAAGGACATTGGACCAAGTCCAAATGTTCATTTTTGTTCTTGATCTACGCTTCCTCCCTTGTCTTGTTGAGACTTCAAGTCCTAAAAGGACATTTGGACCAACGTCCAAAAGTCTATTTTTCACTCCTTTTTCCTATTCCTATCACCTTTAGTCCTTTCAAGGCTTTGGACCCCACACAAAATTTTGGACAATCCCAAAATATTTTCATGTTTCAACCTAGAAACTACCATTAATGTTGCAACAACTTCCCCAACTACCAAATCTAATTCTTGGAGCTACAAGAATGATTTAAATAGATTTTCTACCAACTCCAGGTGGATAAAGTGGCACCCATGCTTCACTTATGTTTTGTAGACTGCTTTTTTTATTAGAGGGTCATCCCTAGGTGTGATTTTATTACAAATTTTGTGGTAGTTTGTGTACTTTATCCATGGATTCATCATTGTGGAAGCATGACTATGATGTTAGGAGCATTTTGGAGGAATTTTAGCTTAGGATTTGAATGGACACATGTTTGCACTTGATTTGTAGGGGTTTTGGCTAGGGTTCGTTACACAGTCACATGCCCTATCTCTCTCCTATGAACTACAAATGATATAAGGCACTTTTGCACTCATTGTAATGGTTCTTCCCTTGATTTTATCTATCAAACTTATGCAACCTTTGCATTCTACAACTATAAAACTAGATTTCATTCCTATGTGTTAATAAAACCACTATTTTTACCTATTCTCAAGGCTTATATCTTGTGTAACTTTTGATAACTCTATTCATGCATGAACTTTCATTATTTTTACAAGTTGTATAATTGTGCTAATTTGTTGTAAGTGTTAATTGTGGGTAATCTACACTCCTTTTAGGATCTTTCAAACCTAGCCTTCATGTTCTCTTATAAATTTGGTGAAATAGAGGATTGTATGAGTTTCTTCAATGGTTTTGTTGATACTTTGTTCAATCGAAGGCAGGAAGACACATATTCAATCTTGGTTCATCATCATATTTCTAATTTGTTGCATCCTCTTCTCCCTTTTCCTTCTATAGTTTGATAGATTATGAGTAGTGTAGAGTTATCCAGTGTTGGGTTAGACTAGTATTGTTGCACCTAGTTTTGAGAGGAAGCAAATGTTCTCTAGAGATTTGAACTCATCTGCAAGGTCCCACACTTTGAGTTTAGATCCATTGTGGCGTTGGAATGTTGAAACCCATGTTGTGTTTATCATGAGTTTAATGTGGGGCTGGTATTGTTATAGTTGTGTAATGAATATTTTGAACATTATGATAAATCAACACGATGCATTGGGACCATTCAATTTATCTCAAGATTTTTTTCAATGAAATCAATATATAAAATTGATATATCATTGTAAGGGAATATTTTTTTAGTCTCTATTGAAAGCAAGGATACTATAGTCTTCAGTATTATTGAAATGTTGTACTTTTCTTTTTTGATGCGAGGAGAAAAATTAATCCATTTCTCTAATGTTATTTTTTCCCTTTCTTTCAAAAATACTTTATTTCTATCATTTTGATTGGTAGGATTTTTAAAATTTTGATTAAAAATATATAACCAATCAAATGACATGTAACAAAAAATTAAACCCAAGTTCTAATTTTTATATGTATGTATATTACACCCAAATTTCTTGCAAAAAAATCATACTCAAAGCTTTGGAATAAGGTGTGGACATTCATCAAAGCATAAAGGATAGAGTTATTTCATTAGGTGTTGTAGTTGGCATTGACTTGCTAGACATGAAAAAAGAATGTGGAGACATGCACAAGGCTCAAATGAGTATCAAAAAATTATACATAACCACATTTTTGGACCTCCCTTTCATAATTATTAGTAGAAAATACATTTTCTTCAAGCTCTATCATTGTATTGATAGGTATAAACTATACCAAGGAGTAACATTGTGTTTAATTTTTTTATGTTGTTTAGCTCTCAATATATACACCAATAGTATACATATCATTATTACTTATCTTGAACAACATGAAGGTTGTAATAAGAGGTGAAACTCTTTTGTAATCACATTGTCAATAATTCATTTTTTGAATATTTTTAGTTAAATAGTTTGCATGTTGACTTTGTAAAAGATAAATATTTAGTTCATAGAAAAATTCAAACCTATAATTGGTTTGTCAATACAACTAGTAATAACTAGTTAGGATATTATCATTACAATAGTATTTTCCAAAGGTAGGTACTAATAAAAATAATCATTAGTAAACTTTGGTGTGCTATTTTATTGTAAAGATTTTTTTATGTGGTTTCTAGTGAGAGAAGGTGAACTTGTTCTAGGTTCATGTTGATAGTGGACTAGAAAATAACCAGGAGTTAGTTGCAGTGACCTATAACAAGTGCATAATGTAATGTACTATATAAAATCTAGGTTGCTCACCACATTTTAGCATGTATTCACATCCAATTTCAAACACAACTATCATAAAACATCATCATTATCTTCCTTTCTATTATTATTCTATCATTTTATTATTTACTAACATCATTTTATAACAAATATTTCTATCTTCTATCATTCATTTTCATCCATGTGTCATAATCAAAAGAATACAAAATAAAAGCATACAATTGTAACCATCTATCTATGCATTATTATCACATAAAATATACATCCATAAATCATAACACATGCATCCATCATAAATAATGATCTATAAGAATAAATCATAACACATCCATATATATATAAATTCATCAAATGAGACAATCCATGAATCATGCCAAGAATCAAATATTATAATTGAATGTATGTACATCATCTATAAAATATAAAATGGCACATGGATTCATCAAATTCTATCATATGCTATGACTAGTCATACATGATTGTTGATATCCTCCTCTCCAATCTATGGCCTAACTAATGGTCTTGGTGATGTTGGTGGTTGTAGTTTCTTGTTAACCATGTTGGGTCCCAAAACCATGCTCCAAAATCCTAGAACTCAACTATTTGGGTAGGGGTTTCCCCAAGATAGAAAAATTAGGGTTCATCCATATATTATGGAGGGTTAAAGGACAATTGGTGAGAGTGGGTAATCTCCCATTTTCTTTGGGTTCATCTTAAACTTAGGAGGGTGTGTGTAGAGGTATTCCTTAGTAGAAATTCAAATCAAATAGAATGCATAACTAATGAACTTCACATCAACTATACCAAAATATGATGTTACCCTTAATAATTGTCATTAGACTAAGCTCAACTAGTTATAGTAAAGCCTCTTTATAAAACTAATGAATACCTTGCACATGTATTTGTAGATAAAATAATATAAAAATCCCTTGAAATAATTTCAATTATGTTACCATCGGCATCATTTGATCATAAATACAGTAAACATGACTTATTCAATGGTTTAAAAATTAGGTTTTACTTAAGGGTTTCCCTGGTTTATGATATTTAATCATGGACACCATATATGGATCCTAAAATTACTTCTTGTACTAACTAGTGATTGATTTGTATGATTTTAGTGTGAGTGGAGGATCAAATCCTTCACGTCCAATGCCTTATTAGGTTGTAGAGTAGCATTCAACCATCACAAGAAAAACACAACAATTAACAATAAAGATATAATGCATACAAATGAAATATAATTAGTTATCCTTCTCTCAAATCATTGGTATCCAT
This sequence comes from Sequoia sempervirens, assembly GCA_007258455.2. Lineage (NCBI taxonomy): Eukaryota > Viridiplantae > Streptophyta > Pinopsida > Cupressales > Cupressaceae > Sequoia > Sequoia sempervirens. The sequence continues at coordinate 222,621,399 of VDFB02373365.1, forward strand.
TCATAACAGTAAAAATACTATCACATTCAATATAATGCAATACATTAGAGTGTTGCAACACTCTTCAAATACTTGATATAATCACACTAACAACTATTTTGAGAGAACATTTACAAAGAATAGGGTCTTTCATACCTCTATGCCTTGAAACTCTCGAAAATACCAACAAATATCCAAGGAGACATGCAATTACATACATATGCTATAAAATCTATCTATTTGTAACTTAGAGAGAAAATCTAATGGTGGTTGTACTTTCAAAATTTGAAACCATGGATATTATTGCATTACATAGTAGCTTGAAAAATTCAAATACCAACCCCAAAATGAAAGGAAACATATAACAAACAATTCCATTGATAGCATAAAAAACATGATCCAACCAGCTGAAAAAGAAGACCATCATGACTAGTACGTAGTAAGGGATGACTAGGTAAGAGAAAGAAAATCTCCTAAAAATTGTGGCACAAATTACACTCATGAACAATCTCGAAGGTCCATTGGTACCACAACAACAACTTATAAATTCAATCCCTTGATGCATAATATCTCTAGTGTAGAAAATAAAAGGTAAGGGTGACAAGATTTGAGAGATGGAGATGAAATAATGGATACCATTAAATGCAATTAGCACTCCAATTATTTCACTAAACACATTAATGCAATTTAAAATTCTATTGCCTACACAAATAATTCATGTCCATGTCAAATCCATCCTTAGCTCAAACAAATACTATTGTAAATTCAATTATGGTAGTTGGAGTAGTTTAAATGTTCATTAATGGAATTCCATGAGTAATTACAAAAAAATAGCTGTAAAGTGAATTCAAAATGAAGTGCAATAATGTAGTGAAGTCTTACAAACTGAAGGTGTAGTATGATAGTAAAATCTTATAGAAGAGAAAATACTAGAAATAAAAAAAAAGTAATAGCTAGACAAGATTTAAAAGATCCTAGAAAAATTTAACACATAAATAGGCACACAAAGGGAAATGGAGAACAACATATTAGGAAAAATTAATCATGGAAACCCATAGGAAATATCTCAAATTGATATATGCAATGGGAAAAATAAAATCTAAGTGCATTGAGGTAAGGGGACTCATGCAAAAGAGGGAAAAGTGGGGTTGAGTTCCAAAAGATTGATTGTGATATACCTAAATCCCCTAAGAAAACACTCAAGTAATCTAAAAGTGAGGTCTCTCTTTACTCTCCCAACACAAAAAACATATAGTTATATTTAATATTATGTCTCTTGTATCCCATGTTGTGCATCTCCCAAATCCCTCATCACATTTGCTAATGCTTAGGACATGCTTTGTGAACACAACAACCTCTAGCTTGGTCTCTCACCCACAACCACTAATTGTTTGCTTGTGCAACATCTAATAGATCCTATAACTTATCTCCCTCTTCCTCGAGTCTATCTATCTTGTATATTATTTGCATTACCACCTCAGGCTCTACCTAAGTGACATCTAATATGGCTTGAAGACTATGACACTCTATCTTTAGAGGATCCCTCTACTGTACTACACCTACAAAATATTTTCATGCATTCTTTCTATGGTATCCCCTTCCTATGGTGACCTTGGTGGCCTATCCTTTGATACCTCTACCTAATTAAGTACATCCTATATAGGGATATATTTTTCATCCCCTCTATCATCTCCTCCTCTATCTCCCTTTGCTAGTGTTGCTACCATTTTCATTGCCAAATTTCCAATGCACTCTCCCACCTCCTTGCTACTATT
>VDFB02373365.1:222623252-222739756 GCA_007258455.2 Sequoia sempervirens
CCTAAAAGGGCCACTGGTTGTTCACCTTTTTTTTTAACTTATGGTAAAGAAGCTAAGTTACTTGTTTCAATTGAGTTGCCAACTTTAAGTTATGTTAAAATACTTTGGAGTTGTTGAATGAAGAACCTCTTGAAGAAAGGTTTGCACAGTGGTAGAGCTCGAGAAGAAGCGAGAAAGGAAGCTCAGGATGGTGAAAATACATCAAGCTCGGATGAAGAATTATTTTTGATAAGAGGGGAAAGACCATGTGATTTCATTGTTGGAATCTAGTTTCAAGTGGAATGAATTTAAAAGTAGACCTGGACGACATTCCAAGTTCGATGCAATGTGGGATGGGCCTTATGTGATCACGGAATGCAAGGAGCACAATGCATTCCAACTTTCCAAGATGACTGGCGAGGTGTTGTCAATCCCAGTTAATGGGATCCACCTCAAGCACTGCCTCTGAGATAGGTTATCTCGTAATTAAGTAGAGTAGTTTGCAAATAAGTGTGTTTCACACATTTAATTTCAGTAGTTTTGCTTTCCCTAAGCGTTGCTGCGCATGTTTCTGTTGGCCATCAGGGCCTATTAGTTTACTTTCAGTTCTATTTTGTTTTCTTTGCTGTTGTTTGGAGTGTTGTTGCTCAAATTTTATGAGTTTCAAGAAGTGGCAGAATTGACTCCGCACCCAATGAATTGTTTAAAGGCCACTGATCTATGCTTAACAGGCAAGCATTTAGCGGAAATCACCAAAATGTTACCAATTTTTTGCCACAGCTCGATTGGTGGAGCTAGCTGAACATTATTTTATTATGAGGTGAAATTGCAGATTGAGTTTAGGTGCTTTGCATCTTTTATCATTATTCATTAAGTGACAGTTGTGCATTTAAAAGAAAATCAAAATTTCAAAGTGTTTTTCAGATGTTCCAGAATTAAGTGAAGTATAGAATTGAGCATATAAACAATAGATAATTTTAAATGCTTTCATTTATTTCATGAAAAGACTCATATTTTATAAGGCTTCATTTGATTTCAAGAATCAAAATGATATTACAAGATTTGCATTGGAATGTATTTTCTTTTCAAATGAAAAGCATAAATTGAAATCAAATATCCACACAAGTCGTGGATGTGACTGTCACAATGTATTATTAATAGTACATTATACTATTGAAGATGCAAAAAAGAAAACATATAAGAAAGCAACATAATCATCATTGCCTATTTTGGCCGATGGTTGATGATGAATGATGCACCTTTGTCTTCTCTAGCTCCATCGACCTGTAAGAGAGAAGAGGGGATGTCAGTGGCTCCAATTATGAAGAAACCTATACGAGGCACCCACAATAATACAACCTACTATTAATCATGCATTGAAACAATCAGTCAAGTGCAGAGGAAATGAGCTAAAGAAGAAATATCATGATCATCATATTCTATTTTTATGCTAACATTGTTTGTTTCCTTGTGCAGGTATAGGTAAAGTCACGAAACTAATCATTATTCAAAGACCAAGCATGTGGAGAAAAATGGGCTCCCACAAGGGTAGAGCTCGGCATGCTGTCGTATTCATTAAATGGGTTGATTTAAAGAATACACCATCATATTCATCAAGTGAAATGAAATACAACTGAAAGAGTAAACAAAATTATCTATCAAGCTACTAAACCAACTGTGCATTCATAACGATCAGGTTAATTTTTCTGAAGGCTACAGGTGAACAATGAATTTAGTTCACTCAATTAATTCAACTGAGTATATTTATATCAAACATTGCTGCATAATTCAATTTCTGTGTTACTTGTTGATCATAATCATATATGTCATGCGAGGTTCAATTCATTCTTTTCACAATCAGGGATAGTGAACAGGCATACATCATGCCTTAATAAAGGGTTTTTGCTTTGATTTTCATCGTGAAAGAGAGAATATTTAAAGAACAGTTTGTTGAGGAGAACATAAAAATGCATGAAGAGTGTCAGGTTGAGGCTCAATAATGTGAAATAACAGACCATGCACTCAAGTGATAAATGAACTATTAGTTCTAACTTGACTGGCAATGCAGTGCAACATTAGGGTATGCAATAAGAAATGATCATTCCAGAATAATGAGGAAAGAGCAAGCATAGCAAAGGCGTCTCAGAGGTATTAATCATGTATGGAAGAGGTCAGGTACAGTGTAGTCCATAATAATATTACCATGTTCACTTTAGAATCTCTACATAAAGTCCGAGAACAGAAGGCAAATATTGCTATATGGTAAGGTTAAGGAATCCAAAAGGGAAATAGTTTTGGGTGTAAAGGAAAGCAGCATGAAGTCAATATTTAAGCAATACAAATAGCACATATAATTCCAGCATTTGTGAATTTATGGTTCTTTTCTTCATAAAGAGACATATGGTAGAGGTTTCAGTTTCTATTTGAATGTCAAACGTCAATATTACAATATCTGAATATGAAGTACTAGTTAATGAAAAGCTATAGCAGGTACATCTAGTTCACTTTGGATGAGATGATGTTTCAGATGGAGTTTTGTATCAGTTTTGGTGAAAGACAACAATCAAAATACAATGTTCATTCAAACTGCATCTGCAAGGGAGTAAAGGTATCAAACTGATAAGTGCGCACAGTTTTGATAAGAATCTGAACACATAAAAGTCATTTGCATAATGAACAGATTATACAGTGAGTTAGTAATCTACAGAATCAAGTTTAAAAAGGAATTCTGTGTGTAAAGTGAGTTCAGTGTCAATGAGCTGGAGGATAAGTGTAAACAAGAAACCAAAGGAGTAATCAGGTTTTCATTGAAATACAAATGGAATGTGTATTCAGAAGCATTTTATATTTTGTTTAACAGAGTGTCTACAATATTTCCATGAAGAAAGCTAAAGAAGGTAGAATACCATGTGAATCAGACTTTCAGCATTTCCAATTTACCCATTTGGGTGTGCTTTTTCAAGAACAGCAAGTTAGGTATTTTGTCATATGGGAGTTTTCAGACAATGTTGTTTTCTCTTCTAAGTATCAAGCACTTATATGGAGAAAATTAAAAAGACACAGAAATACCAACAAAAAGCAGAGATCATTGGTCATTCGAGTCAAACCCATAAGACTAAATACAAATGAATACACATATTTTGTTACTCTCACTGGGGTTTTCGTTTCTGAAGGAAAATAAAGGCAAACAACAAATACCCACGTTGGGGTTTCAGAATGCCAAGGAGATAAAATGAATATACAGGGTACCCATATTCAGGGTTCGCATTCAAGACACAATAAATGCAATAACAACGATAACCCAGGTGAAGGTTTTGCATAAAATAGCAAAAGACATGAAAATGCCAACTTCCTGTGGTGGGTCCAGCTTCAAAACGAAGAAAATACGATTTTTTTTGAATTCCCATGATACCCACAAGTGGATATGTCTTTAGATATACAAGAAGATGGATTTCCTATTTTGGATCGAGCCCAAAACTTCTAACAATGCTTTCTATAGTACACATATGGCGGCTTGTACATGGCCATAGTTTTAAAGTGAAAATGGTTGAGCTTTCTAGAGGAGAGAGTATGTATTTTAAATATAACTCACCACTTCGAATTTGTAGGAGAATGCTTATGGTGTGGCCAGGCCCATAGTAGAGTCTCAAACCCCATGGAAATATCCAGTGCAAGCTCGTGCAGGGTGGTCGGTAGACATAAGGAGTACAGAAACAAAAATATATGCACGAGAAATATACAAAGAAAATGCATTAGAGGTTGTGTATAGCCGCGACCATAAGGCCAGAGCGGGCAAAATGTAAAGCCATAGAAGTTGTGAACACATAGCTTACCTTGTGCATAGGAGGCGAAAGAAAAAAACCCATAAGCGAGCTCTCATGGAGTTTCCAGACAGAGCTTGAGTTCAAAGCTCATTTCGGCCAAAGGAATAGAAGCACAAGAATGTAAAGAAAAGTCAGAAACCATGTTGAACAGGCCGCGGCCTTGATGTTTTCTTGCTCCATGAGTAAAATAAAGAGCTATATTACAACAAATGAATCAAGCTTACCAACTACATGAAGGTGGAGATGGAGACCAAGCATGTGGATTCTCAGACCAAGCTCAACTGTCATGGCGACGTGCTCTCAGGCATAGCTCTTTTCCTTCAAAGTGGAGAGTGCGAAATGAAGTCATTATTAGGGTTTGACTTTGTTTTGTTGAAACCCTAATTCAACCTTATCATCATCTGGAATATTCGGTCTAAGCACATGGGGAAATTCGAATGGAATAACCTTTTCTTCATATTTATAAAGTCTAAATTTTAAATATATGTTTGGAGGCCGAGATTTATATGCCTAAGTTGAGCTTAGGGGTGATGGATTATTTGCCGAGGGTTTAGGCTTATTTATTATTGAAAGGAAAACTTAAGAGGAATGTTGATTGATAAGTGCCTTGAGGAGAATATAGTATGTCTTACCCTAAGTATTTGTTTTTTAATTGTTTTGAAGGAGGTCAATAATGAATATCTTATGACTTAGGGATAATATCAGGTTTTAGGGTTTCTGATTTCGATTGATTTTAGAGAAATCAATGAGAGATTTTGATGAGAGGATGATATGTATTATTGTGTAATATTTTTATGATTTTTTGAGAAAATCAAAGCATTGTAATGGAGAGATAAGAAGGTTTTCTTTTTTTGCAAAATATTTTTAATCTTTAATTGCAAAAAATAAGATAAATTGTAAAATCTGCAACTCTGTAAAGCAGAATCATAAAGCAATCTTCTATAAATTGTTTTATGATTTCTTGCTATTTTTAACAGATTTTTATTGACTTCTTCTCTTGGTCGGATTTGAGACTTATCTTGGAGAGATAAGGTGTTTTTTGGGCTTTTAAAGTAGATCCAGCCTATTTTTAGAGGCTTGACAGGTTCATCATAAAAGCAATATGCTTTTTTCTGCTTTTATGCAATTTTTGAGACAGTTTGAAGCTTTTTTCCTTGAGCTTTTTTCTGAGCTCAGATTAGGGTTTCTGGAGAGTTATGTCTTTCAAAAGACTTAGTTTTTTTAGCTCTCCCAATCATTAGTTCAGATTTGGGGTTCCTGCTCTTATGCATTTTTGGAGCTTGTGAACCTTTTGTACTCAATTTTGGCAGATTGACACTCTTTCAGTTTCAGTAATACAGCAGAGTTCTTCTTTCCATTTTCTTGTCTCAAGACTGGTAACAGTAGTTTGCTGCTTTGTGTTTTCAGATTTGAAGCCTTAATGTCCTACTTTTATGAGTTTTCTATACAGGTTTTCATGTTTTCAGGTTGTATGATGTATTCGATGCCTTTGAATCTTTATATGAATTATTGATGAAATCATGTATTGGTGAGATTGTAGTAACTATTGTAATAGAGGAATTGTTGTAAGTGTTAAGATCTAATTTCTGTCAGAAGTAACAAGTTAATCATCAGTTAGATTCAGGTTTTATTTTTAGCCTATCTTTTTATCCCTTTTCCTCTAAAGTTTTTAGGATAGGACTTATCATTCGGAGAACCAGCTCACTCTGGAGATTCCTTCTTCATTCAGATCACCCACATCTGAAGAAGGTTTCCATGTTTCAGTAGGTTGTTGAATATTGCATTATTGAGGTGCAAAATCTATTGACACTTGATAACAAATCTAATAATTCTGATATTTTACACCAAAAAATTTGCCATGCAACCATCCCTGCAAAAGAGAAGATAGTCTAAAGTTAATGACCCCATTTTTTTTTAAATGCTAATTCCATAACTTATTAAATTATGATTTTACTATGATTTCCAATGTAGACTCCTAAAATCAGAATATTGAACTTGCACAATAAAATCTGGAAATGAAATTCTCAAAATGCACAAGTCTAAAAATGAAATCTGATGAGATGTTGCTTTAAAATATGATTTTCAAACCTAGAAGTACAAATCTAACTTCACAAATGAATTCCGGAAAAAGACAATGACTACCCTCAACCTAGCGATATCTTCTTGAATTTTTTCTGATTTTTCACAAGAAAATCATCCTTAGTTCTCCACAAACTGTCACAAGTAGAGCAAATTCGCAAGTATAGCAAAACACTGTCACAATAAATAGGCAAAATCACTTTTATTTATGTCAGCCATAATTTGATTTTTTTTCTGATTTTCCATGTTTGTCAAAATTTCAATAAATTGTGCGTCGAAATTTCAATGAAACCAAGTTCGTTAAAATTTCAGCGAACGTCGAGGATAAAATTTTAAAAAATTGAAGATTACACATCAAATATCACAAGCAACCAACAATACATCAAATTATACATATTTAGTCAAAAAATTCGTCGGATTTTGCGGTCAAATGAGTTAGTGAACTATGCAAAAGATGTTTTTGTCTTCTATTCAAAGCATAAAAAAGGAAAATGTGGTAATGCTCTTTTGTTAAATTGGAAATGAAAGAACTGCATTAAAAGCTTTGGCTATTCTCCATGCAACAGATTCCTTTGGGTAATCATAGAGAATAGTGAAACCAAATTTTTCATTTGTTCCATTTATCCTCCAATGACTATAAGGAAAGAATAGAGGTGTGGAAGTGGTTGTTTATAGAAATTCCTAGAGTGTCTTGGATAATTGGATTTGCGTTGGGAAATTTTTTGTAGCCGCCAGGTTTTGGGTTGGATCGTGGTTTTGATAGAGTGTCAAAATTAATAAAGATTCCTTGAAATCTTTTATATCGCCATCGTGTTTCTTTGGAGTGTCGATACCTACAAATAAAGCTACCACCAATCGATGCAAAAAGGAGGGTGTCACTGATTTTGGCAAAGCCTGAGAAGGCCATGTGGGGCCTATCACCACGGTACAGATTTTTACCCTGAGCACAACCTCAATAAAGGCATTGACATTTTGATTTTAATTATTTTTCTTCTTTTTATTTTTGCAAAAAAAAAAATTTGATTGTAAAAAATATAGATATATATTTTTAAAGAAACCTCTGTACCTTGGAGAATTAACGCAACAGGCTGTACAGATTCTATATGACCATACAAAATTCTACATGGTCATATGAAATTTCATATGAAAAACCTTGCTACTATTTTTTTTTCTTTTTTTGCAATTGCTCCAAAATTGATGAAATGATAGGCATTCTTTAGGTTTTTGGTTGTTTTGAATGCAACAGTGATGCCCATTTCACCTCAGTATGAGCCTATTTTTCCCTCAAAATTGGATCTCTCAAAATTCAGGTAGGAAGTCATAGATTTGGTGCTTTGATACCATGTTGAAGTTGATGATTGAACTCCATAGCACCCATAAATCACTTGCAAGCAATTATCATATCACAAAAGAAAGATCAAAGCCATTGATATGCTTGTGCAACCTTGAGAAGAAATGATCCAAAAAAGAAACTGATTTTCTATGAATTAATCTGAATAACCTTGGATTATTGATTACAATGAATGTGCATGCTTATAAAAGAAAAATAAAGAAAACCCTAGATGAGGATTGCATTAATTGTGGCAAGTTTCTTAATCTCATGCAATGAGACAACTAGGCCTATAATTAGACCAATCTAATACTAAAAAAGAACTCCTAAGTTTAGCTTAAGTGAATAAAGTAATAATGGAATTAATAACTAATTAATGATTATTTAATTATCAAGTGATTATCCTAATTACTCCAACAAATATGACTCAAAACAGTGAAGATAAAAAGGGAGGGATACCATGCTCATGGAAAGGGAATGAACAATACTATTGGAATATAATGAAGAGAACTTTGAAACTCTTTGATATCCTTAAGGGAAGAAGAAAAGATAGCAAAAGTATCTAGTTACTTGGTGCAACAATCAGATAGGGAAAAATAGAATCTATAGTAGATTGGATAGATTCTATGCTAATGAGAAAACCTTATGCTTTGAAAAAAATAAACAAATATAATTATGTTAAAGTGGAACCAAAATATATGTTTGATCACTTTCCCATTGAAGCAAAAATCATGTTAAAGAATAATACAAACATAAATGGTGTTAGAAAGAATTGCATATTCAAACTAAATACAAAACTAAGTTAAAAGATAAAGATTGTGTTAATGGAATACTTACCCACAAGTACAACAATTTTTTTTCCCCAAAAGGTCTGCTAGAGAATATTGGAATAGGCTAATGTCAAATACAAAAATCCTTCTCCAAAAAATAGGAAAGAAGGCTGCAATGGAAGGCAAAAGATGCGAAGGTGCTTTACAAGATGAGTTGCTTGTTGCTGAAGAAGAATTGCAAGGCGATAACTCAAATGTTGATAAGATTCTTCATATTAGTGGTATCATACACAAATTAAGACATTTTTAGATTAAAAAGGCACAAGGTACAAGAGTAAGGCCTAGAGTTAATTGGGTGAAAGATGGGGATAAAGGCTCAAAATATTTCTTTATTAAGGAAAAAATGATTACTAAAAATATTGGTCCAATTGAGAATAATAGTGTATGACTACATGATACAAGTGAAATCTTAAAAAAAAATTGAAATATTTATCAAAAATTGTTTACTATAGAAAATAAATCAAAATAATGTAGACAAGATCATGAGATTTGCAAGAAAGTAGTCCCAAAAAATATCACAAATGAAATGGGGTTAATTTTTGAGAAAGATATTTCTAAGGAAGAAATACAAAAGACAATCTTATCCTTCCAGAAAGGTAAAGCACCTTTGCAAATTGTCCAGGCCAACAAAATTAGATACAAGTCCAATTTAGGTTGGATTGAGGAGGATTTGAGAGAAGTTTCTAAAGAAGCTATTGTTGAGGACTCCTTATGAGAAGACATTAATAGGGGAATAATAAAACTCTACCAAAGGGTAGAGACAAAGGGAATATCAAGAATTGGAGGTCAATCACCCTATTGAATTTCTTACAAAATATTGGGCCAAATTATTAGCTTGAAGGTTGACAAAAATCATCCCTTTAATAATAAATGACACTCAAATTGGTTGTAAAGAATAGATATATCTTAGAAAACCTAATTACTAGTTGGGAAGCAATGGATTGGGCAAAGAGAAGTGATACAAAAAATGGTTGTCTAAATTTAAGTGGAATAGGGAAGGATCAAACAAAATTGTTAGGTATTTGGGTATCCCCTTCTTTGCTAATCTCTCCCTAAAAGAAAATGTGGAATTTGATGTTTGAAAAGATTGAAAAGAAACTAAGAAATTGGAATAATAATTTCTCATCCTTGGCCGAGAGGACTCAAGTTTTCCAAAAATTCCCTCTTCATACTCAATATAGTATGCCTTTGTGTGGTTTTTTGCAAGCTATCAATTCAACAAAGTTCAAAAACTAATCAAAAATTTCCTCTGGTTAGATGGCAAGGGCAAAAGGAAAAACATTTTGTCATGTGGGAATGGTGTTGTTTGGAGAAAGACAATGGAGGCTTATGCTAAGTGAAAGATTTGAGATGGTAGGATATTGCTCTAGCCTCTAAATGGATCCTAAAATCTCTAAAGGCAATGAGCCATGGAAAATTATGATTAGGAGGAATGTACTTGAATCGGTGCCTAAAAGATCCAAACAATGGAAAAACCTATAGCCTCATGATATATTATTTGGTAATTTTAGTGTTAAACCATCTAGGTCAAATGTCTTTGCAAATATATGGAAAGCTTATGAGTCTACTAAGGGTCTAATAAAAAATTGTAATGCATTTGAGGGAGAAAAGACCTATCATGGATACAAGTCAATATGGTGGAACATAATGTATAATGATAAACCACTTGTTCTCTTGCAAGGTTTTTTTACAAAAAATGGAATGCCATGTGAATCTCTTTCTTGAATGATATAACATTTAATAATAAATTAATCCTTGGGAAATTTTAAAAAATAAATTCATGCTCAGTGATATGGCACAAAGAACATACTCAGTCATCAAGAAAACTTGGAAAGATCTAGGAGCTCCAATGGTAATTGTTGGCAAGCCTAAGAAGCTAGAAAGCCTTAAGTGGGAAGATGATACTCCCCTTTTGAAGATAAAACCATACAATATTTATAAACTATTGTATGAACCCCAAGATATTTGAGGCCAAGTCAATAGGTTTTAGGGTTTAAAGTTGGGTAAACTTGAATGGTCGGGTATTGTCAAAAACTATTGGTTTAAGTTAGTTGAACCTAAAAAGTGTTGTTTCATGTGGTTATTAGTTATTGTCAAGCTTGTTAATAATTATTCTAGTGCCATCTATAATGTTTGCAACTGTCTTGAGGATTTCAACCATATTTTCTTCAAGTGTAAGTTTTCCTTAAAGGTGTGGTATATTTTTATGGGAAATATCAAGGGATGGGATTGTAGAAATAATTTTTCATGGTTTCAAATCCTTTGTGACTATGTTAAAGGTATATCTACTAATGTGAATAGGTTTTGGAACATTTTTTCTATTGAAATTTTGTGTTTCATTTGGGAAGAAAATTGATGAATTGTACAAGGGCAAGAGGAGAATCCTTACTAAGTCTTGTGATAGACTCATATTTTTACGTGTTGTTGGATAGGTAACATTAACTTTGAAGATTCTAGTCGAAAGATTTGTAAAAATAATTGATGGAGCTGCAAGCCTCTTTAAGGAGGATATACAGGAGTCAGACTACTGGCCATAAGACCTGAGGCAAGTGGATGAAAAATTTAAAGGAAACTACATAGATTTTTAGAACAAATACAACAAGCTTCATCAATATGAAATTAAGAGGGATGAAGCAATAAGGGACTTGGAAGTTGCAGCTAATTTTTTTGGCAATAGTGACTGGGAATACATATCCCCTCCAATTGGGGTGTTTCCAGGAATTGACTCCTATAATCTCAATAAGAACTATACAAGTGACAAAGATTAGGATTCTGGAAAAAAATGGTTAGACTACATGATGTGAACAATGTAATAGTTTGAGAAATACATTATTATATATGCTTTGTTCTTGTAACCCTTGGAGTAGGGTATAGATGGATTTGGCTTGATATTATGTCCGTAATTGGATGTTTTCTTTTTTTGTAATCAAACTTCAATTTAAAAAAATATAAATGTTCAAGGCCTTGAAAAGGATGGTTTTAGACTAGGGCGCCCAATGCTTGTCCATCCCATTTTGGCTAAAATTTAAATATGTCAATGTCGACATTTTAATATTTGAAAATCCAAAATTATTTGTTAGTTATCAGTATTTGATTTTTAGGAAATTAGAAGAATTGCATATAAATACAAATCATTTTCGTCATTTTAGTCCTAACAAGCTAGCATTTTTCAAATAAGGAAATTGAGATCATAATTGAGCATCCTAAGAGTAGCCAAGAGAAAAATTATAACAACATTATTTTAGTTGAAAGCATCATATTAGCAATGCATCATGTTTTCATATGAGTTTGTTCTTGTTTTATGTTTATTTGTTTTGTGGTTACTAACACTTGCAACAAGACTTCAAATCAACTATCAATTTCTCCTTGAAGGTGATGAGTACATACTTTAGTCCATCAAGGAATAAAGATCTAAGTGGTGAGTTACAACAATTTCCAATTTATCACTTGTTTATCATTTAGCCTTTGGCTAATCAAGGGTAATCTCTTTTTTACATCATCATAGCCGTTGTGGAGGTAGAAATACCAAAATAGGGTTTGACTTAGGAAAAACCTTATACAACACAACTCTTCCCCCTCTTTCATGTGGCAAGTTACAAATCTGAAGTAAATTGGAGGAAGATTAAGGACTTAATTTCCTATTCATGCATTCAAGCCCTATAAGTTATCAAATTGAGGAAAGTGGATTTTATTAGCGATAGACAAAGTTTTGACAATGAGTCCAGAAGAGAAAAGCACACAAACTTAGGAGCAATAGAAGAGTGAAATCAAACCTTGAGTAGTTGTTACCCAGTCTAGGGCATCTAGTTGTTTCAATCCCAAATTACATATGCCAAGTTATTTTGTCTCTGCCCTCTGTTGTTCTAAACTCTATTCTTGTTTATCGGTTCTGTATTTTTTAGAAATCATCTCAATTTGTTGCATTTTCATAATTAATCTAGGAACATTAGTGCATCATCAAATTCAGTCAATTAATCACATCAACATCATCCCCCAACAAAAGGATTAAAACCCTGATCCACCATTCTGGCTCTTCCATTGATGTTTGTAGCCAAGTGGGTATTGAGATCACTTTTAATCCTTTCTCTATTTGTTGTATTGGAATAAGTGTGATTTAGGCCCTAGATCCCTTTTTCCAATATAACAAATTTTAAAATGGGTTCATTTGACAAGTCCGCCCTATAATGATTGTGTACATATAGTGCACATTTTTAGTTTCTAAATGCAAATCAACTACTCAAAGAAATTTTTATACTACTTAATAATACTCATAAAGTTCATAATGCTTTAAAAATAATTAAAATTCTCACATCCATAAAATTATCACTAAAAAATTATAAATCTCATCAATTATCAAATTGGTTTATTAAATGTTTACACAACCTTTCATGAATTGGTTTGAGAAGGTACCCATGAGCCCCATGGATTTCAACATCATCAAACCATGTACAAGAAAAATGCACTAATTATATAAATAAAATATCTTATCTTTTTTAAATTAAGATAGCCACAAATCAAGTATACAATTATCAAATTGGCTTATTAATTTTTACACAACCTTTCATGAATTGGTTTGAGAAGGCACCCATGAGCCCCATGTATTTCAACATCATTGAACCATGTATAAAAATAGTGTTCTACGGGTACATGCCCCCCAAATCCCCACGTTTTCGAGATGGGGACGTTGAGCCGAGACATGGGGATGGGTCAAGGATGTCCCCCCTTGGTATCTCCATCACCACTAGATTTTCGAGGATGGTTGGAAGTATCTGAGATGTCTCGGGGATGCCTAGAAGTCTCTGAGATGTCTTGGGGATGCCCAGAAGTCTCCCAGCCTGAGATATGCAAAAGGTGTTTTTTTAATCTTTTTAATGCTTGGAAATTCATACCTTGAGCCGGGCCCTAAAGGAAAGTGAGACCCCTACATTGCTTCTAACCTCTACAAAACACTCTCAAATCCTTTATTTTTCTCATATTTGGTTTTTAATGTTTTGCAATAGCTAGGTGAAGAGGAGAGAAAACAGTGAAAATAATGAGTGATTAGAGGCCTCCCTTCACCACATTTTGACATTTTGTACTTATTTTGATATCAATGTATCATGCTACTCAATGTAATCATCTTTATGATATTTTTGATATAATATAAATCTCTAATTTGACATTTTCATTTGTCAAATTTTATTTAGTATTCAAGTATTTAAAATGTTAGTATTTAAATTTTTTCTATTTTACTATTTTTTCAAAGTGTCATTTGAAAATAATTCTTATACATCTTTTTATAACTAGAGTTTTTAAAGTACTATATGTATATCAACACCACCCCCTCGTTGCCCCACGCCGTCGTCCCCTCACTGTCGCTTTGTCTTCCCCAAACTTAGACCCTTGGTCCCCTCGTCCTCGCCAAGGGACCCGTCCCTGTTAGGAAACTCTGTGGAACACTGACAAAAAATGCACTAATTATACTAACAAAATATCATTCTCTTTTTCAAATCAAGATAGCCACAAATCAAGTATACAAGCATACTTGCATTCATAGCATTTATCACAACATTTAATTTTTTTGCAATTTTATTAAGAATTTATTATGTTTTCAAAGGTTGGGGAGGAAATAAGCATGCCACATTTTTTTTGATTTAGGAAACCAATATTTATAGATAGGGTTTTTCTTCGATGAAAAAAATTGAGGACTAACAATTAGGCAAATAATGTACATGCAACACATCCAACATAAACTTTATTATTTATATTACAAGGAAATCATTCAAAATGGAAAAAAAGGGAAATTCTCGCAAGAAAATATGATATAGGTAGAAATTTCGACCAAAATGTAAAAATCTTCCATACTATCATATTTTACATAATCACTAGTAGCCTCATCATTATCCTCATTTCTACCTCCTTTCATTTTTATTGTTGTTTCAAATGCATTCTCCAAATACAAAGGTCTTCATAGCAAACAACTCAAATGAAAACCCTAGATTCTTCCCCACAAAACAATTGACAAAGAGACATATATTTATTGTGAAAAATGCAATATTAGCAAATTATATTAAATTGGTAAACTTACAAAGACCAAAAATTAAGTATAATATTTGACCAATATATTTATATATTATTTTTAATTAATTGTAGTGTAAAATTATTTATATATTATTTTTAAATCAATCATAATATAAAATTTATATAAATTACATCACTTGAATAACAAATGCCAAATGATTCAACACATCTTTTATTGGTATATTAATAAAATATTATATTTTACTAAATTTTCTTATCATGAAAAGTTTAAAAGTTGACAAAAAATAATAACATATTATTTCCATAGCACAAAATAATAATTAAAAACTAAAGACATCATATTTGCATAGTCCACAATATTATGAAAGAGTTTTTATATTTAACATTATAACAATTTTGTTTTGTAACGCACTCCATTACATATTATCAAGTTGACAAAACAAAAAAAAAGACACTCATAACGATGGATTAAGAATGTGATCCAAAACATTGACAAATTTTTTTTCTTACATATTAAATCCAAAAAGTCGCATTAAATAATTAAAATAAAAATAACTTTCACACAATTAACCAAAATATTCATATAAATGAATGAGACCAAACAAAACCAAAAACAAACACTGATAATAAAAAGGGTCTTACTCTAATTCGGCTGCTTTAAAATTTACTAATTAATATGGAGGGTCGTGGGACGTGACAAGAATACCAGTTGTCTTCAAATACACTAACTCCCATATAAAGTTCCAGACTTCGTATTACATTGAGATGGACCCTTGAATAGATGGGCCGACTGACGCTGAATGGAGGGTAAAGACCAGGAAGGTGTGGATATGTCCCTTACCCACCCAAATAAATAATTAGGGTAATTGCCGCTTTGTCATTGTCAAAGATGGCCAACTGACAGTGAATGGAGGACGGTAAAAACTGACTGCGGATACTTCCAAAAACTGGTAGATGGGGTGTGGGAACTGGTGCTTCAAACTGAACAGGGGAGTATTGTGTATTAATCTTTTTGTGTCCCGTAAAAAAAATTTCATGTGGTCTGTAATACTGTCATGAAGAAACGTCTTTTATTATCATGGAAACAGAGGAGACTAGATTTTGTGATCTCTTATCTACAACTATACTTTTGTCATCCGAATTCTATATCGACAAACTCACTGAAATGTCATTAGTGCAAATCCCCGGTGATACAGAAAAAGACGTCAAATTATACGCAGTTAAAGCTTACCTAGTGCCAAATAATAAATATAGCAAAAGCCACTTGTTCTGGCTCAGACGTCATACTTGATCGGTGATGGCCGCATGCTGGTTAGGAGAGATGTATTTATAATCTTGCGTTTCCTTTAATCTGGAGGTCAAATGTTGAATGGATAAGGCCTACATTATTAAAAAAAATATTAATCAACCAACTGTATCCATGGCACACGGTAAAGCTGCTACCTCTGCCAATCGACTGGAAAGCAGGTTCCATGTGATCTGTCTGTCAATGTTCCTTTGCGAGACTTCGAGTTACCCTTTTCAGGCTTAATTCAATATAAAAGTAGGGTCTAACCTAGAATTTTGGCTGCTGTGTGCATCTTCTTTTGCCGAGCCTCTGGCGGAACTGTGGATTCTTTACATTTTATGTTGAGTTTGTTATTGGGTTCTCACTTGAGCGGTTTTCCTTCTCATGGGCTCCACCCCCTGCTGGCATCTATTGTTGTCCATGAGGTAGTGTTTTCTCGCTTTGTCCCTGTTTGTCAAAATGGAGGTGTGAATATTTGTCTGGATCTCGATTCTTTTCGTCTAAGATATTATTTGTCTTGTTCCTATACCAAGATATGATTTATGATGAACTGTTTTTCTGAAATTGAAAGCTTCTGGATTAGGATTAAACTGTGTGCGTTTTTCTGAGTCAAGAAACTTCACCAATGAAATGGGTCATTCAACAATAGCAAACGTCAGAGCTACAGAATACAAAATGGTCCCCCATTATGATCCCATGTAGTTTCCCATACCATTTTCAAATGCCAAATTATTCTTCATATGTGAAAAAAAACAAAGAGTAGATTGAAAAGGCGTCCAGTCCACACTACGATTGAATACAGAAAATTCTTCTGGTAGCAGAGAAATCGAGACAAACCTAAAATTTCAGACCATGTGAAAGCATTCTTACAGGAAGAAAATATGTATGAACAGAAAGAATTTAAAAACGGCGAGTCACAATTCTTGGAAGAAAAGCCATATTACGCGCTAAACTTGTTGTAGCGACTTGATTTCTGAGACGAAGAGATCGAAGTTAGTAAAAGAGGATCCTCCCGGGGCGACCGCTGCTTGGGCAGCTGCCCTTAGTTGTTTGACCCTGGTCCTCAATTCTTTTCCCTTGTCGTCCACCATCAACATCCTCACCACTTTGTCGACATCATCCCTGGTCACCAACCAGTTTTCTTCAATTCTCTGAGGGGCTTCTACTGCGATTTTAATCTCGTCCACCACAAACTTGGAATTAAACGGTTGCTCTGCGTAGAGCGGCCAGGCGATCATGGGAACACCCATTGTGGTGCTCTCCATCACGGCGTTCCAACCACAATGCGAGAGAAAGCCACCCGTAGCAGGGTGCGCCAGAATGCTCAGCTGCGGAGCCCACCCTAAAATAAACATCCCCTGCTTCTTTCCCACCACGCGGTCGTAGAGCCCCGCGGGGAGAAAGTCTAAGGCGGAAGAGAAGGGCTTCTTCGCCGAGTCGGAAGGGTTGCGTAAAACCCACAAAAACTTCACTCCGCTGGCCTCCAAACCAAGCGCAAGCTCTTCAATTTGCACGCTCTTTATGGAATTCTCGCTGCCGAAAGAAATATAAAGAACAGAGGACTCTGCCTGCGCGTCCAGCCACTGCATACACTTTTCCTCCTCCGTGTTCGCCCCCATTTCCACGGCGGGCGCGATTCTTTTAAGCTGACGATTCTCGAAAACTTCAGGCGGGAGCAGCGGGCCGATGGTTCTGAGCGTTCCGTTAACCCTCTCAAAGTGATCGGCGAACACCCCGTCGAGCTCGTAAAACGAGTTAACGATCGTTCTCCAGCTCTGCTTGTTCCCTGCGCGCTGGCGCAGCCAGAACTGATGCGTCCCATTGTCAGGCGTTGCCTCGGGGAGCTCAGGCAGTAGCTGAAGGCGCGTGAGCTTTACTTCCTTCGGCACGCCGGGCACCTCGAAGCGTCCCGACGGCGTGCGCGTGAGGTTACGCGGAAGCAGGTCCCAAACAATCTGCTGCACGGATTCCGAGAACATGCCCGACGTCTCGAAATTCACTCTGGGAATACCGAACTTTTGGGCCACGGCAGACGACCATCCGAGCAGCACGTCCGCAATGAGACACGCCGGTGGGGGCAGCGCAGGGCTTGTGTTTATCTCCCCTTGCAAGAACCGCCCCAAAAATCGCTCGAAGTGGTACTGAAGGCCCTCACCGGCAGCCAACAAGGGGGGAAGCTGATGCCACTGCACGCTGTTACTGTTTACTTTGCCCAGCGTGAGATGGTCTTCCGGCACCTCCACTTCAACCAGATGGATGTCCAGCCCGGCCTTCCGGGCTTCCTCCACTTTGTTCCGCAGCGAAGCGATGTGGTGAAAGGTGGTAACAAAGCTGACGGTTAAACCTTTTGCAGCCAGATTTTTGGCCAACTGCATGAAGGGAATGAGGTGGCCATGCCCCAACGACGAAAGCAGCATTACATGCACCTTTGCCTTCTCCGCTCCGTTGCCACGAATGTCACCCACAGCCGGCGCCATGATTATTCCTCAAACAACTTGAGAAGCTTAGTTTTCTCAGACTAGAGAGAGCCTTCAATGATTCTTTGCACAAACAGGTGAAGGACACAGATATATAATACAGTTGCAAATGTCTGAAGTGGTCACGAATCTGTACTCCAAACTTTCTGGAATGAATCCGCACGTTACACGTATAGGAGTTTTTAGCTCCCTTGGTGAACGCCTGTATGGTTGGCCCGACGTAATCATGACGCAATGATGATCTCAGCTTCGACGCGATTAAATTGCTTTCCTTTACCCTACCGTAGACTAGGGCGGTAAGAAGATTCGAACTCGTGTTGCGTCCGTTACGTTCTTACCAGGTTACCATACCAGAAAGCCATATACTCCCTAGTCCCTTTTGGAGTCTTCCCAATATTCCTGAATATTCCATTCTCCCTTGGCCCTACTCTTCCTAGTCAAAGCCCTCTCTAAAAGGGAATTCGTTAGTCTTTGGTCGTTTGGAAGGTAAAGTTTTAATTTATGGATGAGACCTTAGTTTTAAAGAAGTAAAATGAATCCTCAAGGAACGATATTATTTTCATTTATTATTTTTTAAGTTTCCAAGGAAAATAAATCTTAATTTATCAATATTTCTAAATATTTCATTCTCTTTTGGTTTTACTATTGTTAGTCGAAATTGTGTAAAAGGGAATTTGTTAGTCTTGATAGTTTGGAAGGTAAAGATTAATTTATGGATGAGATTTTGTATGCGTTCTTTGTATGCAACTGATTAGAGGTGCCATGTATGCCATCACTGTTTCTTTATGAGTTGATGATAGACTCATATTAATTACCACCTTGAGGAAGGGGGAAGGGAAGGGAAGGGAAGGGAAGGCAATGAAGGCCATGCAAGGGAATTTAGCAGAACTATTGTAGGAGTCACATATTTCTTCTACAATATGAGGGCCCTTTGGTATCTTATGCACATAGTCAAAAGTTGTATTATTTTTTGTGATAGGTGGAAATATCTCATCATTATCTATTTCCTATTTTTCAAAGATAGAGATCCTTTAAGTAAGTTGTGATTATGCTCAACTTTTTCAAAATTCTTAATGCTATTCATTCAATGTTTTCTATTTTGTAGGCCTATATGGAATTCTTATTGCAAGAATAATTCAATAAAAAATTGTTACATTACATATATTTGTATCATTTGAGTGTTAAAACTATTTAGTTTCCATGTTGCCTACTTTTTTTTTCTACTTTGGTGTGCTTCCACCTAGTAGTTTGTATGCACATCAAAGTGGAGGCAAATGTAACAATGAAATTGCATAATCGTATTGTTTTATCTTATATTTTGGATGTATATTTTGATTGAAGTGTCCTAAATGCAATAATGTATACAAGTGGCATATTCGTGTGCAAATTCAACTCATAGCATGCCCATATCCTAGTCTCATCATCACATGTCCCTAGAGATTCAACCTTGATGCCTAAATCACACATTTGTTATCTTGGATTAGATCCACATGTGTGGACTTGACTTAAGTCACTTTTGTAGTCATATATATCTAAACCTTAAAAAAAAAAACATCATACAAATTCCCTCCTAGCCTTAAGGAGCTTACCTATTGCATATTAGTGTTGGTTTCTATGCTTGTTTCATTTAAAGACACTCACCACTCATTTCAAAATCATCTAGAAGTTATACGAAGACATGTCATTGAGATTTATATGAGAACATCATAGTATATTATTAGAGAATTATGTCAATACACATCACTCTAGGTCCATTGCACAATTACTTATTGTCTTCAAACCTTTCACTTATAGAGTTGTAAAGCAATTTTGACTAGAGGTTTGTTTGAAAAGAAATTGGTCTTCATAGTTTAGTAGATTTTTCAAAATTGTTCATAAACACTACATTTCCATACACAAATTCAAGTCCATTAGAATAAATCAAGGCTAACAAATTCTAATAATTCATAGTTTGTTGGATCATATCTATGAGTTATAGTTTAGGTTTTCATATAGGTTCAATTTCACACTTGTGTAGGTGAACCTAAGTGAAGAATAATTATTTTATAAAATATAAGATCTTCATTTGAGTAAGTACTAAAATTCTAACAGCTTGACAAATTAGTTTCCAACATCTGTCACAATTATTTATTTTTGGTCGGTAAGCACAAGATTTTTAGCTTGACCCAAGTCTAGGTGAAGCCACAAATGGGGGACCTCATTAATGCATCATGAACACACAACAACTCAAATAGTCAAAACTCGTGAGCATAGTAGCCCAGTAGGGGTAGGAAGCTCGTGAGCACACTAGCCCAATGAGGGTTTGGAGCACAATCTAGAACACTAAGGTGCTTGGCATGAACACCAACATTATCAATGTGAAGGTTCAAACCTACAAGCATACAAGATCATTGGGGGCACAAAATCCACGATCACAATAGCCCAACAAAGATTTGAACCTTGATGACAACAACAACAACAATGCCACAACTTAACTAGCACACTATGAGATGAACCCCATCTATCACAACATATTTTAATCATCAAATATCAAATTAAATATCGTATTTGAGTTTATTTCAATTCCATAATTAATTTCAATAATTTTATTATAAATCCCAACTCTTAAATCTTAAATTTTTTATTATTGTTTAATTATTTTTTAAATATTTATTTCCATTACAAATATAAACCCTACAAATAATAAAAGAATCATCTATTTTAAACACTATATAAAAGTATTAAAAATATGAGAAAAAAAATCATTTTAAAATTTGTATACTAATTGTAAAATTATTTTTATAGATTAACACAGATTTAATCCTAGTAAATATTTCAGCATTACTCAATTAAAAAAGATAAACCGACGGTGGTTCCCTTGGCGGACGTGAAAGGCTTATTACTATTAAAATATTTGCGTAACTTGTCTTTGACGACCGGGACGGAAGTTTCCATGCATTTTATGAACAATTCAGAATTTGAGAATTTTGGTTTTGGACATCGTCAAACAAAATAATTTTTTATTTTTTAAGCAAAACATCATTTATAATTTGTCAATTAATGTATTGTAACGTCCACAAATAAATTATCTACTATACTTTTTTTATTAATAAGAAATTTAATCAAACTTATTTATATGGAATTCTAATTTTATTTATTATGTCGAAGGTGTTCCCTCTAAGCAATATATAATCTATGATTTGTCAATTAATATATTGTAATCTTCACAAATAAATTGTCTACTATACTTTTTTATTAATAAGAAATTTAATCAATTTTTTTTATATGGAATTCTAATTTTATTTATTATGTTGAAGGCGTTCCCTCTATGAACGAGGCGACATGTAAAAGCGTAACGATGGCTATCTTACATTCGTATCAATGCAAGAAGATTAAACAAATCTCAACCGTTCATCATTTTTCGCCATTTTTTCAATTGTTTTTCACCCTTTTTTTGCTCTCTCCTGCCACTATTGGTTTCCACTCCAAACTCTTCTTCACTAGTATTGACCTTTCACTTCTCCAATTTGACGAGCCACAGCCTAAAAATAAGGTTTCCATAATGGTTTTAGAGTATGTTTATTAAAATGAAAATTATCATGAAAATCCTAATAGTGAGCACATTTAGGTTTTAACAATACAACATCCTTTACCTTATGTAGTTAATCAACATAATTAATATATAATTTATATTTTATATAATAAAAAATAAATTATAAATAATATAATTATACTACTCATTACTATTATATATTATATTCTTTAGCCAAATTATTAAATACATATATAAAATTATTATAATAAATAATTGATAATTATTATATTTTTATATAATACAAAATATAATTAAGATTTTATATATTTTATATATTTATATAGATTAAATTATATATAATATAATTATATTTATTATTATATATAATAGTATATATAGATTATATTATTATTATTATATATTATATATTATATTCTATAATAAAATTATTAAATATAAATATGAAATTATTATAATTAATAATTAATATATTTTATATAGAACAAACTAAATTAATATATAAAAAATCTCATAGTTTGATTGATCTTTGGATAGATTAGGAAAAATGAAAAGAGCTATAGGGGAAGAAGATCCTATATAGAGAGAGGTATATATACTAGCACTTGCGCCTAAAGGAGGTTCAAGGATTACGCTGATAGAAAACTATATGTATGTTAATATGTTAAAGAGTATGTGTTTGCGTATGGATGTGCTACAAATTCTAGTTGCATGTGGCTAGATTAAACAATTAATAATAAGTGCTAAATAATAGAATTAAATAAATTTAGACAAATCTAGATTTCTTCTTTAAATAAATTAAGTATTATCTGATTATGAAATATTTGCATACAAATTTAAAACATGAACCAATGCAAATGAAAAAAAAAGTTGCCATCAAATTGACAAAAATACTGCAAATGGAAATAGAATGTTCCCATCTAGTTGTCAAATCAATATTTATTTGTCTTTTATCTGATAAGTGAGATTTTGGAGGCTTTTACCTGATATTTTAGAGGATTTTACCATTATTATCTGATTATGAAATATTTGCATACAGATTTAAAACATAAACCAATGCAAATGAAAAAAAAAAATTCCATCAAAAAGACAAACAATACTACAAATGGAAATAGAATGTTCCCATCCAGTTGTCAAATCAATATTTATTTGTCTTTTATGTGATAAGTGAGATTTTGGAGGCTTTTACCTAATATGTTAGAGGATTTTACCATTACATTGCAACTGGTTTACCATTAAATGGCGGTTGAAACTTGTTTTCCAACAACTCAATGGTGGTTTGATAGCATGAGACTTGTTTTAGGCTCAAATCTCACACTATATGTAGCCTATCGACTAATACAAAGGACAAAGAATGAGAGAAAGACAAATTTCAATAGATAGATATTGAGAGAGAGAGAGAGAGAGAGAGATTGAAAGAGAGAGGAATAGACAAAGAGAGATAGAGCATGAGAGAGAAATATAATAGATATAAAGGAAAAGAGAGATAGAAAAGAGAAACTAAAATTTGATTGGTTGTTTCATGTCAACAATACAATGATGGCATGTGTCCTTGGGAGTTATGCTCAAGGTAGCCAGTCATTTGATTAAAGATATGATAATCCACCTTTAAGACCTCTTCAATGTACCCATTGCACACTTAAGTAGGCAAACATGTGTAGAGAGAGAAATAGAGAAATAGAAAGGAGAGAAAAAGTAGAGAGAGATAGAGATAAGTTATAGATAGGTGGAGAGAGAAAAAAGAGAAAGAGAGCAAGAGAGAGGGAGCAAAATGAGGCAAAGGAGGAGAAAGAGATAAATATAGATATCAAGAGAGGAACAAAGATAGAAATAAAGGGATAAAAAGAGGGATAGGGAGAAAAAAAGAGAGAAGAGAGAGAAACAAAGATAGAGAGAGAAAGAGAGATAAATAGAAATAGAGAGATAAAGAGGGAGACAGAGATATAGAGATAGATATATAGAGAGATAGGTAGAGATCTAGAGGAATAAAGAGGGACAAAGAAAGGGGTAGAGATAGTAAGGCAGATAGAGAAAAATAGGTACAAAAAAAGAGAAAGAGAGACATAGATAGAGATAAAGTCGCATAAAGAGATATAGAGATAAAGATAAATAAAGGGATATATATATATATATAAAGTGAGATAATGGAAAAAATATAGATAGAGAGGGAGACAAAGAGATAGAGAGAGGTAGAGAGATAAAGAGATAAAGATGAATAGATAGAGATATAGGGAGGGTGATTGATATATCTCTCCCTATCACTCATTATCTCTCTAGATATCTCCCACTATCTATGTCACTCCCTCTTCCCCTCTCTATCTATTGAGATCTCTCCCTCTCCCCCTCTCTCTCATTCACTCCATCTCTCCTGTAGACTCTATATCTCTATCTCTATTTTTCTCTTTATCTCCTTCTCACTCCTCTCTCTTTCTCTTTCTATCCATATCTTTCTCTACCTCTATCACTATCTCTCTATCTCTTTCACTATCCCCCTCTATCTCTCTATATCACCCCCTTTATATGTCTCTCCATCTCCCTCTATATATATTGAGCTATCTCTCCCTCTCTCCCTCTCTCCCCCATCTTCTTCTCTCTCTCCCTCTCTACATATTGCTCTCCCTCTTCCCCACCTCTTCTTTCTCTCCCTTTTCTACCTATCTCTCTCCCTCTCCCCCCTCTTCTCTCTCTTCCTCTTCAACCTATCTCTCTCCCTCTCTCCCTCTCTTCTCTATCTATCCTCTACCTATCTCCCTCTTTCTCTCCCTCCCTCTCTCTCTATCTCCCCACTCTCTATCTATCCCCATATCTCCCTCCCTATCCCCCACCTATCTCTCTATCTCTCTCTTTCTCTTACCATATATATATCTCTCTCTCTTTCTCTTCCCATGTATCACTATCCCCCCTTACTTATTTCTCCCTTTCTCTATCTCTCCTTATTTATCTCTCCCTCTCTCCATCTCTATTTACCTATCTCTAATTCTCTTTGTTTTTCTATTTCTTTGTCTCTCTCTCCCTCTACTCCCCTCTCTATATCTCCTTATATCACTATCTCTAGATATCACTCTATCTCATCATCTATATCTCTCTATCTATCCCTCTCCCTCTCCCTCTTCCAATATATCTCTCTATCTTGTCCTCTTTATCTGTCCCTCTCTATCTCCCTGTCTCTCTCTATAATTATCTCTCCTTCTACTTATATCTCTCTATCTATTTGTCTCCATCTTCCTCTCTCGCTCTATCTTCATCTCTACCTCTAGTTTACTCTCTTCCCCTTTATCTCTAGACATGTATCCCTCTCTCTATCCATCCATCTATCTCCCTCTCTATACCTCTATATATTTATCTCCTCCATCTCTATCTATCCCTCTCTCCTCTCTCTCTTTATCGCTCCCTCTCCTTCTCTCCTTCTCTCCATATCCCTCTCCTTCTCCTTCTCCATCTCCATCTCTATCTCTATCTTCCTTTCTATCTCTATCTCCTTACCCCTCTATCTCTCGCTCTTCCTCCATCTATCTCTCCCTCTTTCTATCCCTACCTCTCCCTCCCTCTCTCCTTATTGCAAACATAACATGAGCCTGTTGGTAATGGATCTTGATTATCTTCCTAATTTAGAGGTTTTATTTTAATCATGTTTAGATCCCTGTAAGTGGATGCATAGTTTATTTGATGCTATCACAGTTTCTCCATTGATACCTTTGTTGCACAAACAACATCATTTGCTAAATTGTCTACCAATTGACCTCATGTACTACATAAATATATAGAAAAAATGGATCAAAATTTATCCTAATTGACCTTCTACACTTCTTCGGTGTACCCATTTCACACTAAGGTGCAATTTCTAGTTTAAAATATATAAAATAAGGGTTGTAATGAAGTTATAGTTTACATTTAAAATTTGTATATTTGGTAGTTTTAAGGAAGGAAAAAAAAATTGATGGTATTAAAAAGATAATATTTTTTTCAAACTACAATTTAACTTATGGTTGACATGTATGGAATAGATGATGTCTTGAGACAACAAACACTTTGAATCACAAGAGACCATGGAGTCAAAATTCAACCCCCAATCACATCTCCAACATGGATGCTAGCATCTCGCACCATTTTCCTAGCCTCTTCAGGATTTGTAGTGTTAACCCTAGAATCAACTTCCTTTAAAATATCTTGGGTTATTTTTTCCACTTGAGAGGGGCCAACGTCTTCCTTGGATTTATTTAATTTTTCCTAGAATTCCTCTCTCTTTAATTTCAACATCAAGTCCCAGAATTCCTTGGATTTCATAAATTTATCATCATTGATGAATTGTATGCATGTTAAGGCCCTAATATCATTTTCTTCTCCGATCCCATCCCTAAGGCTAATTGTTAGCCTATCTTGAGGGATACCAAGAATTTTCACCCTTGGTGAAACAAGAAAAACATGATTGGCCTCTTCCTCATCAATGGAATTTTCTCCTACAGTTTCAGTTAATGTTTCTTCTCCCACATTCAAGGAATAATCCACAAGTTGTGGCTACTGAATTCTTTTTTCTTGCTTGGTTTCTTAGTTGTGGATGCAATTGACTAAGCAGGTTGCTCTTGTACATGTTGCACTTATGGCCTTTGTGGCACTTGTATTTCTCCTACTATGTGATAAATATCTTCAACCTCTTGAGGGTATTTTATATCTTGAGGCCTCTCCTCAATCTTCCTCCAAGGTGGTTCGTAGGTCAAAGAATCAATATTATTTAACAAAACTTTAATCCTAACCATAGATCTGTTATCTTAGGAAAGACACCCGAATAGTTTAGGTTTTCCATGGTTTTTTGCTACTCACCTTTCCAAATGATTGCCTAATTAGTTCTTATTTTCTTGATTTCTTCTTCATCTAGACACTTCCTAATAACGTCCTCTTCAAACATCGCATTATGATAAAAGCTTCCCAATCTTACATTGAGTTTGAGAGGACCAATAAAAATCTTTGGGTCACAATCTCTCTTAACATAAAAGCTCATTCTATATAACTGCAAAATTGGATATAATAGCTCCAATCCTTCCTTGCTTGAGTATATAAAGTCTAAGAATGCCAAATAGGTTGGGAAGAATGAGGCCTTCTTATATTTTCTGAAATGAAACTTATCAATTTCATTCAACTACCAAATAATCTACATATATGCTAGTCTTGTAGGTACAAATCTTGGAAGGATATGGGGTTTAATTGGAGACCCATATACTCTCATCATAGTAGAATTTTTATGTAGGAACCAATCTCCCTAATTGTGTGAGATGCCTAATTCTAGTGCATTATCTTTTGGACTAAGGAGGTTAACGATTTCCTTTGGAAACCTTTTGTGTTCAACACCCAAGAACCTCATAATTATCTTGATGAAGCATTCTTCAAATTTTACATAGTTGGCATTTTGGTAGTGCATATCCTAGATATAGGTCCAACACTACACTGGAAGAGTAACATTATTACTATCAAGCATTATGATTTGTAAGGCCTTATCACAAACCTTCCTACCAATATATAAAAACATATGACATAGTAAATAATACCATTTTAAAACTACCACCTTGCCACTTGTTTTAATTACCATTAACCGTTTGTGCATCTCTTTTGCAATGTAGCTGGAAAAATCAAATTCCCTCTTTACATCAATGTTTTGTATGTCAGTAGCAATCATCATCATTGGAATAGGGATTTGGACTTTTACATCCATGCCCGGTACCTGGAAAAAAGCATGATAAGTTTTGATAAAGTGATCTTCAAATAGGTCCTCACTAAAAGGCTTAACTTCTAAGGAGGCAAACCTCATAGGCCTCCTATCTGTACCTCTAATGTCATATTTAGGAAACCAATTTATTATGTAACTGAACTTATCCTTTTGGTACTCCTTGGTAAGCATTTTAAAGTCTACTATCTCGTTGGTAGCATGATTTAAATTGGAGACTTCAATAATGAAGTTTCTATCAATCCTTACCAATTCACCTCCCTTTACAACAATTATTTTCCTCGTATCTACATTGTATTTCTCTACTAGAATCCTAATGAAGTCTACATTGATAAACACATTTGGGACAATTAATTTTCCTGGGTCAAAATCCCAAAAATGAGAGATTGGTATCTTAGACAGTCTTCGAGTATACTAGTATTAGAATAAAGCCTGAACATTTAATGAAATTATAACATCCCTATATTTCGAGGCACGATCCTTTAAATTCTTAGAAAATATGTACATTTCTTTATTGGGCGAATAAAGAAATTCCATTTGTCACTTTCTTGCACCCCTGCAAGGTCGCGTCCTCATGGGCTCTACAAGCTCACGGGGAGGAGAATTGCTGTGGGGAGTAGCTAATCGGAGCTGATTGGACATTAATAGCCATAAGAATTGGTCGGGGGGGCTTAGAAATCCTAAAAAAGGTAAATACATCATCTCCTCGCATCCCCGCAAGGTCGCCTATGTGGTAGAATTTGGAGTTCATGGGATAATAAAAGGGAATGGAGCCAATAGAAATAGGCCACAATGCCAACTAGGATGATACAAGGACCACCAAGCAGGATTGAGAAGAAGACAACTTAAGTTATCAATTTAGCACATGCATAAAAGTTGATTTATGAGTCACTAGGGAGGGCCCATAACACGAAGCCTTAAGATGGTAACATTTGGAAAAACAACATGGGTTTAGGGTTTTGGCAACATTTGGAAAATATGAATGCAAAAAATCCTAGAATTGCATAATACTCCATTAGTGGCTCTAGTTATGGACATTTATTTCGAGAAATAAAGAGAGGATCCAGAAGATCTCTATGAATTAGATCAAACAGGAAAAACATAAAAACCAAAAACCCATAGGAACTATACAAAAAATTACATACAATACACTATGCATGAAAAATAACTTTAAGCAAACTAGGCTTTTAAGAATTATCCATGCACTGGAAATTTTTGTACCTCACCCTTTACATTCTCAAGAAAGAATGAATTTTTTCCATGAATGTATGTGATAATGAATGGTCCAAAACATAAAGGGTCAAAATTTCCATTTTTCCCTTTATCTTGTGATCTTGTATTCCACATCAACACCGTGCTGCCAACTTGGAATTTCTGCTACTGGTCTTCTTATCATATAGATATTTAAATTGATGCTATTTTTTCATATTTACTACATGAGCTTGTCTTCTCATCTCATCTAGCTATGTTAATTGATTTATTCTACATTTTATGGAATCTAAAATGTCTTCACTATAGTTTTGCATAAAATTAAAAGCTAGAAGAAAATTATTTATAAGCATTATAACATTTTGTCCATACACTAACTCATAGGGTGACTTACCAATTGATTTCCTAATGGTCACTTTATTTTTGATTAGGTAAGCAACATTTACAGGGTGTTGTACCCTTCACAAAGAGTCACAAGGGCCAATAGAGTTCAAGACCAAAAAAACATAAAAAAAAGCCAAAAAACAAACACAACGGACTGATAGCAGACAGACAGACAACAGAAGAAAAATAGACTAATTTGCATCACCCCAGTTCTTTGACATGAGATGAACAACATCATCTCTGACCCATTCCTGAAAATCTTCAGCATTCTTGTTGTCCATTTCATCCTTCAAAACCTCCGATAGGGTGTTGGCCGTAACACAGTGGACTAGCTTAACTATGAAGTGGGTCAAACCACATAATTTTTGTCCAACTTATCCAATCTTTCTTGTAGCACACATAGCTCCTCCATCCCAATTGCAGTCTTGCCAGTAGTAGCACGCTCAACGTCCAACGGGTCTAAAGAAAGAGAGGTCGAGTCCTTCTGCACTTTTCCAATTTCAGAAATGGTGTTGGGCCCTCTAGCATACTCCTCTTCCTCACTCTCAAGCTCTTATTCATCCCTACTAGCTTTGTTGTCAGACCACTCCTCTTCTGTATCCAATTCTTTCACCTGCAATTTTTTCCTATTCTTGGCCAACCTACTAGAGCATCAGATGATGGTATCACCACTACTCACCATCATCTCTACAACCATTGTATCCCCCTTAGAGTCCTTGCCAACCACATTTTTACCTTTGCTCAGAGGCTCCTTCAAACTCTTGCCTTCCTCTTTTCCTTTCTTTTTCAGGGTTGGCTTGCAAGCAGTCTTGACAAGGGTTGATTTGAGCTCACAAAGACTAGCCGCCGCACTAGTCTAGGCCACACCCACATTCTCCTTAAGCTTTTTAGCAGCGAGTTTGGGTTTATGCGTGTCAGCAAGAACTAGGTGGTTTTTCTTGATGGGGCCTTTAGACTCGGCTAGAGATAAATTAGTCATAGTGGGATGCTCAATCTCTTTAATACAGACAACATATATCGGTTTGGGTGGGCATAAAGCAAGATGGAAGTGGTAGAGCCTCAAAATTAGGCCCTGGTGGAGCGACATGGGAGGAGGGTCATTAGGATTTAGACCAGCAGCCTCAATGCATTTTTCAACAGAACTTTCTAAGTCCGTCAGAAGGAAAAAAGGGAAGCTTAATAGAATTTTATGCCAAAGGTGGTTCAAAAGAGGGAAATGGTAGAAAAAGTAGGTGTTGAATCTACCTTCCAGAGTCTTGTACTTCATCAGAGCAAGGCACACTTGGTTCCATGACTAAGGGAGAGCCTCTTGCTCAGATTTTGATTGGTTGTGCACCAGATCCTCATTCTCCACAAAAAATGTGTTCATACTTTCATTATCCTGAGTTTTAGTGTGCTTTAGGTGCTTCATTCCAGTACACAGGAGCCTCATCGCCTACGTAATCACTTCCTCATTCACATTAAAGGAAATACCACCCAAAGTCACATGACGATCTTTCCAGGAGTTGACAAACTGCACAGATAGATTAGGGTCATGGCCCACTAGACTCTCCATCAGTGGAGCAAGACCACCCTCAACACATATGTGCCAAACAAATGGATCTTTACGAAATTCACCACAGTTATCCAGCTTAGTTCACACCCTATCACCACCCATAATGTCACTCTGCACAAAAAATAACTAGACACCCTGAGAACATAGACGGTTAGAGATAATGGAAATGTGAAGAATCACTCACACATTTAGGATTTTAAGCCAAAAATGACAGCCTTTGGTAATCAAAGCAATGGATAGGTCGCACACTTGAGGAAGCAATTTCCTAAAAGCAATCTTAGTGGAATCATAAATGGGGATCTTCAAACACATTCAACTAAGTAAGCAGGATGTGATGGGAATGGAAGGTTTGCCTTCCACGTAGTAAATGCACAGAAATCTAGGTAAAATGGTCATAGGGCCAAATTTAGAGACACCAAAAAGGTTAGCTTTCAGAAATGGAGACAAAATAGTGGACAAAATAGAATCAATTATGAACTTGATCTCATAATTATTAGTCACATCGAAATCAAAATCAAAAAAATTGAAAATACGATGGCTTAACACAATCCCCAAAAGGAGATTACGTAAGGTATGGTCCAACTTAGTCTTGTTATGTCTAAAGGTTTAATCATGTTTAAACTGCTTCATTATCATTATTATTCATTTTTTTTAAGCAAACCACGTCAGGGAAGTCTTGAAAGGATTGATTTGATCGCGGAGGTGAGTTGCAGAGTGAATTTTGGCTAAATTCTGGTTTGTCCTGGGGAGCGTTTTTAGGTAGGTTTCTTTGCTTTTCTATCTCCTGTTTTGTTCTTTTGGGTGTGTTGTTTTTGTGTATTTGTGGGAGGGTTTTTGTTCTGTGAATTTCTCTGCTTGTTTTCGTTTGTGTTTTTTTTCTTTTCTTGTTTTGTTTGTTTGGTCCTTTCTTTTCTGTCCCATTCTGTTTTGGGTTTGTCTTTCATTTGTCATTTTGTTCTGTTGTTTGTCCTGCTGTCACTTTTGTGACAGTCCATTTTGTTGTGCTTTGGTTTTGACTAGGGTTTTGATTTTTGAGGATTTTCCTTGCTTAGGTGATGGAAGTTCTTCTTGAAACCCTGTTTCTGGTCTTCCCGCATTGATTCTGTGTTGTCCGTGTGGGATTCTTGTTATGCCCTAGTTTTTAGAAACAATGTGTCGAGCGAACTAGGGTTTTGCTCGACAACCTTTGCAAAATGACCTTTCGTACGAAGGAGTTGGAGGATTAAATTATGCTATTCCTGGTTTCCTTTAAGCCCATGTGACCCAGGGTTTAAAGTTCATATGATTGTACCTTGTTTGAAATACTCTCCATTTGCTGGAATTATTCCACTCCCGTTCATTATGATGTGTCTTTATACCTTGTTCTTGAGCGGAACTAGATCTAGAGTGGAAGTTGAATTTGGGAACTAACAATTAGTTTTGGTCTGGTTCCCATTCTAGTCCTGCTTCCAACCCCGTTTTGGTTCTTATCCAGTTCTGATCCCGACCTGACCACATTATAAGAAATATCTTTTATGCCTAATACTTCTACGGTTCTACCTCTGATAAAGGCAGAGTTTGACTAAGTAAATATTATCGTAAGAGGATGGAGAAGGGATTATATGATTGACTAACCTGGATTTTTTGTTCATCTAATATAGGAAGTTTATGCAGGAATCAAGAAATGTCAGGGGCATCAGATGAGGCCTCTCAGAGAAGCCAACCAGGTAAAACTTCATGGAAAGGAGTTAGACCGAAGAAGATCAAGGTGGAACAACTTTTGTATACCTTGAGATGTAAGCATAGGGATTTTTCCCTCACAACTAGCAAAATTGATTCCGACTGGGCTGATATTACTTACACCAATTTAGGCCCTTTTAACTATGAAGAATTGCATGAGGAGACATTCACCGAGGAGCAGGTCACAGGAAGGACAAAAAGGATTGTTCAATCTAGGCTGGCACATGTTGCACTCTTCCCCCTATCTATCCAATGTTCGAAGTTGATTCTAGCAGCAACTGGGGCATATAACCCTACTACTAGGTAGTGTGTGGATGTAAAGGGTAATGTCATTATTGACTTCACGCCTCCAATGATCAAATTCCTATTTAATATACCTGATCCCAAAAATCCTAGGCAATTGAATGAGGTAGAGGCTTTGAAGCTTTACAGTGATAATAAGGAGAGGAATAGATTTTAGATGAATAAGACTTAGATGAGGGTGGAGAAGAAGTCTCTAACCAAGCTTCCATACCAACCTAAGAGGGCGGACTTTAGCAAAGAGATTGCAGATATAATCATGTTCCTTTCTAGGGTGTTTGGAAAAAGGGATGCTTCATTGTTTAAGGAATGGATGTTTCCTTTTATCCAAACTATTTTGGATGGGAGGTAACAATTTGACTGGTCAATGATAGTATCAAACAACATTCACAATCAAATGATAAAAGTGAGAGAAACCAAGCATTTCTTTATGACCTCCTATGTAGTTTATACAACTACCCGAGTGGGGATTTTTCTAGGACTTCAAACAGTGGGTATATTGGGGGAAGCCCAAGGATAGAAGAGAGTGTGGGAGTATTATAATCAGCTCACCTTGCAGGCATCAGAGCAACATTATAGAAGGGTAAATTATGCCTTTCTTTATGTCATTATTAACAAACTTAATGGTCATGCGGGATATAGGCAAGTAGCAGGGAGGCAATGGCTTTTGTGAATGAATAGGGGCATTGGTTTATCCAGTACCCCACATTCACCTATTTTAGGTTAGTAGGTTTTGATGGTCACCCCCATTTTCTACCTAGATGTTGTGGTGATAAGATCATTCTAATGGAGTTTATTTATCAAGCCTTAGCTGTTAATTTCCAGTTTGGAAACAAACACAAGACTGGTTGCCATAAGTTTCCAATGAGGCTGGGAGTCTTTAGCTGTCCACACATTCAGGCAGCTAAGGTCATTTGTGATGAATTAGTTTATTTAAAGTTGGGCTTGTACACTGCAAGGAAGTACTATGACCCCAAGCACAAGTTGAGGGCTTTGCTTCCTAGTGTCTTTGATAAGCACTTTAATCTGTTGGAGGATTTTTGTGAGGACTTGCAGGATGAATATGACCTTAGGAAAAAGAATTATGAAAGGATACCTATCCCACTTATGGTTGATTTTGGGATAAAAGAAGACATTCCAGAAACGATGTCTGATGATGGGATAGTTTTGGATCCTGGGTATGATGCAAATAAGATTGGTACTAAAAATCTTGATCCAATAGATTGGAATGCTGAGGAGACAATTGACATAAAGCAGATTGCAAGACCGGTGCTAGATAGAAGTATTCACTGGGTGAGTTTGAGGACTAATCAGGCTAAGCCTCAATCATCTAAGAAGAGGAAAGCTGCAAGTACCACCCAAGGATATAAAAGGGAAAAGAGAAGGATGGCACCTAAGGAAACCTTAGAGTTTATGCCTTCTAATACACAAGAGGAGGTGGTTCCTCAAGACCTTCTAGAGGTGTAGGAAGATGAAACAATTGCAGAGGTGGGGGCTTCTACATCTGCTGCAGGGGAGGTATCTACTCAGCCCTCTAATACACAAGAATTAGGTCAAGAATCACCAAAGGGAGCCCTCCATGATGAAGCATAGGTCTTAAAGAAAATGGAGGATGAAATTGAGATACATAATGTAGAAATAGATTAAAAAAAGACTCCATTTGATAAAGAGCATCATGTATTAACATCTTTTGATATGCTAGAAGATGCAGGGACCGAACACATATTGACTGAGGAAGATCAATGGGAACTCTTTGAAGATGCAAAAAGAGAAGTTGATGCCAAGGCACAAGCTGAGACATCATCTAACCAACAAGAGGAGGAAGCCAAGGCACAATTTGAATTGGAAGTCAAGCAGAAGGAATTGGAGGATAAGGTCAAGGCTGATGAATTAGCTCAACAACAACAAGAAAAGGAGCAGGAGCTCAAGATACAAGAAGAGAGAGATAAGTTGATGTAGCAGAAGATTCATAACCTTGAAGAGGAAAAGGCCCCACAAAGAAGAGAAAAAGAAGCTATTGAAGCTAATCTCAAGGCACAAGAGGAGGCTTATAGGAAAAGGGAAGAGCAAGAATGTTTGAAAAGGGAAAGAGAGGCTGCTGAGATTGTTGAATATGAAAAGAAGTCCAAGGAGGTATGGGACTATGTTGAAGAGTTGAAGAAGCAATGGGATCAAATGTTAGAGAAAAAGAAAGTGGTAGAGGAATGTTTAAAGCAGGAGCTGGAGGCTAAAAGGCTACAAGAGCAGAAGGATAAAGAGGAAGCAGAAAGGTTAGCACAGGAAAAGGAACAAAGTGATCAACAAAATGTGCAAGAAATTGATTCTCAACCGGGGATTACATTGTTACAACCTTTTTCTTCCACTACTGTTGCTTCTTCTTCAGCCCAAGTAGCCACTACTCCTATTGCTCCTACTTGGTTAAAACTGGAATTGGAAAAAAAACAAGTTGTTCAACCATAGTTGTTGAATTGGGAGGAAATGATGAAAGAAATTTGGAAGGAGAAACCTAAAAAGAAGGCTCAGGTTCTTCACTCTACTAGGCTCACTGATGTTGGAGAGATTGTTGCTAAATGTGCCATAACCATAATGGAGAAGAGCTGTGATGGTATGCAAATCACTGATTATCAGTTGAGGGCGGTAAATTTGGGAAAGCCTACAAGAAACCAACAAATGAGTTTGATTGATATTGTGGCCTCTTCAACTAAATCTCGGATGATCAAAGATAAACAAAGGAAGGATGAGCTTAAGGCTCAATTGGATCAGCTCCATAGTTTTTTGAAAGATGTTTCAAGTCCCATTTCCCAACAAGTTGCTCTTCCTAAGTCCCTAGTTTTGTTAACAAAGAAGGAAGCAGATGATTTGGTTCAAATGAAAAGCAAGGTAGGAATGATGGATAAATGGTTGGATAAGCTCAACCAAGAGGTTGATGATGTTCTTGTTGAGGGTTCTAAAATTCATAGGGCTGCTCTTGAATTGGCAGAGGATCTAGATCAGCAGGCCAAGGATCTAGATAAGTAGGATGATGAATACAAGGAATGTGTTAAAAGGCTTAAAGACATTAGAAAAGTTCCCAAGTCCACCTTGCTGGAATATTCAATTCTTGAGCATGGTAATGTAGATTTTGTGGAAAAAATTGTGAGCATCATAAGGTATAAGTCTAGGACTATTCATGGGCATCAAGAAGAAGTTTGAGAAATGAGAAAAGATTTGAATCAACAGATGGTTGAATTAGAGGCAATTGTGTCCATTTTAATTAACCTAGATTCCTCAAACAAGGAAGGTATATCTTTGGATAAACTAAAGGAGAGATGGAGGGGTAGGTTTGAGGAAATTATGCAAAAGGGAGACGATGGGGAGAATCTATTATTAGATCAGTTTATGGATATCAGGGAGGAGGTAAGAACTGCTAGAAAGGAGTCAATCAAGTTAAAGGATATGCAAAGGTTGGTTTCTACAGAATTTGAAAGGATCAAATTTGAAGGTGATTGGTTGGATGGGCCAGATTCGGGTACTCTTCAACAAGTGTTCTCCAGTTATGATGAGTACATCCTCGAGCATTCAGTGCAAAAGTGAACTGACTCTTTTCACCATACTCAATATCTTCTTTTCTCCTCTTTTTTGTGGGTTTTGACATAAGCTCAACTCTAAGTTTGATCCGTGGGTTTCACTTTCTTCTTGGAGTATCAAATTTATTTTTTGTACAATAGAGTGATCAGCCTTGAAACAAGGGTTCATTAGTCTACTTCTATGTTCAGTTTCGGCTCCATTAATTGTGGATCTTGATTGATAATTGAGAAACTTGTGCATGTGGCACCCTATATGTATTATTAGGTTCTACTTTGTAAACATCGGCTAATTGAAGGAAGATCAGCCACCTGATGATAGAAAATAGATATTAGATCTAGGATTTCTATATTTTAGGAGAGATACTCTAAAAGTTCAGTAAAACTTGGTTATTTTACAGTTTTTTCATACATTTTTATGTTATGGTTTAAAGTTTGGATCTATTTTGATAAGGTTAATAGTACATGATCAATCCATACACCAGTGATTTTTTTTGTGCTTAATTGTTTCTTATTTGATGAAAGTCAATAGAAGGAACTAGATTCAAGATTATATCATTGGATTATCTATGGATGAAGTTGTTATCGTATTCATTTGATCTGTGTTTTAGATGATGAGTGAGTGATTTGTTTGAAGCAAATTTAGTGAATTTTCATGGTATTTGAATTAGCATTATGGATGTATGCAGTAGCATAGTTTATTCTATGGATTGCATCTTGACATAGTTATGGTTAGGTGGAATAAACACTCATTACTGATATGCATGTCTAGATATGTAAGAATTTTACTCATGTTTCTTTGATTTGAAGCTTTGATTCATCTTTTTATTTTATTTAAACCCCCCCAAAATAGACTAATTGATGCTATGTAGTCTTGTTCCTTGTTACCAACAAAGGCCCCTCGAACATTATAGTTATATCAACCATTGAGTGATATCAGCATAATTGAGAACCAGTTACCAAGACCTTGGGAGTTAGGTCACCATGTGTTATCTTTCTCTTTCAGGAGAAATAGAATAGTAATATTTTCTTTAATGTTGTTGTTCTACTTTGACCCTCAACAAGTCTTAATCATCAAGCACCCACCACAACATCTCATGAAATCCATTTTCAAAATAGGTTGCATCCCATAATTTAAATTATGCCATTTGTTATCCACCTCATCTTTAAAACTTGTCCACATAACCCAAAAGACAAGCATGTGGACCCCCCAAAAAATCCAACAAAGCACTTGATTAGTTATCATCATGGGTCAAGTAAGGGCTTTGTTCCTTCAAAATTATACCCTGAATGCTAGGTGGTAGGTTCCCTAAAGAACGCTAGCATTTGGAAAATTTCTAGTGCATCCCAAAATTGGATAAGACATCAACAACTTCATTTCCCTCATGATAAATATGAGTGGAAACCTTTAATTTCAACTTTGACATGAAGAGTCTTATGTCTAAAAGAATTTATTTAGTACTCCACCCCAGTAATCTGTCAATGTTAATAGCATCAATAATAGACTTAGAGTCACCTTCAATATGAAGGTTCTCAATCCCCATGGTGACAACTAATTGTAAGCCCTTCAACAACACTCTAGCTTCCACAATCATAGAGGAATGGACACCAATCCCCTTGGGGTAACTAGCCACAAAATTTCCTCTGCAATCTTTGATCACACCTCCTATACTGGATCTACTCAGGTTTCCTTTGGTAGCTCCATCAAAATTTAGTTTATACTAGCCACTGTCCGGAGGCTTCCAAATAGTGACACTCTGAGCCAGGGATTTGGAGTTGTCATTGGAGTTAGCATCCAGGTTCTGGTGCCAAGCTTTGGCCATACTTATTGCCTCCTTAGTTGGCCCTTTATCTGGGGTTTTCCCTTTGAAGAGAGAATTTTTTTCTGCAATAAGCTGAGAACCAATACCAAACACCTCTTTCAAACTCATCTCAATGTTTTTGAAAATCCTATTGTTTCTCTCTTTCCATATACACCAGCATATAATGGGGGTAACCTGGTTCCAAATTTCACCAGGTAAGGGGTGGAAAAAGGGTCCAAACCAACTTAGAATAAAGGATCTGATATCCTGACACATAATCTATTGATTCCCCAATCTTCCTATAGCCAACTCACACACCTCAACAATAAACGGGCAGTGTAACAACAAGTGATCCACTGATTCTTCATTGAACTTGCATAAAAAACATCTATTGGGGATCTACAATCCCCTTTTCCTTAGATTTTTTTGAGTTAGAATCTTGTTATGGTAGGCAGTCCACCAAAAGAAGTTAACTGTCGGGATCATGTGTCGATTCCATACCTTCTTCCAAAGATCAAGGAAAACACCCTAGTCCATCAGTAGATTGTAAGCCAATTTAACTGAAAGATCTCCCTACTTGTCATGAGTCTAGACGAATTCATCCCCCCTATTGGTTGTTGGAAGTCTAGTGAGGGAGAGAAACTCCTACAGGGTTTGGCAAGGAGGCTTAGATCAGGGGATAAGGGGAAGCAAAGGGCCAAGTCATTCCATTTTCTAGCACCATGAGGGTTGAGGAGGTAATCACTAATGTAAATACCAAAGAATCTTTGAGCCAATCTCATGTAAGATTCCTAAATTCAAATCTTTCCAGGGGAGTATCAAGTAACCAAGGGTCCTCCCAGAATATTATTTTATTACTATTACCAATCTTCCATTTTATCCCATTCCTCAGAAGACCCTGCAGACTGCAAATACACCTTTACACCAAGGACCTCAAAGGGTGAACCTACGAGAGGAAGTCAATCAAAGGTCTATTTTGAAGGTACTTAACATTCATGATCTTACACCAATCCTTCCTATCCCTTAGATGGTCCCAACCCACTTTGGCCATTAAAGCTTTATTGGTATTAGAAACAGTCCTAATCCCAAGCATTTTCTCAAATTTCTCAACAATATATCTAGGAATCTTGAAAATGGAGAGGAAATAGACAAGGATACCTTGAAGAATAGCAGACAGAGCTATTTTACCAACATGTCTAAGCAGGGAGCCTTTCCAGAATAAAATTCCAAAAGTCATAAGTGACTTCCTTGACAATAAGGGGTAAGCCAAGATAAACCAAAGGAAGAGAACCACTCAAACAACCTAGAGAAATAGCCACCTGAGCTTTTAGATTAGGAGTGTTGTTAAAGAAGTAAATCATGTTTTTATTATAGTTAGTGCATTGCCCAAAACAAGCAACATAGTTGTTGAGACAATTTTTCCATTTCCTGGCTTCAATCATAGAGGCTTTCCCAAAAAGAAAAGTATCATCCACAAATTGTTGAATCATTGTCGGCTCCAAGGAAGAGACAACCTTAATTCCCTTAATGGTACTTAGGACATATGCAATCATTATAAACAAATAGGGTGAAAGGGGTCTCCCTATCTAATACCTCTCCCAACAAAGAAAAACCTAAAGGGAGACTCATTAACTAGAACATAGTACTTAACCGTTGTTACACATTCCATTATTAGATTGATCATAGAATGGTCAAAACCAAATTTGGCTAGGACTTTTGGGACAAAATCCCAAATCACCTTATCATAGGCTTTTGAAATGTCTAATTTACGGGTCATACCAATGTAGTTTCATTTATCAATGGAATGGAGTAATTCATGTGTGGTTATGGTAGCATCAAGGATATGATGACTAGGCACAAATCCTTTTTGAGCGGGGCTAATAATTTTGTCAAGGAGAGGTTTGATGTGGTTCACCAGAATTTTAGAGAGGATTTTATAAAAAGTATTGCATTGACTAATGGGGCAAAAATCAACCATTGATTGAGGATCAACAACCTTGAGAATTAAAGCTATGAAGGTGTGATTTAGTTGCTTAAGAATTTTACTAGATTTGAAAAAATCACGAGCAACTAAGACAAGATCCTCACCAACAATCTCCCAAAAGGTCTAAAAGAAGGCCAGAGGGAAATCATCAAGGCTAGGAGCTTTGTTAGCCCCATACTAAAAGCATTCAACTTAACCTCCTCAGGAGTGACAAAACTGAGGATACCAAGGTTATCATTCTAGGATATAATAGTTGGGAGTGGATCAAGCAGTAAATTATCAAGAGTCGGATTAGGAGCCTCAACAGGAGCCGCATAATCCATCTAAAAGTAATCTGCAACCACCAGATTGATTAGGGAGGGAGAATTGACAACCTCCCCTCAAGAATTGTGCAATTTAGTTATCTAATTCCTTTTCTTATGTTTAATAGAAAAAACATGAAAGAAAGAGGTGTTCCTGTCACCTTCTTTCAGCCATTGGACCTTGTGTTTTTGCTTCTAGAAAATCTCCTCTTTCCTTAGAATTTGTTCCCACTCCCTTTGGCTCTCTTTTTCCTGTTGCAAGTAGGGAGACTGACATCCCCCTCCTCCATTTTCTTTTGAATCAATTTCAATTTATCCCCAACATTTTTTTCCCTCTGGAAAACATCCCCAAAAACCCTTATGTTCTAGCCTTTCACCATACATTTGATATGTTTGAGTTTAAAAAAGATTCTGAACGTGGGGGAACCACAAACAGGAATATTCCACCATTCAACAACTTTATTTTTGAAAATAGGGTGGGAATTCCACATTTTTCAGAAATCGGAAAGGGAATGGACTGACAACAGACTACTCGCATGAGGTCAGCAACAACAGATTGTAATCAGAAACCGTCCTGGGAAGAGCCCAGAGAGTGGCACTAAGAAGGCCAAACCAGTTACTAGAACAAAGGAATCTATCTAATCTAACTTGAATCAAGTCCTCCCCCAGATGCGTATTGGTCCAAGTAAAAGCTTGGCTCATTAAGTTTGTATAAATCAGGCTAGTATAACTCAAAAAGTTTTCTAGATCATCCATGCTGTCAGAATAATCCACCAGACCACCGCTTTTCTCTAAGGAAAATAAGGGGGAGTTGAAGTTGCTAGCCACTAGCCACCGATAACCACTATTGCTTTTAACCCAGTGAGAAAGAGCCTGCCACAAAGCATTCCTAGCATTCCTTTGGTTTGGGAAATAAACATTGATAAGCGACCAAGAGCCTCTTGGGTAGATAAAAGAAGCACCAACACTACTCTGATAGAAAAATAGTTTGACACAATTAAATCTAGAAGGTTTCCAAAGCACAACAAGACCACCAAATGCCCCTTCAACATCACTATAGGAGTAAGTGGCCCTTGGCCATAAATACTTAACAACATTATCAAAATTTCTTGTAAAAGTAACACATCTATCTTATGTTCTAAAACATAGTTTTTTAGAGCAAGTTGCTTATGAGAGTTGTTCAACCCTCGCACATTCCATGACATGACCTTCATTTTTTACCTTTCTTGGAGGACACATTCAATGTCGTCTATTTACCAATGGCTATCTCATTTGTGGTTTCTCTTAACCTCATAAGTCTCTCGTTGGGCCTTCTAGGCTTGGAATCACCACCCACATCCGCCTTTTTCTTCCTCCCTCTTTTCTTTGGGGTTACCCATTTGTCCTCTTCAGTAACATTCTCCAAATTCAAAACCTCAGATTTGAAGGCTGTCAAATCTCCAGTACCTATATCCTCCCAGATTTCACCCTCTTCCCCCATATTCTCACTAGTCCCCACTGAAACCACCTCCAACAGGGCACCGCTAGCAAGCTCATCACCCCCAAGAGCTGGGCTATAGGATATATTAGCTACATCCAACACCTTATCACATGCCAAATTCTCAGTCAAGGAAATATTAGCAAGGCTCGAAGCCAGATCAACACTGGTCTCTAACTCAGGAAGAGGAGAACCAGAGTTAGGGGGTTCAGACAAGTTTGTCAAGATAGATTTTTCTAGATCACCAATAATTAGATCATCATTTTATGGAGGAGAGTTAGCAAAAGAAACAAAATCTCCTAGGTTAGGATCCTTATTAAAGGAGGACTTACAATCAGAGATAAGGTGACCAGGTTTGGCACACTTTTGATAGTAGACCACAACATTTTCATAACACACAGGTTGGACCTAGGTACCAAACTTAGAGCAAAGCTTAACAAAGTTAGGAAGTGTCTTATGCACACTAATGTTCACACAAAAGCGGGAAAACACTAACCTAGACTTATATCTAGTGATGGAGTCAGAAGTAATGAAGTGTCCTAGGGAATTGCCAATGCATTTGAAGATTGATTTTTCCCAATATTCCAA
This sequence comes from Sequoia sempervirens, assembly GCA_007258455.2. Taxonomy (NCBI): domain Eukaryota; kingdom Viridiplantae; phylum Streptophyta; class Pinopsida; order Cupressales; family Cupressaceae; genus Sequoia; species Sequoia sempervirens. Next base: position 222,665,212 of record VDFB02373365.1, read on the forward strand.
GGGTAATCTAGGTAGGCGTATCCAAACTAGAGCCGACTTATTTAGATCCACAATAGGGTCACTTTGTTAGCTCATAATGCTAACTCGAGCTTTGAATCCCAATCCTTCTTATTCTTCCCACATTATTTTTATAATCTTCAACAAGCTTTTGTTGCTTGATTCAACTTGTTCATTGCCTTAAGGATGGTAAGGAGAACTTTCATTCCATAGCTATTACAAAAGTAAGAAAATTCACTAGACCTAAAACACATAGCATTGTTAGTGATTAATTTGTTTGGGAACCCAAACCTTGTGATTATGTGTTCCATGAGGAAATCATTGACCATCTTAGTTGTTTCCTTGTTGGGATTGCCTCAACCCATTTGGTGAAGAAATATGTTGCTACAAGAATCCACTTAAATACTCCACTTGAACTTCCTCAAATCTCATCAATGAAATCAACTCCCCATTGTTGGAAAGGATCTTCTATTGTCATGGGCCTCAGAGGAAATTCTCCTGAATATTTCAATTGCTAGAGAATTTTTGAAATGCATCACATTTTCTCACTAATCTTTGAATGAACAAAAAGTAAAGGCCACCAATAGCCAAACCTAAGAACCCTATGTGTAGTTGTTTTTTCCATGAAATGACCTCCACTACTCCACTATACATTTCATTTAGTATCTTGGAGGCTTGGTTCTTATCTACACACTTGAATAAAATCCCATCTCTATTTTTCTAATGTAAATCACCCTACAACATGATGCACTTGATTTCTTGCAGCTTGAGGGTCCTCTTTTGATTTTCATTTAGATACTTAGGACAAGATATAGTTTGTAAGTATTGTATAATGTCCTTATACTAGGTAGAAGACTATAAATTGCACTTTTTTCAAAAATATCACTTATTTTTCTTGATTTATTTGAGTTGCCTCATGGTTAGATTCAACCATGAGCTTGCCCAATCCTTGTCCTCTAGCTAGTTTGGTGATTTGAATGTCTATGTTGAATTCTTGGATCTTGTTGATCCATCTACATATTCTTACAATGACCTCTTGTTAGGTATCTAAGGATGTCCCTTAGTTATCTTTATTACTTGTAGAAAATTTATTTTTCTTTTAGAGGTTTGTGTTTGAATTATTTGTAAAGTGTGTATATAAGGATTACACCTGATCATTCTTATTACTTGTATCTCTAAGGGTATTTTAAATATGGATATCCAAATTATTGATTAATATGCTCTTTGAACTCAATAGGAAAATAACCAATTCAATTTTTGAATATTAAAAGAAGTGAGAGTTTAAACAAATTCAAGCTAGGAATTTTCTAAGTATCAAAATTTTAATTATTTTTATATTAAAAAATAATTATGAATTTTTATAAATATTTTTTTGATAATAATAAGTGCTACAAAAAAACTTGGTTAAATGTGTTGTCATCATGCAACTCTTTTATGTTGACAAGTGTTTTTGTATGTGGCATACTAATTTTATCAAAGGTATGCAACACAAAACAAGAAAAGTCATTCATGTGGTTGGTTGGATAAGGATGTCTTCGTATGGGCATCCTTTAACACTTAAGAGGCGTGTCATTGAGTTAATGTCATTCTAGGTCTACACTCTTTCTCTTAACTAAAATTTAAGTAAAACTTTCATCACAACCAATAAGATGAGATCACAAGTTTTTCTCTCCATTCAGTAAGTTCCTAACTTTCACTAATTGATGTCTACTTTATTATTGGTTTCTAACCAATTATGTCATTTTTTCTCCATTCTTACTTTTGTATAGAAATTTAGTAGATGCTAAAGATGGCATTTGGGTTAAATAAAAATAAGATAGAATCCTTTTTATGCTTGGTTAAACCATCTTTCCTACTTACAACTATTTCACTCTTGTAATTTTTTAATCATATGTTAAATTATATTTATATTTTTTCACTCTAGTTTTTGACTCACCTTAGTCATGTGGATAGATATATTAGTTTTGTACATAATCTAGGTTGATTAGGCACAAACGTTGATAAAATATTAAAAATTTCCATCCATTTGGACACTTATTCTACTTATATCATTCCATACACACCATCATTCCACTCTTCCATGCATCATGGAAAAAATTACATTTGTGATCATGTCCTTAGATATGATCACTAGTGTGACTTCATTCCCCATTTAAAAATAATTAAGTTCTCACATTTTGATGCCAAAATTTCTAGATTTGACTATTGTATTTCATCTTGTGCAACAAAATTATTTGAATAGTGGTCTATACCTTCATATGTAAGGACATGCCCTAGGAACCTAGTTTCATGATCCATCAAGATGAAATCAATTGCATATCATTTAATTGAAAGAAAAAGAAAATAAATCATGATATATCCTCATTTGCATGATCATCCAAGGAAAAAAAACCATATCAATCTTCACATAGGCATGTTGTAGTATACTTGTCTTCAAAATTTGTGAACATCAATTAATAGGGACTTGAGCAAGGCATAAAGGGGAAGTTAGTACACTTCCACACCCTAGCACAAAAAATTCCCAAACACAATTCTAAATGTTGCATGTTGTAGATTAGATATCTTGTCGAGAATAATAAAAAATGTACATTTCAAGAGGTCAAAAAAGATCACAAGTTTTTAAACACAATTGTAGTTTCAAAAACCCATATGAACAAATTCCATCCAAAGATTCAAAACATCAAATACAGCTATCGATAATCGTTTTTTCACTTTTCAAATCTCCATTCTGATATCTAATGAGTATTTACAACACAACATCGATCATAAACTAGAAAAAAAAAAAAAAAAACGCATTCTTTCACCCTACTTCTTTATCAATTACACTTCTATTTAATATTAATCATAATTAATTTACCTATTCAAAAAAAGATTCCTTTTTTTTACAAGTATGGCTATTTCCTTATCTCAAATGCTCATAAATGGGGGTAAAGGAAAGCAATCAGACATGGAATTTGGCAGATGGAAAATGCCGTCTATTAAGACAAGAACAGTGCATTACATAAATAAAGGTCTTCATCCAAATTCGGTGGTTTTAACATTATTTAATTTAACAGAGACATTCAAGAATACTTTTAAGTTGTCTACGTGATATACCAACTCCCATTATTATGTTTGAGATCTGATATAATATACAGACCGACCTTTGAATAGATGTACAGAATGGCGTTGAATGGTGATAAAGCTGAGTAACATGCAGATAACTCCAATGCCTTTTTTGTCTTTGTCAAAGATGACAGACTGCAATTGGCAATGCACCCAAAATTAGATATGGTGGTTGGGGATCTAGCAGCTTGTGGTTGAGAATTTGATTTCTTATTCCTTCTAGAAAGGATTATTATTACTTCTTCTTAGATTAGAAGTTGGAAATTTAATAAATGTATTGAATTAAATGGTAGTTGGGGATTGCAAATAAATATTTATAATAAAATAAAATAATGGGTTTTAGTTAGATATATTATGATAGGATATAGAATGATTCATCATTGGTGTAGAAGTATTAGTGAAGATTAAATGAATGTTTTGGAATTGGTGAATGTTCTATTTGTTTTTCTAAGTTATTCTGCAACTATGAAATCAATCTTGTGAGTGTGGATGTAATCTCTGTTTTGTGAAATCGATCTGAAATCATATATAAGATCTCTACAAAATGTTAAAATGTTGATATTTTCAAGCTAAACTACCATCAAAACTAGTTTTTTGGTGTCTATTGGTTAACACTTGGTATGGGCAATCGTTTCCCTTGTGTTAAACTTGTTGGGATAAGGCATCTCAATCTCACAATCATAATGCCCATGTGTCTTAATACTTTGTATGTATTGTTATTTCATGTTTTTGTGCCTTTTGCCTCCACTTGGGAAAGTTGGTGTTCCATTTTCAAGTGACATATATATTTTCTTTTAGTGGATTTTTTCCTCACATAATGATATAGGAATGCCACTTTTTTCTTGACTTGTTTGGACATATGTTGATATCTTGGGAGGTATGTAGGAGCATCTTGACTAGACTTCATGAGGGTTATATATGATAGATTTCTATGAATTGTAGGAGGGAGTTTATGTTGGAACCTTGACTAGCCTTGTGACAATGTTGAATACTTGCTATGAAACAACTAATTCATATGAGAATGGGGAAAAAATGTATGCCTATGTTTGGGTAGTCAAATATTCTATGTTATGACACTATGACATGTAAGGAATGTGTTATTAATAGACATGGGCATCTTAAACCAAGGGACATGTTAGGTTTTAAGTCCAACCAATTTCAGTGTTATCTCTTGGGCTTGTAGATGGTTTTCAAAACCATCCCATGGTTTCTATTTGTAATTCTTCTATAAACTCAAGCTTGGTTGAGGAGGCTAGAAAAATTGTTTTGTAGGTTGTAGTTGTAAAAAAATATTGTAGAAATTTAAAGAGATATGTTTTATTGGTGTAACTTGTTTGAATTTTGGAATAATTTAATTCATGCACTCAATAGTTCTTTGAAAAATTCAAAGTTGGTTTCCCTCATTTCCATCCTACTCATAGAGGAAATGAGTAGAAAGACTTTAGGAAATTCTAAGAATGCATTACATTTGTGAAGGAGATGTAAAGAGAGAGGTAAGGGAAAGAAGAAAGGTAACACAAAGAAGTATAAGTATAGATCTAGGTCTAAGGGAAGGCCTAAGACACTTGGTAAGAGTAGATTGATATGGCAAATGAAAGAATCTAAAAAAAGAATGAAAGAATAAGAAAAGGAACAATGATGATTCCTATATAGATAAATTATTTGATGACAAAGCTACTAATTCTTTTATTATTTCTCCTAACATGACTTTTGATGAATCTTGTTTGATATATTTAGATGCATCCTACCGCATGATTCCTCTTAATGAGTATTTTTTAGCATATTCATCTTATGATGGTGGGGAATTTTTCTTGGGCACAACAACATATAAAATATTGTGCGTTGAGGTGGGAAAACTTAATTTTTAGTGAGGGAAGGATGAAAAACCTCATGTATTGCATATTGTTGATTTAGCTAAAAGAAAATTGTATCTAACTTAAATGATTTACCTAGTTGCATGTTACTTTTGAGAAGGGTAGTTACATAAGTAGATTAGAGGGAATTTAGTGTTGACTTGGGATACTTAGTGTGGCACCCTATTTAGGCTATGAGAATATACTATCTATAACTCTATTAATGTAACTAGCATTTGTATCTTGTAAATTGTAGCACTATAGGATTGGTCACAAAGGCGAGAAGGGTTTCAAAAATCTCATAAATAAGAATAAAATTGATGGTTTATTTGGTTACTCTACTGATTTTTATTTTTGCAAATATTATGTATCATGAAGAATATATAGAGTTTCATTTAAATATGGTAGTGCTAGATTTAAAAATAAGTTGTAGGTTATTTATAATGACATGTATTTGTGATGTTCCTTCAATTGGAAAGTCTTGTTACTATGTTTTTGTAGTGATGATTATTCTAGATATACATGGATTTACTTTCTAAAGTATAAGTTTTCTATATTTTCTAAACTTAAAAAGTTTAAAACACTTGTTTAGAAACAAACAAATAAAAAGTAAAATTTTAAGAACAAATAATGGTGGTGAGTTTTTCTCTAGGGATTTTAATGATTATTACAACGTGCATGGATTTTTAGATAAGAAAAAACTCCATATAATCTACAAAAATAGAGTGGTCAAAATAATGATTAGGAATTAAGTAAACATTGTTAGGATAAACTAGTTCACACTACTTGTTACCTAGTTAATAGATCTCCCACTTCTACTCTTGCTAAAAATTAGTTCACTCTGTTTGTTACCTTGTTACTAGATCTCCCACTTCTACTCTTGCTAAAAATGAATTATGATATATGGATAGGTAAATGACCATTAGTTTCTCATTTCAAAGGTTTTGGTAGTGAGGCATATGTTCATGTTCCTAAGGAAAATGATTATAAGATTGATTTTAGGACTAACAAGTTTATTTTCATTGGTTATGGTGAGAATACTAAGGGTTATAAGCTTTTTGATTATGTAGCAATGAAAATTTATATTCTAAGGATGTTATTTTTAGAGAGATTAGGGAATTTAAATGTGACAAACATCCTCATGATAATTCTAAAATAATAAGTTAGGATGACAAACATAAATATGAATGGAAAAAATGAGGAAAACATGAGGAAGGACAAGTGAGATAACTTTCCAAATCTATCTAATCAATGAATTGTACTTTATTTTACTTATCAATCCCTTTGGTAGGGGAATTCATGCTTGAATAGCCATGACTATAATAGAAAAATAATGGATTCTACCCCAAGTGAATAACCCTATAGATATTTTGGTATATGTAGGAAAGAACACTGATACTCTATCTATGTCATTGCCCACAAGCCTTAATTTCTAAAACTATGTGTATCAGCTCCCTAGATTTATAATCACCCATGAACCTCAAAGTTTGAAACTATGGGGGTCTAACTATAAAGGATTCTATCAAACCCCTTGTCCTCTATCAAGCTAGGGCAAGTATCCCCATAATGATCTTTTAAACTATCAAAATGGTAACACCCTTGGTATTGGAAATAAGAATCCCCCATTTCCTTAAAGGGAGTACCCATTTAGGATAATCACCAAATGGTGTGACCCATCTATCTACCTATTCCCATTTTAATGAATTGTTAATGTTAATAGGTATTTGTGATAGGGATGTCAGACAACTTGTATAAGTCAATGAGATTAAAATATACTCTCTTATAACCTATATAAATTGGAAAGTATTATGATTTGGGTCCCAATTTGTAAGGATATCATAAAATAATATTGGAAGGAGAAGTCTATGGTATGCTAGCTACTTGAATCAAATTTGATCAAACTAGCATACCCCACTCCATGTTTTTAATCTAAAATAATCTGTGAAGGAGCTATATAAGGAAGTTAAGGTAAGGGAAGAACATCCTACACTAATCTTAAGAGGAGGGTAATGATTTTTTTTAGATATTTATAAAAATTACAAAAATTAAACAAAAATAAACATAAATACCATACATACCACAACATAGGTATATAGGGAAAATCATTTTGAGAGAAATTCCCACACTCCAAAATCCTCCCAATATATTATTCAAAAATAACAAAGATTATAATGTACTTGTTGAGCAAGCTTCTCATAAGAGTATCACCACTTAGAGATTTGAAGGCAACACAATAACTATTAGGATCTTAGAATACATTGTAATACACAGTTGTAATACAATGACCTCATAAAATAGAGTTTCTTTCTATGAAAATACAAGCCAACAAAATATCTACCGCTAAATTTGTCGATCATTAAAACCTACGCTTCTCTTAACAACCTTATGGGAAATTCAATAGATGGGGACTTGTTGCGTGCTACTAAATAACCTCTAAGATTTTAGAAGTTGTATCTTCATTCTTGGTTTGGGGGAAAGGGAAGAAGGAATACAAAAAATAAACTACCTAAGATGATGCATCGAAAGATCTTACAACATTTCAAAACTCCCTACTAGAATATCAATCCTAAAATAATGAACGCGTAGTGCCACATACCCTTCATTGTTGAGAGTAGAATGAACTACTAAGGCTTATGCAAGCATAGAAAAAACTTTCATATCCTCTCGCAAGAAGCACCCACTAAGGTTCAATAAAGGATGGTACACCAAAGAATAATGGTTAGTGCTTCAAATGTACTTCAAAAATGCCTTTACTCAATAGCATAGTATGAAACCTAACAAAACTTTTACAAAAATGAAAGAGTGTAAAACATGATTCAATTTGCTACAAATTTAGGGTTAGATACCATAAAAGCTTAAAACGAAAAAATGATTAGTTATCAAGATCATGTCTAAAACATAAATGACACAGAGAACAAGTTTCATATAAGCAATGAATGAAAGGCATGATAAAGGAAAAATATGCTTCTTCTTTCTATTACTTCAAAACAAAACAAAATGAAAAGGTCGGATGCTATAGATTGGACACTTCCTCTAGAATTGATCTAAAAATATTGATTACAAAATACTTATAGACAATTCTGTAATATATTTTTCACCCTCAGAGAGGATCAAAAATTCCATTTTATGAAGCAAGGGAAGCAAACAAGCATAAAGCTCTTTCCACCACATAAAACAAAAAAGACAAAACCCAAACAATGGCATTAAATTCACTACCCTAAAAATCCTATATGAAGATTGGATTATGTTAGATGAACCCACAATATAATAAAGTTTGAGCTATTAAGCATCGATTGTTCAACATAAATCAAACCACCCTTGAAGCTTGCTCCTTTTCTTAAAAATATCTGACAGTCATTGAGCTAGAGCCTAGCTATTACTGCAATGATCTTTCCTATCAAGAGCAATGCAGTGCCATAAAAACCTCATCTGACATAAGTCTGATCTCTTGTAATGTTGGGCATGCGATGTATTGAATCTTAAAGGTACTTGTAACCTCTAGGGAATGTTCAACACCTTCAAAATTCACTTGTTGACAACCAACCCATTAGGACACGTGGCACATAAGTAGATAGTTTAGAGATCCTCCTAATGCTTCTTTTGTAAAATATTGTAGTGCAGACACGTGTCATCCTTCACACCCAAAAGGTAAATAATTTACAAAAGGTCACGTAGCCACCATGTAGCACCATCACATGCCTTTATATAAATAGAGAGCCACAAAATTTCTTAAAAGTGCACTCGTGTGACATGTGGGTGAGCCCGACAACAAAGACAAAACAAAGGAAAAGGGAAGAAAGACCCATAGAACAACAAAGTTGATGCAAGAACAAAAGAAAAAGAAGACAAATGAAGCAATTCAAAACACATGTAGAGAAAAATTTCTACAAGATCTAAGAACTAATGATGAATTATCCAAATTTATAATAATAAAATATACATAAAACGTGGCTTTTGAGGGTGCAACCCTTGAACTGCCATCAAGGCATGTAGCAACAAAACCCCCCACTGGTGGGATGGTCCCCTCAAACTCTATAGGTGAAATCCTCATGCTCAAATATATTACCCTATTATAATCTCAAGTTTGAGACACTATTTTTCCTAACATTCTCCCACTTGTTGAACACCTTACAAGAAGAATGGGATGATCAATACCATGATTTAATTGCTAGGGGATGAGAAAACCATAGAGTTCAAACACCATCTAAATTTCATTGTGCTCACAACCTTATTTAAATAATATGCAACATTGATCAAAGTCTCTGCTTTAACTAGCTTCACCCTACCATCCTAAACCATATCTCTAACAAAATCATATTGTACATCAATGTGCTTAGTCATGACATGAAATGTCTTGTTATTATCTAAGCATATCACACTTTGACTATCACAATAAACTATCATTGCACCTTATTTTATTGCAACATATGAACATATTCTCTTAATCTAAATGGATTCTTTACAAGCATGAGTAACTACCATATACTCATCTTCAATAGTTCACAAAGAAAACACAACCTGTCACTTGCTCATTCAATGAATTGCACCACCAAATAAGGTACCATATAATAACGGGTGGATCTTTTTCTATCAACATCACTTACCTATTCTAAATCCACATAACCATGAATATCAAGTGAATGGTCATCTTCCACCATATTACCATGATAACATAAGGAATACTTTGAGGTACTTGCAAATATATGAATACCCTTTTAACTACATCCCAATAAATTCTACCATGATTAGACATATATCCAGAAAGAACTCCCACTATGTGGGCAATGTCTGGTCTAGTGTAGACCATAGCATACATCAAACTTCCAACTGCACTTGGTAAGGGACTTTTCTCATGTCTTTCATCTTTGATGGGGATGTTGGACATTCTAAAGTAGATAAATTAGTTATAATTTTAAAAGGAACACACAATGGTCTACAATCCTATATGTTAAACCTATGTAAAATTAAATTGAAATACTTTCATTGTCCAATCCATAGCTTTATGTTTACTCTACTTCTAATTTCCATCCCAAGAATGTGTTTAGCTACACCGAGACCTTTCATTCAAATTTAGCTACAAGTAGAGACTTTGGTTCTAAAATGATACATTTCCCTTCACCAATAAATAACAAATCATCAACATATAATAAAATAAATAGGAAATGATCACCATCAAATTTATAATAAATATAGTGATATAATTTAGAATGTTCAAATCCCAAACTGAACATATATGTATCAAATTTCTGGTACCACATCTTAGAACTCTATTTGATGCCATGCAAAGATTTCTTCAATTTAGAAACCAAACTACTTTTACCTTTCACCATATAATGCTTTGTCTATGTCATATAAATATCCTCCTCCAAATATCCATGAAGGAAAGCCATTTTCACATCAATTTTCTCAACTTCTAGATCATAAGAAACAATAAAAGAAAGAAAAAATTTAATAGATTTCATTTTTTACAACATGATAAAAATCTCACTGTAATCAACACTCTCAACATAAGATTAACTTTTCTCAACCAACCTTGCTTAGTTCTTCTCAATACCTCTATCTAAACCTATCTTTTTCTTAAACACCCATTTGTAACCAACACATTATCATTCTTCAGGAAATGGTATAATATTCCATGTATCATTTTTTTTCAAATCTATCATTTCTTCATTCATATAAATCTTCCATAATTTTTTTTTCAAATCTATCATTTATTCATTCATATAAATCTTCCATAATTATACATCATTCATACCTAATGCCTCTTCTATAGACTTTGGTTCCATCAATGTTGGTATTTAAAGAAAAAATACATCTCCAATCATTAGGTGAATACCTTTCAGGTGGTTTTCTATGCCTTGTAGACCTTTGAACAAGATGAATTAAAGGATATTCCTCCTCTTCTAAGTATTCAGCTCTAGATGATCTCTCAACTTCTCTTCTATTTAGGGGCCTTGATTCAATTTTCTTAGGTGTAGAAGGAAGTTGAAACACATTTTTTGTTCACTTTTTTTTGGCTACAATTTATAAAAGAAGGCTTAATTTATCTAAAATAACACTTCTACTATATATTACCTTTTGTGCAACAAGATTCTAAAGCTTCTACCCTTTCACCCCATAACTATCTCTAATGAAGATACATTTCACAACCTCATTCTCCAACTTTGTTTGCTTCTCCTTTAGCACATGTACATAGTATCGCAACCAAAACTCTAAGATCTCTCAGTGAAGGCTTGGGACTCAACCATGAATCTATAGGCATATTATCAATAAGAGCTAATTCAAGAGACATGTTAATTAGGTAACAAGCAATGACAACATGTTCAACCCAAAACCTTTGTTCTAGACAAACACCACTTAGCATACTCCTAGCCTTCTCCATTAGTGTCTTGTTCATTTTTTCTAAAACTCTATTCTAATGTGGAGAATACAGAATTATTGTTAACACGTAGGATTGTGCCCTTGCAAGCTAAGTGCGAAAATCAGCAATCCTATGTTACATTGAAACACCTTTGAGCCTGTGGGTTGTTCATAGTGAAGGCGAATCTCCATATTATGGGCTGGTTCCCTTTAGATTTCCTAGAAACTAATGGATTTGATGGAAAAAGGAAGAAATATGCTCTAAAAATGTAAATTAACTTCTAGGAGGTGATACACCAATCTTTTGACTTAAACTGCACTATGACTCACAAACATTCTCTAATACACCTGTTCTTACAATCTAAATTGATCAAATTCATCACATAATTAATTCACAAAAAAGATTGAGAAATTCTTGCACAAGTTGTGGCCTGCAATAAATTGAAGTTGTATACTTGCATCCAATAAATGAGACAAAATTTGGAGGTTTTGAAGCAAAACACAAGAAATTCCTATCAAATCACCCACAAAATAACAAGACACTTGAAATTAGATAGAAAAACTCTTGTTTTTATTAGAATATGGAAGGAATATTTGTAAAATATAGCAATACAATATTGGAAAATAAACTATTGTTGCTGTATAAAAAAGTGAAAATGGATTTTGAGTTACAAGTCAAATCTCCTCTCTGCAGAATGCAAAGGAAAACAAGCCATAACTCCCAGAAAAAAGCCTAAGCTTTTCTCTTTTAATACAAAACTAGTCTCAAAGTGCCAAGAGGTGGCACTTATAGTTAATTTCACTCTAAAAATATCTCCTCCAAGATGATTCATGGGAAAAACTGAAAATCCACAAAAAGGGGGCCCATAACTACTCCAAATTGAACTAAAATAACTTGAAACTCCTCATCTCAACTAGTCTAACCAAAGAGGACTTCAAAATTAGTTCAGTTTGACTCAAAGTCAAACATAAACTTTGAATGCATGACAATTCCATTCAAGTTAACTAAAAATCAGGGCCAAAGACCTCTGTTTCACTCCCCTTTTGTTCTTGGATGATTTTGGGACAGGAGTAAACAATCTAAACAAATATTAAAGTAAACAATTAAGATCAACTTTAATATGTGTTATAAATTTGCTCACCTTTTCATTCTTATGACATTTATTAAAGTAATTTATAATTTATTACTTTAATAATGTTTACATTTTTTAATTTTGCTTTAAAATCATGCAAAATATAAGGGGGATATTTAATACATTTATCAACTACCAAATGACAAAAACGTCGATCAAATAAGATGCAATTTTAATAAAGTGATAAAAATCACTTGGTAGCTAAATTTTAGGGTTTCCTTGAGAAGCCAAAAGAATAAGCCCTAAAAGAATTCATAGGCTCATTTGCATTTTATCATTTTATTGTGACACCATGTTTCATCACCAAGGGTGGGGTTTGGAGCTTCTCTACAAGATCGAATGCATCCACATTGTTGGTAAGTTGCTTTCTTACTAAAAATATTGATATTCCTTCATTTTTGTACAAGAAAATATTGCAAGGTTGTCTTAGTGACAAAAAAATGATGGAAAATGAGTTACTCTGTGGTATATCCTCTATTATCTGACACTTTCAGTGTGTCATCTCTGTCTTTTTGAGTATGGAAGACTCTTGTTGTGCCTATGTCCATTATTCTAATCTTATTTTCTCTAGTAGAAGAGCTCTTTGTTTCTTATTCATGTGATTGTGTTCATGTATCCAAAACTTCCCTTGACTATTCATTCCTTCCAAAATCTTGATCTACATCAATACATGATTTTGTGGTTGCATTATTCTTTCTTTGTTGAACTAGAAGAATGAGGAAAATTTTGGCCAGGGGATGACTTTGAAGATGCAAAGGACTTAGACCCTTTGAATTTGATACATCATAGATAGAAGTTTTAGCTTGAACAATTGACTTTCCATGTAATGTTTCTTTCACTGTGGAATTTTTTTAGCACTTTACATTCTCCTTCACAACTAATCCTCACTCAAATGATTGCCCCATAATGGTGAAGTTTTCTCTCAAACCATAAACTGGGTTTTTTTTAAATTTAATGGGTTTTTTCATTTATCTTTTTCCTAATTTTTATCCAAAAATCACAAAAAACCAAATTCGTGGTTTTTGAGATATGACTATCATTGTTATGACTGTCCTCTAATGAACTATTTTGTTTTTATTGTGTGTTCCCGTATATAGACTATTAATGATGCTTGATTAGCTTTATGATTACATTTTATCATCCATAAGTGGTTAGACAATCCTTTGAATATAGAAGTTGTCCCTTGAATTATGTATCTTTGACTCAATATTGACTATCCTTATTTGAAATAACTCCTATGCGAACCCCAATCCTAGTACCTGCAAAACAACAAGAATAAACAAGTTAAACAAGAGATTGCAAGCTAAAACAAGGATTCCCCTGAAATCCATTTACAACTTCGAATTAGGAAAGAAAACAACAAAAAACACAATGAAACAAAGAAATATAGATTCAATCCTAATTTAAATGTGCAAACTCATAATCCCATGGGGGAATTGGTGCCAATTTGATATGAAAATTGTTCCTTTCCCAATTCCTAAGATGAAAGCTTGATATGTTGATGGAAATTGATCCACTTTGATGATGAAGAATGAGAGCTCCAAGCCAAAATCTGCAAAAAACCTAGCTAAGAACTCAAGATTGATGGATGAAAATGGCTAAATATTTTAGCATAATAACTTTGCATAATTTGTGGATGATCAAATGAGGATATGAGCTCTTTATTTATAGAATGCCAAGATGGACAAATGTCCAAATTTGAGCAATGTGGGACTAACATTCATCCAATGGAATGATGCCACTTGTCATTCTATGAATGGATGAAGGATGTGCAAGATTTGGGGATTGCGCCAATAAATGCATGTTTTTGAATTTCAAATTTGTTGAAATGACTTGCAAGAGGGAAGGGAAATTGCAATAAATTCCACTTGGCTCAAGACAAAGGACATGTAAGATGAAGTTATTGCCTTGTTGGATGTATATGTTGACTTGGAATTTTTGAATTCAAATTTGGAGAATATTCCAAAAGATGCCTTGTGAGGAAAATAGAGATTTAATAAATGAATTAAATCTGTTTTCATGTGCAACTTGCAAAATCTAGAGGATGGGACATGGGATGAGATTAAATTAATCAAGGGTTAATTAATTTAATGAGAGATTAGATGATGTGACCTATTTGACTCAAATTTATGGATTTATTTAAATCAAATAAGAGAGGAATATGATAAGAGATTAATTAAATAAGGATTTTAATTTATTTAATTAAAAGAGATGGTGTTAGATTAAATCAAATAAATTTAATTATTTAATTAAATAGGGATAATTAGATCAAATGGATTGATTTAATTAACAAAAGAGATTGACTTAATTAGATAAAATGATTTATTCAATTAAGGGATGAAAGTTGATGAATTTAATCGATAAGTAGATTTGATTAAATGGTTAGACCAAGGGATGATTTAGGAAGAAATGACATTAGTAGGTCGGGATCAAGTGCACAATGTCAATTAGTATATTTTATGTGTCTACATTTTGCCCCTCTTTGAAGCAATGTACTTGTTGCGTTGGTTCAAAGAATAAGCGATCTCGGTCGAAGCCAAAATTTTTGATATTAAAAACTTACCCCACTGCTACATGGCGAGAGAAAACATGCCATTATAATGCCTCCTCAAGAGATTGGACGAAAATTTCAATTTTTTGGGTAATCTCACGAAAAAAGAGGACAAAGTATCCGATAGGTCTGAAAGGGCTTCGAGAGGCTAAAAAATGTGTCTAAATGCAATAAAACGTTGAAGAACAAGCCTCAACTAGACAAAAAAAGTTCGGGGGTCCAAAATCCTAGTAGGACAACCAATCAGGGTGAAAAATCCCTAATTTTTAGGCTTAAAAGGGGCCCGAGGGGTCACTTTCAAGTCATTTTCAAACACCTCCAATAGTAACCTCGAGATTTGAGCTCTGACCTCCTGACGATATGGCGCAATGACAACCTCCCCTACAGATTTCTGATCGAGTTCGGACGTACCAGCGGCCACCTAGCATTAAGGCACTGGTAAGTGGTCCTTACCCGAGCTTCGTTTTTCATTTATTGGTTCATTTAATGCTTTAAAGGGTCGGTCCCTCTGCAGCGGCACTATATAGCGCCACTCAGAAATCAAACTGCACTGCTTAGTGCTAAATAGCGCCATGACGGTGTAGTTATGAGTTTGAAAACTATGACGCTGAGCTCGAGGTTGGCGAAGGGATTTGAAAAGTGCGACGCGACAGTCCTGATTTCACCCAAAGTGTGCTACTCGATGAGAAAGTGCACTGCGGCGGTACGATCTTGCTCTTTTAGGGCCTAGCGTCGGAGTTTGATTAGAAATCAAACTACGATGCCATCATGGGTTGCACCACTGGAGAAGTTTTTTGAACGTGCGACGAAGAATTTTTCAAAAAATTTAACATGGTGACCTTCCTTGGTGCAGGACGCGGCGAGGGAGCTCTACTCCTGAGAGCACAGGTCGCGGGACCTAGCCGACTACTTGCGGGACCTGAGCAACAGGGACCAGGATCGACTCCAGATTGCGGGGTTATGGTACATTGCTTACGTAGCGCCCGTGCACACTCACTTAGGGATGTTGTCAGCAATGGCCGAGACATGGCACAACGAGACTTCTTCATTCCATCTTCCCACTAGTGAGGCTACCGTCACCCTAGAGGACGTTTGGTATATTTTGTGATTGCCAATTCACGGTCATAGGGTGATTTTTGACATGGACAAGGGGTGCAAGGCCTTCTTTAGAGTCCTTGCCACAGACGAGATTGTCTTTTGCAAGGGGAAGATAGAGCTCGAGCGGCACAAGATACTGGCACCTCCCTACTGCTAGGTGATTGCAGCCATCATTTCGGGTCTTATTGCCCCTGACAGATGAGGGCGATATTTCAGTCTCAGTTGGGGATCCTGCTGGGAGCGGATGGTTTGAGACAGGCCGGTTCATTTTGCTTGGGAGCTTGTTCTTCTAGCTTCATTATACAGAGACCTCCATGAGTACGTCTACATGGATGGTAGAGCACTCGTAGCAGGGGTGACTCTTCTTCACGTCTGGGCATGGGAGCACATTGCTGTGCTGCATCCATATGTTGTTTCAGTTTCGATGGTGCCAGATGATCCCCTCGTGTGGTGATATAGAGGTGGTGTGTCCTTCACACACATTAGCGAGCACGTGATCTCTTATTGGAGGAGCGTCTTGGATGAGATGCAGGTTTTTACTTGGCGACCGTACCTTGGTGTGCTCAGATGGGCTGATGATGCCGATCAGATGTTCTACTACTGTCAGGACCATTTTATGCAGGGGAGAGAGCACACTATGATCGAGAGATACTTGTCCAAGCATGTGCAGTTTTAGTTCAGAGAGCCGCATGATCGGCCAGATGATGATTATGTAACCGTCTTTTCCTGCTCCATGACACAGGTGTCCTGGGGGTGGTATATTCCTGCTTCAGAGGCGGTGGATAGCTTCAGGAAGCTGGTAGCCCGGCCATGGGCTTATGATCAGGGACTTGTAGATCCAGGCACTACTTAGGCCTACAGAGATTGGTTTTGGCCTCCGCTTTGGTTGATGATTCTAGGTGCAGTTCTGGATCTATGGAGAGTTAGAGGCAGAGGGGGAGGATGAGGACGGAGAGCTGACATTTGACAGGACCCACCATTTGTGCCTCCAGTCCAACCAGATCAGGGAGATGTGCACATGTAGGACTAGCAGTAGGTGCCACTAGTCCCACCACCACGAGGCGAGGGTCCTCCTCGGGTGCAGCTGCAGGTACAGCCAACAAGACATGTAGATGAATGAGATACTTTGATTGTACAGATGTAGGCCCATGTCCAGGCCGTGACAACCAAGAGAGATCAGGCGAGGGTCGAGAGAGAGAAACTCAGGTCTGAGAGGGATCAAGCCATACAACAGAGACATGTTGTAGAGCTACGAGCAACCACTGAGCTAGGCAAGAGACAGTAGCTAGAGAGCATGATAGCCTCCTCCTCCCAAGGTACAATGTCAGTTCGATCTTACAGGGATGTCATCTGAGAGGCCGAGTACTATCGGAGGTACTATCATGAGGTTGTACCCAGAGCAGAACGAGTCCCAGAGTACTCAGAGTGGGCCAGCCACAAACTAGCAGAGGGTCATGGTGACAGAGATGAGGGTAGCATCCACAAGGACAGAACTTGATCGAGATGCTGCAATACTCTTTATGCCTTATGGGCTCATTTTTTATAGCTCGATGGACCTTTTTGTACTGATCGACATACATGTGCAATGATTTGATTTATTCTTTGTACTATGATAGTTGTGTTATTGATGATATATATGCGAGCCGATGATGATTTTGATGTGATGCGATGTGTACTCTTTATTTATGCATGGATGATTTTACTTCTATATGTTGTGCAATGATGCTTTTATGGATGCGTTTATTTCTGATGATGTATGCATTATGATTATGACTAACAGATCTATATTATGTTGCCTTATGATATGCAGATGTATTTATGTAATGTGCAATGATGTTGTCTATATGATGATCTACTTATGTTGATGCAAATGGGATAATGTAATATGTGATATGGATTGTAATATGTAAAATGATATGATCTATGGTGTACATGCGAAATGATATGTGAATTATGTTTATAAATGATTATGGATGCATATACGCTTTGTATGTGATGTAATGAATTATGTATGTTTATGCTTATGTGGAAGGATTTATGCAATGAATGATGTAATATGAATGCGATGGTCGTGATATGATGCAAATGAGATGGTTTTATAAGATGCTTAGAATAACAAATTCTATTATCCTAAACATATTAAATGATGATGTAATGTATGTGATGCATTTAATATGATGTACTATTTGCAATGATATGATAATGTCTTATGCAAAAATGGACTTAATCCATGAGATGACTTTATGATGTTATGCTAGCATGTATGTGATGGATTATTTATGCTTATGTACCTATTGTTTATGATTATGCAGTATGTGATAATGCGAAATGGTTATGAAATGCAAATGAATGTTTATGCAGTGATGTAATGTATGAAATGCGATGAAGTGGATGCACCTATCTATATGATGATTGAGATGCAATGCAAATGTTTCCTATATGATATGTTTATGCAATATGGTAATGGTTTGTGGATGTAGAATCGATGACAATGATGGTGATGATGATCAACTGTCATAGTACCTTGTTAGTACAGTTAGCAAGGAAAGAAGAAGTTATTTCAACAAGACACAAGATGATGCAAATGCAAATGATGATGATGATGATTACTTGCTGAGGAGTTGGAATTTTCAAAGGTCCAAATTTTCTTATTTTTGATAACGCACATGGTACGATGCATCAAGGTATATAAAACTAGGATGGTGTTGTACCTAGTGTGATAGACTTTGACTTGACAATCAGATAGGAGTATCCTTGTTCACACCTGACATACGAAAACCTTGCTAGAATGCACTTTAGAAGTTCAAAACACCTCAGACCAAAACACGGAAAGGTAAACCTATCCATGCAATAGTCAACAAGTTGTGCAAAACCTCCTCCATACATACCTAACAAAAGAAGGATTCGCCAAGGTTATATTACAAGAACGTCCAACAAGCATAGCATACAAAAGATAATGATCATTGCCCCATTCCTATTTCTCTAAATCCTTCGTTCGGATATCATTGAGAGGTCCTTGGAATGAGCGCGAATAAGATAAGTCAAAAGATAAAGATGAAGTAAACAAACAAACTGATGCTCTTCAATACTGCTAATGAGAAGAGGATGTGTTTTCAAGGATAAGAGCTGAAACTATTGCCAAAAGATAATGCCCATTGTAGGAAGAATTCATCCTAGGACATGTTAGTGGATGGCGGCACGTCATTTCGTTTATCCAAAGCGTTCTAAATGATGATTGATATGGGACCAATTGGATGATAGGTTATCGATACAAAGAGATGACCAACTTGCTTATGCACTGACTTAGACCTAAGACTTGACGTTTTGAGCTTTCTCTTTCAGCCTACTAGACTTGTTTCTGATTGTCTTACCAAAGATTGAGGATGACGATCGTTTATTATGAGTGATGTTATTGTGGGTGCAAGTGAGATGAGATGGATGGATTTTTTCAAGTATTTGGATGTTTTTTGGAGTTTTGCAATGTTTTGAGGCTGTTTTTTGTATTTTTTGAGATTTTTAAATGTTTTGATTTTCTGATTTTCTGAATGTTTTGGGATTTTCTGAGATTTTGACCCAGAGACTAACCTAAAGACCTATCCTAGGGGCCTCGAGGGCTAATCAACAGATGAGCCTTGCCTATGTTATATATGCAGAGACCATGTAGTTTGACTGATGAGTTGACCGATTTACAGATGATGATATACATAATGAGATGTCAGTTTATCATGACAGACTCCTAAAGGACTAACCTAAGTGCCTCAGGGGATGATCAAAGATCAACCTTGCCTAAATTCAAGCTTAGAGATGACGTAGTTCGATAAGACAACTTTGTTTTTGACTTTTTGATGATTTTGACATGTTTTTGGATTTTGAAATGTTTTGATGTTTTTGGATTTTCTGATTTTCTGATTTTAAGGATATACACAAATCTGATCTGATAAGAACATGCCCCCAGCGTGATGCAATAGACTACTTCGATAAAGGCAGGACAAACTGACCTTGAGGATGGGCCGAGTAGTACTAGGAGGGATCATGATACAAAAACAAGACCAAGCTATGGTGTAGATGTGAGTGGATGAGTGATGGATGGAGACCTAAATGCGATGGATGATGGAAGTGAAATGGATGGATGATGCAGAACAAGCCGTAAAGATCCTGGTGGATGGGAAGTGCTTATTTACACAAGGCGCCTATTTGCCAGGTTCTCACCAAGGTACTTGTCCAAAGTGCCACTTAAGTGGTTTTCACTAGAGGATGATTTTTTTTTTCTCTTTACTATTTTTTATCCTTTTTCTAATTTGTTTTGGATTTTTTTTTGCTTTTTTGATTTTTTTGTTGTTACCAAGATGCCTATTTGCCAGGTTTTTGCCAAGGTAACCATTTTTTTAGGACTTTTTCTGATTTTTTGGTTCTATACCTTGAAAGACTTAGGCATAAAACTTTTTGAGATAAGAGCTATTCATGGGCTCTTGCAAAGGTTCTCCTTTGGGTGTTGATAACTAATATGCCCCTGATTTGTAACTTGTTGTGATAATGAATGGTCCCAGCCAATTGGGTTTAAATTTTCCTTTGTTGCTTGGGTTTGGAACATTCTTTTGATTCTCCTTCAATACCAGTTCTCTGACTTAGAACGTTATGCTTCTTATTTTCTTATTGTAGCTCCTTTTGAGTCTATTTTGATAGACTTGCAAATGATTCAAGGCATCTATCCATCGCTCATCCAGTAGCTCCAACTCATTTAATCTTGATACTTGGTACTCTTCATATGTGATGAGGTTCTGCAGTGATATCTTGAGTGATGGGATCTCGATCTCTATGGGGAGTACTGCTTCCAATCCGTAGATTAGGGAAAAATGGGTGTCCCTAGTGGGTGTGTGGATGTTGGTTCGATAGGCCCAAAGGGTAGGATTAAGCTGTAAATGCCAGTCACGACCTACATTATTGACTGTTTTCTTAAGGATTTTTAGAATGGTTTTGTTTGTAGCTTCTTCCTGGCCATTGCCTTGGGGATAGTATGGGGTGGAGAAGCGATGTTGGATTTTGAAATTTTTGCATAAGTCACGAACCTCCTGATTCTTGAATGGTGTCCCATTATTTGAGATAATGGCTTGTGGAACACCATATCGGCAAATGAGATAGTTCAAGATGAACTTTGAAATTTCCTTCCCAGTTATATACGTCATGGGTATGGCCTCCACCCACTTAGTAAAGTACTCTGTTGCGTTTATGATGAATTTGTGGCCGTTAGATGAGGTGGGTGTGATTTTTCCAATGAGATCGAGTCCCCACTGCGAAAAGGGCCATGGTGTGACGATAGGATGAAGCTCTTGAGCTGGAGCATGGATGAGGTCCCCATGCTGCTAACATTGTAGACATTTTCTGGCATAATCATGTGCTTCTCTTTCCATTGTGGGCCAATAATACCCCATCCTCAGCAGTTTCTTAGCTATGGTCATTCCACTCAAGTGCGAACCACAGATACCGTTATGTACTTCAGTTAGAGCGGTTAATGCCTCCTCAACATTTAAGCAGTGTAGTAGGGTTCCTTCTATGCTTCTAGGATATAGGGTATCACCTAGGATAACAAATCTGGATGCCTTTTTAATAAAGGTTCGTTTTAAGTTTGATGGTAAGTCGGTGGGTATGACTCCTATTGGAAGGTATGTATAAATGTCATGGTACCAAGGATCACTGGGACCAACGATTTCGCACATGAATTTTGATTCTAGTACCTCGAATGTGGGCACGAGAAGCTGCTCTATCAAGAATTCATATTTTGGAACATTGTTGGGGATGTCCAATAGGGACCCAATTGTTTCCATGGCATCTGCTGCTCTGTTGTTGGCTCTAGGTATCTGCTCAAATGTAATTTCGATGAAGGATTCTTTGAGAGTCTCCACCAATTTCTTGTATGGAGTGAGCTTGTCGTACTTGGTCCGGTATTCATCGTTCACTTGATTTATTATCAATTAGGAGTCTTTGTATACTCTTAGAGCTATAATGTTCCACTGCACTGCTATTCTAAGACCTATGGTTAAAGCCTCGTATTCTACAATGTTATTGGTGCAAGGAAACGCCAACTTATAGGACCTTGGTATGCAATCCCCTTGTGGGGTGATGAAGAAGACACCAGCTCCTGATCCATGCTGCATGTATGAGCCATCGAAGTATAGTTTCCAATGGTTAGTTGCATTGAGATTGAAAATGGATTCATTTGGAAACTCTGAGATGAGAGGGTTCTCTGAATAGATTGGTGATTCTGCTAATTGATCTGTGATGACTTGGCCCTTGATTGCTTTCCGCTCCACATATTCAATGTCTTATTCTGATAGTATCATCACCCATTTTTCCATTCTTCCTATGAGCATTGCCTTTTATAGTAGATACTTGAGAGGATCAATTTTGGCAATGAGTTTTATTTTATGGTCCAACATGTAATGTCTGAATTTTTGTGATGCAAAGACTATTGTGAGGCATGCTTTCTCGATGAATGAATAGTTTAGCTCATGACCAACCATTGTCCTGCTAATGTAATAGATAGCCCTTTCCATTCCATTTTTGTCATGCTGAGCTAGAAGAGCTCCAAGGGCTACTGCTATTGCTGACATGTATAAGATCAATGGTTTCTTTGGGATGGGTGGCATTAAGATTGGTGGTGTTAGTAGATATTCTTTGATTTTGTTGAATGCCTCTTCACACTTGGTATCCCATTTGTACACTACTCCCTTGTGGAGTAGATGAGAGTATGGGTTTTGTTTGTCCACTAGTTCTATGAATCTTTGAATGGATTGTAGTCTTCCTTGGAGACATCTCACTTGCTTTAATGTTTTTGGTGCCTCCATCTCGAGGATTGCTTTTACTTTTGCTGGATCTACCTCGATACCCCTCATTGACACTATATATCCTAAGAGCTTTCCTGATTGTACGCCGAAGAAACACTTCTTTGGGTTTAGTCTAACCTTGTACTCCTCCAGTCTATCAAAGATGGCACTTAGGGTTGCTATGTGGTCTTTTCTCTTTTTGGACTTAGCTAGAATGTCATCAACATAGTCTTCGACCATCTTGTGAATCATGTCATGGAATATCAATGTCATAGCCCTTTGATATGTTGCTCCTGCATTCTTTAAGCCAAATGGCATCATGTTCCAATAGTATGCCCCCCATGGACAAGTGAAAGTTGTTTTATGTCAGTCCTCCTTAGCTATCATGATCTAATTGTATCCTGAGAATCTGTCCATTAGCGACAACATTTCATGTCCTGCTATCATGTCTACTATCATATCAATGTTGGAAAGCAGGAAGTCATCCTTTGGACATGCCTTGTTCAAGTACCTGAAGTCTATGTAGATTTTGATGTTCCCATTAGGTTTTGAAAAATGTACCAAGTTTGACACCCATTCTGGATAATCGATTGGTCGGATGAACCCTACATCCAATAGCTTTTTTAGCTCCATTTTGACTAATAGAGCGATCTGAGGGTGCATTTTTTGAAGCTTTTGTTTGACATGCTTTGCTTCTGGATACCCTGCTAAGTGGTGAACCACATTCTCCAGATCAAGTCCTGGCATGTTAGCATAGCTCCATGCAAAGTTTATTTGTCTTTCTCTTAGGAATTCTGCTAGGAGCTCTTGCTCTTATGATAGTAGTGATTCTGCATAGAATGTGATATGTGGGGTCTCCTCTATTCCTAGGTTGACTGGATTGCATTTTTTGGCCAAGATTGCTGACTTTTCTTGATGAATAGATCTTAAAGGAAGATTGAATCCCCCATCCTTGGGTGCCTCAGAGAGGTTTTCACCATTGGATGCATCCTTTCTTTTTTCTTTTTTCTGGTCAGAGAGTGCCACATTGTGGTTTTCACTCAAAGACTTGGATATTATTCTTAATTTCTCACTTTTGCGACTAAGGGATTCAATCATTTCCACATAATAGGCATGTGTGTCCAGCTCTATTATGAACCCTGCTTTATGATCCCCCTCTAGAATGTTATCTCGCAGTCCCATGAATTTCAAGAGCATCTCATCATTTTTGAATGTATTGAGAATTGGTAGTCCTCATTGGTCATAGTCGATGAGTTGGGGATATACTAAGCGAATCTCATGGTTTTGATGGCCTGTTTCAAAGGATAGGGTGCTAATCATACAAAGAGTAGTATCCTCAAATATCCTAGGTAAATTGGATGTGGGGTCCTCATCATCGCTACTACTACAGACATCGGTTATATCAAAGGTATAGTTGTCTAGAACACGACCTGTGGATACTGGTAATCGTAGTTCTGCTGCGGTAGGCTGACGAGGATTATTAACCAGTCTAACTGAAGGACTTTGGTCTTGTATGGTTATACTCGGAGGGGTACATCCAAGGCCAATATTTTTTATCGGTCGTGTCTTTGGCATGATAGGTGTTATAAGCCCATTGTCATTTTGTCCTAGTCTTTGATTTCTACCGTAGCCCATTGTGAGCATCATTTGCAGACCCTTGCTTTTGTCATCCATTTGTAAATCTGGTACTGGTCTTTCATCTTGATATAGCATATGAGATGGATCTACCTCAATAACTTCTTGTCCAAGATCTCCCCAACTTGTGAATTTGGGATAGTTTTCAAGAGACGTTTGGGATGTGGAAGCTTCATTTATTTGCAGGTGTCCTCGTGATCTAGGAGATTGTGGTAACTCTCCTACCAAAAAAGCATTATTAGGGAGCTTGTAGTTGCCACAACCATTATCTTGGATGATGACCTTGATGTCAGAGATGGTGGGGATGGCGGGAGTGGCAGGTGTCTCTGTCGCAGAAGTGGACGTGAGAGTGGAGGGATTGATGTATGGTGTGGATGGGCCCTCATCATTTTTGGGTACTTGGGGGATTTTGTAATACTTTACTTCAAGATTTTTGCAATAGGAGAAGGGTTCAGGTAATCCATGGATGGTAACCTCTTGTCCCTTATGTGTGAATTTCACACATTGGTGGAAAGTTGATGCTATTTCTTTCATCGCATGAATCCATGGGCATCCTAGTAGGATGTTATACGACAAGTCAAGATCCAAGACCTGACAAGTGGTTTCCATGATGGTAGGCCCTACTTGAATAGGGAGTTTGATTGTGCCCTAAGACACTCTTTCTTGGTCATCATATGCTCTTATCATGATACCCTCTCCTTTGTCGATGGAATCTTCTGATATTTGCAATTGCTTGATGAGACTGAGGGAACATATGTTCAAGCCTGCACCTCCATCCACCAAGACCCTTTTGACTTTGCTCTTATGTACTATGGCTTCCAAGTGAAGTGCATGATTGTGAGATGGTTGAGAGGGGAAATCTTGGTCAGAGAATGTAAGAAGATTAGGTGTAATGATATTTTCTACCATAGCTTGGAATTGTTCTACATCAAGATCTGTGGGGACAGTGGATGAGGCCAATGCTTCTTCAAGGATTTTCCTATGGGAAGATGAGATTTTTAGCAACTCTATCATGGATATTTGTGTTGGTGTTCTCTTGAGTTGATCTAGGACATTATAACCATTAGGAAGAGATCTAGATGTAGGGACTCTGTTTGGCTAGGATGATCCTACAATGGTTACTTTTCCGCCTCTTGTGGTGACTCCACAATCTTCGACATAGGCGCCTTTGATGGTGATGACCATACAGTTTTCATCTAGGGAGGCAATGACTGTTTCATACACATGATTTACATTTGAGTGGGTGTCTTTCCCTGTATCATTTTTATTTCCTTTGTTGCCATGATTCGGCATCGGATTCGTATATATCTTAAGATCTTGATTTCCTGTAGGTTGTTCCATGTTTATGACTCTTTTATCGATGAGATCTTGGATGATGTTTTTCAATCTCATGCAACTGTTCATGGTATGGATTTTGATTTTATGGAACTCATAGAGTTGATTCTCGTTATACCAAGGAGGTTTCACATCCAGTTCTTGGTAATTCTCAAATGTAGGAGCTTTGATGAGTTTTTCCGTCTATCAGCTTTTTCATTATGTCTTCAAGTGGTTCCCCCAAAGTGGTGTAGTTTTGCTTGGGATAACTCCTATTCCTTTGGGGTGGTCCCCTTTGGTCATTGAGATTGTTGATTGTCAGATTATTGTTTTGTTGTTGTATTGCGTGATGATTTTTTTGGTGTTGGATTTGAATTTGTGGTGTGGGTGTGCTTTGGCGAGGAGCACTAATGACTACCTTGGCATCGTCGACACCATCATTAGTAATGTTTTTGTTCCTTACCCAAGTGTGAGGTTTATCATTGTAATTGGATCATGGGTGGTTGTTTTGTTGTTCGGGGTATGATGTTGATTTCGCGGGTTCAGTCATAAGGGCTCTTTCGATGTTGAGCGCCTTAGGGATCAACTGATCATATGTGGTGATGCCGTGAACCTTGAGATGAAATGCCAAGCGGCCTTCAAGGTTGGCTATGATGGTGCAAACTTGTTCTTCCGGCATGGTCCACTTGCTTCGATTGGCCTTGGATCGCCATCATTGTAGGAATGAGGTGAATGATTCACCCTTTCCTTGTTTTAGAGCTGAGAGTTCTTTTAGACTAACATCCATTGCAATGTTACATGCATAATTTTTAATGAATACATCCATAATTTCTTGGAATGTTCTAATGCCTAAAGGTAGATGAGAGAACCATTCCATAGCATGGCCAACCAAACTCCTAGGAAATAGCTGCATCAGATAAGTATTGTCGTATGCGACTTCCATGCAATGTACCTCGAATTCCCTGATGTGATCTTTAGGGTTTCTCGTCCCTCAATATTTGTCAAATTTGGGGATCTAAAATCCCTTGGGGAATGGTTTTATTACTAGGCTCCTATCAAATGGATAGGGACACAAGTTGCTTGGTGTTTTGGTTGTTCACCCTGATTGAAGATCGAGCACTTGTTGTGAGAGCAACCTGATTTGTGTCGTTACATTATTTTGTGGATCAGGGGGTAGGATGAAAGTTTTATGAGGTGTTTCCATCATGGGTTGGATGGGTGGGTTGTTTAGTGTGTTGTTCGATGGTATCTATATGTTCTGCTGAGCTAGGTAGGCTTCCACCTGTTACTGTATGAATAATGCTTGTTGTTGATCTTGTTGTTGCTGCGCTAAGATTTGTGCTTGCTGTTGTGCTTGTTGTTGTTCCAACAATGCTTGTTATTGTTCCAACAACGCTTGTTGTTGTGCCTGTTGTTGTTCCAACAACGCTTGTTGTTGGGCTGCCAATTCGGCTGCTTCTTGCTGCTCTTGATACTGCTTTATTGCTTGTTGATATGCTTGCAATTGCACTGCTTGTCTTTGTGCAAGAAGTTGTGCTTGTGCTTGTGCCTATTGTGCTTGATATTCGACATTTTCCTGAGCTTGAGCTTGTGCTTGCGCTACTTGTGCTTGGGCTTGGGCTTGTGCCACTTGTTGTTGTCATAGAGCTTGTGCTTGAGCAACCTTTTGTTCTTGCAATGTTTGCAATGCTTGTGCGGCTTGTTGTTTTTGTTGTAAAAACACTTGGAATTGTTGCGCTTGTAATGCAGCTTGGGTTGCTTGGGCTGCTTGAGTGGCTAGTTGTGCGGCTTTTTTTTTTTTGCACTTGTTGGAATCCCCTTTGAAAGGAAGCTTGCAATGCCGTGTTGTATTGGCTTGATGTGGTGGAAGTTGGTGGTGGTGGGGGTGGTGGTCCATTTGGATAGCGTTAGTGGTGAGCGATGATGTTGTGTTGATGTTTTGAGTGATGGATGGTGATGTTGATGCGATGGTTGGTCCTTGGGAGACCATGCTTTATGATGTTAGGGAGTGTTTAATGATGTTGCAATTGCTTTTGCATTTTTCGTTTGTTGCGATATTGACGACAAGTTTTGAGCGTTTTTCATAATGGTTTGATTGATAGTTGGTAGAGGGGGAAGCCCTAAACCAAGGAGTGGTGTGGATGATGATGGAAATGGTGGAAGAGGTGGAAATGTGAGGGGTACAAGCTCTTGCGAGAATGTTGTGGTGTCGAATATGCCCCCTAGTCCGAACATATCTCCCTCTTCTTGTGAATTTGTGAGGAGAGGATTTTGAGGTGTTGCGCAAAAAAATGTTGATGATGGATCATGATGGAAAGTGAGAGGAACATTCTTATGTAATGGGTTTTCAAGTATGTTTTGTTCCAAGATGGTGTTTTCATCCAAGTTTTGATTATTAACAAGGGGGTGTGCTTGAATAGCATTGAGAAATGCATTTCCCTTATTAATATTGGGTTGGGTTGGAGCAAATGATGTCATGATTTGTAGAATGTTTTGTGTGATGCTTTGGGATGGGGGTGTAGATGATATGGGAATGGTGGATGAGATTGGAGGAAATGATGTCTCCACTATGGTACTCACATTGAAATCCAAAGGTAACTTGGCCCCTTGTTTTGCTAGCTCCAATATGTATAACGAAGGGTTAAACCTCATCATGATGTTAATGATTTTATGGTTCTCCGGATTTTGGAGCATTTCAGTTATTTCTTCATGAGACATTCCAAATGTAAGATCCTCTCCTTGGTTTTCCTCTTGCGTATTTTTTGATGATGAGATGGTCAAAGGATTGCTTGATTCAATGAGATTCATTTCAACGTTTGCTTGGCTAAGATCACGAAGCAGGTGTTTCTTTGTTGCCTTCCATACTCTTCTTGTATTGAGATCTAGTTTGAACCATAAAACAAGGATCAATTTTCAAGAATAGTAGAGATGAATCTCTTGGTTCTTAGGATTGATCTTTACTTTATGCCCAAAGTAGAAAATTTTAGGATACCTTGAGGATCAAAAGGTGATATGATGATGATGCAAGGGATGGATGATGCGGATGTTTTGGATTTTGATAATCTTGAAGGAGATACTAGGCTTTTAGGATTTTCAGATATGTTTCGGATTTTTGATTTTGATTTGATTTTGGATTTGGGATTTGTCCTTGATTTTGATTTTGATTGCTTTTGATTTTGAACAAAAAAGACCCTAAGATGTTGGATGATGATCTAAGGGATAGATTTGTTCAAAGGAGGATAATTTGAATATGTGTGGGGAGAAGGACGCATCTACCCACACTTATTCAAACAAGATGATAGTTTCACTAAGCATATGAAGAAGGATTCATCCACATATACTAAGCTAAACAAGATGATTTTGATAAATTTGACTAAGCATATGCAAAAGGATGCAACTACACATACCTAGCCAAAGGTGATTTTGATAATGTTTTCAAGGATTTAGTCTCAAATATTTTTGAAGATTTTGATTTTGCCAAAAAGCCTAGCATTAAGGATGATTCCAAGATTTTCCAAAAGGTGATGATGAGATGATTCTTGTTTTGAAGGATGAAGGATGGATGAAAAGATTTTGATTTGCTTTGATCCTAAGATGAACCTATAAAAGACACTTTGTTTGCCTAGACCTAGGTATTGAAGAGCATACAATGCTTCTATAGACCTTTGTAACCAAGAAATGATTCCATTTGAACATATATTTTTGGATTTTGAACCAATAATTTTTTTGCTTTAGAATTTGGACTTTTTGAGAATCGTGAGTCTTTAACACACATGAAAGTTCATTTTGCTTAGCTTTGCTTAATGGATTTATTTTACCAAAAACACTTTCTTTGATTAAGTTTTCAAACTAAGGTGTCTAATGTCTTAATTTCTTCAAACCCCACAAGATATGTCATGGAAATTCGATGAAGTTAAGGCAAGGGTTTTCCTATTGTTTACTTAAGTAGACAAATCGAGATGTAATCCAATGTTTAGAAACCTATAAGGATGTAAGTCCCAAGGGCATGCAATAACATATGGATTGAGTCAATTGTATTTGTCTCCAAAAGGGTTTGAAATTTGGATGATGATGTTATGCGTTTGTTTTCAAGATGTTTTTCATTAAGCAATGCATTTTGTAACCCAAGAATAAGTACAATCCTATGGATGTGTAAGACAATATTTTTTGGATTCCCACTTGGACAAGTCTAGCTACGCTTATCTTTAGCGAATGGTTAGATGTTTGACCCCACTGGCTCCCCTCCACGGTACTCACTTATACGGGGCAGCCAAACATCAACACCCATGAAACTCCCATGGCATGTTTTCCATTTCTACTAAAAGACCGTAAAAGTGTGGGGTGGCTTCGGAATGACCGTTCTTGCACCAACAAATAAATTAAAGGATTTTGGAAAATTCTAGCACATGGGTTTTAATAAGGACTTTCCGTTCATGGAGATTGACCCATACAGCAAGAGTCCCCTTTCGAATCCATCTTGTCAGAATCAACCGCATGATATTGGCGTTTACTCCAATACCCACATTTATATACCAGTTGGAAATACTCTTGGCTTTAGAGTGTTACTGGTTGAGTTGTTCCCTTGGGTGAGTACTTTTTCCCCAAGGCAAGCCCTCTAGGATAAACAAAAGTGAATAAGGAACAATATTCGTAACTCGATCAATCCTTGCTGGCAACAAAGAGAGAGAATATACACAACAATGCCCCCACTCACACTCGCACAAGATTTTGTTCAATTTTAAAACCCAAATCGAAGTGTGGAGGTGATTGCTTTGTCTCAACCTAAAATCATGAAAAAGGCCTTTTGATTCTCAAGATCTCTATAAAGTGCGAGAGAAGTGCATACGTCCTTTTTCAATGAATTTAGTTTAAGTAAGCCTTCACGAAAACAAAGTGGCACTTGTTCTTTTTAAATCCACAAAGCAAAATGTGAGTTCTTTTTAAGCACCAAAAGACAAATGATAGACATTTTGTTCAATTTTTATCCAAAGAAACAAACTCTAGTATATTGTGATCCTAATGTTCATTTTAGCCTTTTGCAAGAAATGGAAAGATTCTTTTTAACCCAAATGAAATTAGTGTCCTAAGGAAGAAGTGATAACAATTTCTTAAAAAGTGTTAAGCAAACACTAAAGTGTTAAAAAAAACTTTGATTTGATGAAACATCCTCTTCATGCTTCTCCTTTCTTTGTTTTCGATTTCCAACCTACAAGGGAGAAAACCAATCAGATTCTAGAAAATACAGAGAGTAAAATGCAAAAAATAGAAGACAAATTCATCATTAATCAAAAAGCACGTGCTAAAATTTATTTTCTACTTTTTACTCCCTTCCAGCGGTGCAACCGGTGACTCCGTCGTAGTTTTATTTTTGAGTGGTGCCCTCATAGCGCTGCTTACCAGTCAGCATCGCTTTGTCTCGAGACAGTGAACTCAACTGCATTGCAGTTTTTGCCCAACATCGTAGTTTTTTTTTTTAAGTTCATGCGAGTCAACCAGTCAAGCGGCAGAGTTTATAATTCAATTTTTTTTTGGCAGGACAAGTCCAGTGTCACACTTTGAGTTTCCCGCAGTGCTATATAGGGATGCTGAAGAGACAGCAGTGCCAAAACAACGATGTTGAGCTCCTAGCATTGGAATTTTTCTATGTATGAACAAAAATGGGGAAATTTGTAAGAAAAGTGATAAAGAATGATATCCAGCCCTCCCTCTAGCGCCAAATGTGCGAACCCTAATCCTAGTACATGCAAAACAACAAGAATAAACAAGTTAAACAAGAGATTGCAAGCTAAAACAATGATTCCCTATGAAATCCATTTACAACTTTGAATTAGGAAAGAAAACAACAAAGAACACAATGAAACAAAGAAATATAGATTCAATCCTAATTTAAATGTGCAAATCCATGATCCCATGGGGGAATTGGTGCCAGCTTGATGTGAAAATTGGCCCTTTCCCAATTCCTAAGATGAAAGCTTGATATGTTGATGGAGATTGATCCACTTTGATGGTGAAGAATGAGAGCTCCAAGCCAAAATCTGCAAAAAACCTAGCTAAGAACTCAAGATTGATGGATGGAAATGGCTAAATATTTTAGCATAATAACTTTGCATAATTTGTGGATGATCAAATGAGGATATGAGCTCTTTATTTATAGAATGCCAAGATGGATGAATGCCCAAATTTGAGCAATGTGGGACTAACATTCATCCAATGGCATGATGCCACTTGTCATTCTATGAATGGATGAAGGATGTGCAAGATTTGGGGATTGTTCCAATAAATGCATATTTTTGAATTTCAAATTTGTTGAAATGACTTACAAGAGGGAAGGGAAATTACAATAAATTCCACTTGGCTCAAGACAAAGGACATGCAAGATGAAGTTATTGCCTTGTTGGATGTACATGTTGACTTGGAATTTTTGAATTCAAATTTGGAGAATATTCCAAAAGATGCCTTGTGAGGAAAATAGAGATTTAATAAATGAATTAAATCTATTTTCATGTGCAACTTGCAAAATCTAGAGGATGGGACATGGGATGAATTAAATTAATCAAGGGTTAATTAATTTAATGAGAGATTAGATGATGTGACCTATTTGACTCAAATTTATGGATTTATTTAAATCAAATAAGAGAGGAATATGATAAGAGATTAATTAAATAAGGATTTTGATTTATTAAATTGAAAGAGATGGTGTTAGATTAAATCAAATAAATTTTATTATTTAATTAAATAGGGATAATTAGATTAGATAGATTGATTTAATTAACAAAAGAGATTGACTTAATTAGATAAAATGATTTATTCAATTAAGGGATGAAAGTTGATGAATTTAATCAGATAAGAAGATTTGATTAAATGGTTAGACCGAGGGATGATTCAGGAAGAAACGATGTTAGTAGGTTGGGATCAAGTGCACAATGTCAATCAATATATTTGACGTGTCTACAACTCCATTACTACCTTTACCATAAGTTTGTCCCTATTGCCTTTATTCATAAAGGACAAACCCCCTTGGTAACTATGTTTGTTTCCCTAGTTTTCTTTGCAACAAGGACTATCATTTGCATATTGATTGAGCTACTAGCTTGTGTTGCTATACCTTTTCCCACTAGCAGTAGACAGATGAAACTTGGAAGAAAAATAACTTTCATTGAGTGGCAGCTACAGATGGAATGATATTTTATGGTTTTGAACTAAACAATAATGAACCTTGAGGTCTTAAAGTTTCAACTTCATGAGATTTTGTCTTCTTGTCATTGATAACACCTCTTAGCTTGAGACCTCTCTCATTTCTTGAAGACCATTACATGATTTTTCTTGTCCTGGATATGATTTGATTGAAAATTCTATAGCATGGTTTGCAGACTGCCCCTCTAGAGTTCACCTTCATCCTTGATAATCACTAGTTGCCTCTTACCGATTTCCCTTTGATAGGTTCATTATCATGGTAATCTTGTCACACTTTAGCATCCTATTATTGAAGGTCTATCCTCTCTTATCTAATTGTCACCTTATGTTGTCTATATGTCTATTCTTTTGATTGGAAGTTCTCCTCTCTTTGAAAGTTCATTTACTTAGAATTGGAACCTTAAGGACTTCCCTCTTTACACTTTATGTGACTGAGCTGATGAAGAGGCATCATCATTTGCATTCCTGGTTTTATCTTAACTACTACCCCATTATATCAAAGTGATTGTGTAGGTGACTGCTATGAATTGCACCCATCTTAATTTATAAAATTTACACTTTATTTCCTCTGTTGTAACTAAGAGGATAGTATATTGGGATCAACCCTTGTGGGAGCCATATTTTCTCCACATACTATAATTTTTGGCAAGGTAATCCTATAATGGAAAATGTACCTATAGCTTCACAGTGAACAAACAAGTTAATAAAACAATTAAGTTCAAAGCTTGATGATGAATGGATGATTATTTGCTTTCTTGCATCATCATGATGCTGATGTATCTAGGCTTGTGATGCTTTTATCTCTGAATTTCTGATATGATGTTTAATAAGAAATAGATTGAATTCCTATCTATTCAAATGGTATGTAAGAGTGTTGGAATCCTGAGCTCTAACACACTTCCTTTTGACCCTTTCAGGTACTTCATGTAGACAACAACAAAACTTTGAGGAGGGATTGAAGATGAAGTTGATCAGTTGTGGGGTTTGTCAGTCAGGAAGTGACGAATCCCTCCTCTCTTATATGTCATTTCTTTCAGTTATTCAATCTCCTTTTCTTATTGTATCATATCAGTTATTCCCACAACTTTTGTGGGAAACCTATGAACATATTCTTTTGCAATGAATATAAACACTATTTTATGCAAAGTTTAAAAATAATTTCATTTTTCTGTAAAACAATTGCATGCAATAAACTAAAAATTCTTTCTATAGAATTGTTTGAATGAACACATAAGGTCCTTAGAAAATTTATAATGTACCTTTATTCTCTTCAAGGTAGAAAGTATTAGTGTCGTACCAGCCTAACCTGAATAGGATGAAAAGTAGAATTTAGGTAACATTTTGGCGACTTCTGCTAAATGCTTGTCTGCCAAGCATCCTTGATCAGTAGCATAACTTATCTATTGGGCATAGGAGTTAATTCCTTCTTACAACTCAGAAAAAATCTCTGTAACTCCACATTTATAATTTGAACAACAACAAAACAAAACTGAAAAAAACTACCATGGCTCTATTTAGAATAGGGCTAGCAAACTTTGCATCAACACTTATTGGAAAATGAAAATTGAACTAAAATAGATGTGCAATCAACACTTATTAATTGAAAACTCTACTCTACTTGTACATTTGCAAACTTTTTCTCTTCAAAAACAACGTTTAAGGTGAATCTTGTTGAATGGGATAGGTAACACCTCTCCATCCATCTTTGAAAGATGAAAAGCATTATGCTATTTGCATTCAATTATCACATAAGGGCCATCCCACATGGCATCAAATTTGGTATACTTACCAGGTTTACTTTTGAGCTCATCCCACTTGAAAACAAGATCACCCTCAATAAACACTCTTGGTGTACTACTTTTCTATCAAAAGTATTTTTCATCTAAGCCCGATGGATCTCCAAATTCCTAAATGATTCTTTTCTTACCTCCTCTAACTCCATCAGTTGTGCAAGCCCGATTTCCATAGGCTCCTCTTCTAACATTTCCAACTCTTTGATCAAATTCAAAGTTCACAATTCAAATGAAATTGGAAGTCTTGCTTCTTTGCCATAAGTGAGGGCATTTGGTGAATTACCTGTATCTCTTTTAGGAGTAATCCTATTAGCCCACAGGGCTAGCTTTAACTTGTCATGCCAAGCTCTCTGATTATCCTCAATCATCTTCTTGATGATCTTAATAAAGTTTTTATTGGTTGATTCAACTTGTCCATTACCCTGAGGGTAATAATTGAATGAAGTATTCAGATATATATTATTCTTAACAGACCAATCAGATACTTTCAAACCAACAAATTCCAATGCATTATCATAAATAATGGAATCACGAGTACCAAACCTTGCAACTAGATCCTGATAGAAGTTTAGAACAACAATCCCATTTGCCTCCTTCAATGCCACAACTTCTTACCACTTAGTAAAATAGTCAGTTGTATTCAATATCCATTTGTGACTTTCACTTGAAGGTGGATTAATAGGCCTAATAAAATCAAGGCCCCACTTGCCAAAGGGCTATTCAACCTGAATTGGGTGTAATGGTAAGGCTACAAGCCTCTGCTTTCCTACAAATAATGAACATTTATTGCATTTTCTAACCCAAGCATGAACATATTTAAAAAAATCATGCCAGTAATAGCCAACTCTCATGATCTTTAGAGCTATAATTCTTGGTGCAAAATGGCCTCCAAAAATCCCATCATGAAATTCTTTTAGAAGTTTATCAATCTGATATGGTTCAATACACCTAAGAAAAACCCCATGAAAGTCTCTTTTATATAAAACTCCATCTATAACAGTATAAGGGATGGCTTGAAGTATAAAATAAATTCTTTTGCTTTATCCAAACCTTAAGGATAGTCAAAAATATGTAGATAGTGTATTATTCCTTGAATCTAGTTGGAGGAAGAAACTGGAACAACAACTTGTTCCTCATTGTTAAGCACTGTCACAACTTGCTCATCAAGTTCTTTGTTGTCTTCTTCCTTTCTAGCAAGTTGCTCACATAAAACTTTGCCTCTAACAAGCTTTGTAACCTTGATATTGACATCATATTCCATTACCCTAGTTACCCAACTCACTCTCTTATCATTGATATCTTTGCTAAGCAAGAAATCCTTAATTGTAGGATGGGAAACCAACAACTGAATCTTATTGTTAGAAAGCACATGCCTAAATTTTTTAAGGCTTCTAACTATAGCTAGGACATGCTTTTCAACAAAAAGAGTATCTCACCTCATAATCTTGCAAAACTTGGCTAAAGAAAGCCACGGGCTGCTCTAATCCTTCTTCATCCTGTTGACAAAGCATAGCTAAAACAATATAACACTTCCAAATGTATATAATATAAAATATTTAACAAAATTTGGGTTTATGAGTGTTGGGGCTGCTGCAAGGGCCTCCTTTATCTCTTCAAAACTCCTCTTGCCTTCCTTATTCCAACTAAATGGAATATTCTTTTGAAGCATTGAAGTAAGAGGCTTTAAGAGAGATGCGATGTTTGGAATGAACCTTCTTAAAAAATTGATCCTACTTAGAAAACTTTGCAAGCTTTTCTTGTGTGTTGGTAAGGGTAAAGCTAGAATAACAGTGATCCCTTCTAAATCTATTGAAATACCATGCTTGGAAACTACATGTCCAAGAAGCAGAACCTTTATGGACAAAAAAAATGCTCTTTTTTGGGTTAAGAGAAATCCCATATTCTCTGCATTTCTCAAATATCTACCTTAAATGATCAAAATGTTCGTTAGCATTCTTTGAAAAAATAGTAATGTCATCTAAATAAACAAGTACAAACTTATTTATGAGGCCTTGGAAAGCCATGTCCATAGCTCTTTGAAAGGTTTTCCCTGCATTGGACAATCCAAAGGGCATCTTTTTATAGGCCATAGTACTCTATTTGATAGTAAAGGAAGTTTTGAATTGATATTCCTCTTTTACTAAAATTTGGTTGTACCCTCAGTAACCATCTAACAATGAAAACCTGTTAGAACCTGAAACAACTTGCAAAATATGCTCCATTAAGGGAAGTGGATACTGATCTTTGAGAGAGGCTCTGTTTAGATCACATAAATCAATACATAGCCTAATCTCGCCATTCTTTTTCCTAATAGGTACCAAGTTAGAAACCCAAGATTTATGCTTAATTGGAAAGATAATATTATCTTCGATCATCTTTTTTAACTCTATTTTCATAAGATGTTCCAGCTTGGGATTTAAAGACCTTTCCCTTTGTCTTAGTGGTTTTTCCTTGGGTTCCAGCTCAATAGTGTGTTGAGCTAACTTAGGGTTAAAACCCTTCAAATCTCCATATTCCCAAGCAAAAACATCAATAAACTCCTGAAAAAGTAAAATAAAAGCACGGATCTTGTTTTGCTGAAATGTTGGCTTTATCCTTTCTAACTTGATCATCAGTATTAAAAATTGATTCTAAGGTTACCAAACCTTTAGGTAGCTTATTTGATTTCAATTGTAAAATCTGGTTATCATACTGTTGTTGCCATTTTTTCTGGTTTCCAGCTACAAACTCAGCTTCCTCCATTAGAAAATTTATAATATGCTCATCACTTTCAAAAACCTACCAATTTGTGTTGTTATTTGGCACTGATGGCCTCACTATCACCTTCACATACTATTGTACCTCAACATTATGCACATCAGTTGGAATATCAAACTGGGAACCTAAGGCAACCAACCTATCCACTTCTTTATTTTGGTTTCTAGGAATGGACAGTAGATTGAAAGCATCAAATTCCTCAATTAAATCCCAAACTCTATGCTTATAAAGCTTAAGAAAATCATTCTTTGTCACATTCATATTTCTTACTTGATTTTCTACTAATTTTGTATCACCAAAAACTTGCAAGCATTTAATACCTTTATTTCTATCCCATTTTAGGCCATGAATGAGTGCTTCATATTTTGCATACTTATTTGAACAACTAAAAGCAAAACGAAAGGTTGAATAATACCTCTCACAACTTGGAGAAACTAGCATAGCACCTCCACCAACACCCACTTTACTTCTTGAGCCATCAACATAAAAATTCCAAAGTTGATTGGCTTGCTATTCAAGCTATTGTGTTTCCTCTTTAACCAAATTTGGGACAGCTGCATCGTGCTCATGAATCATATAAATTCCCAATCCTACCTCATCCATGTGATTGAAAGGGTTAATTTCATGATTCTCGGTTGCCCATTCATCTAAACTTATATCAGGTATTCCTACAATAGGTGTGATGGGGTCTAGGGTCATGTATTGATCCTCTTGCTCTTGGATGGATAGGTTTGCATTTATGACACCAGGTACATATGGCTCCATGTGATCCTTAGCTTGGGGTTCTTATTTTATGATCACCTTAGTGCCATATCTTGTTCTAAAAAACATATGAGACAAATCTACTAATAAATACCCTCCCAAATTTGTAGTAAAATCCCTAGAGAG
Source organism: Sequoia sempervirens (assembly GCA_007258455.2). Lineage (NCBI taxonomy): Eukaryota > Viridiplantae > Streptophyta > Pinopsida > Cupressales > Cupressaceae > Sequoia > Sequoia sempervirens. The sequence goes on from VDFB02373365.1 coordinate 222,703,711, forward strand.
GCATATGCCAAAGAAAGGTGGCAAATCTATAACATGGATATCTTGTGGGAATGAAAAATTTGGACAAGCATGTAAGGTAAGAGGCATATTTTTAATCACCACAACTAATTATATAGTTGCACCATCTAATTGAATCACTCCCCTTAAGAGAGGCTCGTATGTCAATCCTAGTTTATCCACTAATTGCTTTGGCATAATAGAGTTGCTTGCACCTAAGTCAATTATACAATTGTGTACTAAATACTGGCCTATAATCAAACTAACATAAAATGGGGGTGGTTTAACCTCTTGGGCTGACTGCTCATTCTTGGTTTGAGGGCTATTTGTCAGCAACTTTGGGTTGATCTTTACTAGACTCATTGGAAACTGAAATCTTAGCCAAAGCATATTGCAATAAATCTTTTTGCCTAGGAATATGTAAAACATCCAACATCGACAAACTATTAGTATTTTTCTTCATGTGCTCCACAATATTAAACGCAATAGTACTAACCTTTTGTTGTCCCTATGAAACAATATCAGTTTGGGATTGAATAGGTTGTGATTGGACTTTTGGTTGTTCTTTGCTAGCCAATGCTTGACCTCTTGTGAGAATATGAACATTTTGGGAAGATGAGGGCCCAACTTGACCTTGTTGAGATATAGAAGTATGATTTTTTTCCTTATCTATTTTTTTGTTATAAATCAACAACCCTTTTATCTGACCTCATATTGGCTGCAATAAATGTGTAAGACTGATTTTTCCCTTGTGGTTGATTCATTCCACATAAATCACTACCTTTCCAATTCATTAAGGAAACATCAGGAGTACCTTGCTCATTTAGAGAACCTTGATGTTCATGACTTTCTCTAGTCACATTCTGTTGGACAACAACATGATTTTGCACCATAAGTGCTTGATTCATCATTCCATTGAGACAAGTAGACTGATTGTGTGGTTGATTGCATGGAAAACACCAATCAATATCTTGTACCAAGTTATTCTAGACATGAACTAACTCCTTTGAAGCACTAGGAACGTTGGGATTGTATGGTTGAAAGGGTCTGGGATTATAAGACTTTCTTTGTGCTTGAGAATGAGCTTGATAAGTTATCCTATGAGGTTGATATGGTCTTGGAATTTGACCTACTTGATTCTTGATATTCACTAAATCATTACCAATAGTTTTTAATAGGTTTTTGATCTCTTGAAGCTCTTGAGATTAGGTTGGAGCAACACTATTATGAGTAGATGCTTGATAGCCTAAGGCTGGAACAATAGGTAATGGAGCAATAGGAGGAATTTGGATATGCATTAGAGGCTAAATATTAGGAAATATAGGCATTGGAGGCCTAGGTACAATTTTACTAGCTTGAATAAGACTATTCTTAGCTCTAATGGCAACATCAAATGCTCCAGGTAAAGAGACACCACCCATTGACTGAATCATTACTGTGATATCACTATTGAGATCCTTAAGATAATATAAGAAAGCATGATCATTAGAAGGTCTTACTGTAGCAGGAATTCTATTCCAAGTCTTTTGGAATCAAAAATTGAAATCTGTCATTTGTTCTTGTGGAGCTCTTTTAATAGTTGTCATCTGTTCAACTAGAGATAAATGATCATATTTATCTTGAAACTACCTATTCAATTTATCTCCTAAGTCATCCCATGTTGCAATAGAGTTAACAGGTGAACCTTTGAACCACTGGAGTGCCTTGCCTTTGAATGATGTTGCCAGAAGTTTGATTGCAATGTTCTCTTCAATAATGTGATGAACCCCACAAAGTGAAGCCACATCTCTTATGTGTTCTATGGCCGTGGTTTGATCTTCACCCATGAAAATGGGTAAACTCTTGAGTGCAACAACTAGAATGTCATTATGTTGAGCCAAATTCAATGGGCTGCCACCATTAAATGACACAAATGCAAAATCTCTTTCCATTAGAGCTATTGGTACTTGCAAATTTGGTATTGGAACTACTAGAACATGAATTGCAAGCTTGTAGTTGGTAGGTGTAGAGCGTGGTCTTGGTGTGCTAGGTTTCCTTCTTGCTCCCCCACCTCTTCTTTTTGGTGGTGACAACTGCAAATAGTCAAAAGGGTCTGCACTAGCTCTTGTTTGTATCTTTCTCATGTGTTATCTGGTACTAAATCTACATTAAAAACCAATGAACAAAGTCACCAAGTATGAATTTTTTACCTCAAAAGGTTGGAAATACTGTTGTTCATACCAAAATAGCAGTAAAAAGGATCTTGATGTGGACTGAAAATTAATTTGCAGCCCCACCGAGCATGCCAAAAACTATTAACATGTAGGATTGTGCCCTTGCAAGCTAAGTGTGAAACTCAACAATCCTATGTAACATTGAAACACCTTCAAGCCTGTGGGTTGCTCATACCGAAGGTGAATCTCTAGTTTATGGGTTGGTTCCCCTTTATACTTCATAGAAACTAATGGATTTGATGGGAAAAAGGAAGAAAGATGCTTTAAAAATGTAAATTAATTTCTAGGAGGTGATACACCAATATTTTGACTTAAACTACAATATGACTAAAAAAAATTCTCTAATACACCTATTCTTACAATCTAAATTGATCAAATTCATCACATAATTAATTCAAAGAAAGGCTTGAGAAATTCTTGCACAAGTTGTGACTTGTAATAAACTAAAGTTGTATACTTGCATCCAATAAATGAGACAGAATTGGAGGTTTTGAAGAAAAACACAATAAATTCCTATCAAATCACTCACAAAATAATAAGACACTTGAAATTAGATAGAAGAACTCCTATTTGTATTAGAATATGGAAGGAATATTTGTAAATATAGCAATAAACTGTTGGAAAATAAAATGTTGTTACTGTATATAAAAGTGAAAGTGAGTTTTGAGTTACAAGTCAAATCTCCTCTCTAAAAAATGCAAAGGAAAATAAGCCAGAACTCCCAAAAAAAGCCTAAACTTTTCTCTTTTAATACAAAACTAGTCTCAAAGTGCCAAGAGGTGGCACTTGTAGTTGACCACACTCTAAAAATATCTCCTCCAAGATGATTCACGAGCAAAACTGAAAATCCACAAAAAGGGGCCCCACAACTACTCCAAATTGAGCTAAAGTAGCTCAAAACTCCCTCTCTCAACCAGTCTAACCAAAGAGGACTTCAAAATTAGTTCATTTTGACTCAAAGTCAAACATAAACTCTGAATGCATGTCAGTTCCATTCTAGTTAACTGAAAATCAGGGCCAAAGACCTTAGTTTCACTCCCCTTCCATTCTTGCATGATTTTGGGATAGGAGTAAGCAATCTAAACATATATTAAATTAATCAATTAAGATCAACTTTAATATGTGTTATAAATTTGTTCACCTTTTCATTTTTATGACATTTATTAAAGTAATTTATAATTTATTACTTTAATAATGTTTACATTTTTTTATTTTTCTTTAAACTCATGCAAAATATAAGGGGAATATTTAATACATTTATCAATTCCTAAATGACAAAAAATTCAACCAAGGCTCTAAATATTAATAAGATGCAATTTTAATAAAGTGATAAAAATCACTTGGCAGCTAAAGTTTAGGGTTTCCTTGAGAAGCCAAAAGAATAAGCCCTAAAATAATTCATAAGCTCATTTGCATTTATCATTTTATTGTGACACCATGTTGCACCACCAAGTGTAGGGTTTCGAGCTTCTCTACAAGATCGAATGCATCCACACTGTCGGCAAGTTGCTTTCTTGCTAAAAATATTGATATTCCTTCATTTTTGTACAAGAAAATATTGCAGGGTTCTCTTGGTGACAAAAAAATGATGGAAAATGCATTACTCTATGGTATATCCTTTGTTATGTGACACTTTCAATATGTCATCTTTTCCTTTTTAAGTATGGTAGAATCTTGTTGCGTGTATGGCCATTATTATGATCTTATTTTCTATAGTAGAAGAGCTCTCTGTTTCTTATTCGTGTGATTGTTCTCATGTATCCAAAACTTCCCTTGACCGTTCATTCCTTCCAAAATCTTGATATGCATCAATACATGATTTTGTGGTTGCATTACACTTTCTCTGTAGAACTAGAAGAATGAGGAAAATTTTGGCCAGAGGATGACTTTGAAAATGCAAAGGACTTAGACCCTTTGAATTTGATACATCATACTTAGAAGTTTCAACTTGAACAATTGACTTTCCATGTAATGTTTCTTTCACTGTGGAATTCATTTAGCACTTTACATTCTCCTTCACAACTGATCCTCACTCAGAAAACTGACCCAGACTGGTGAAGTTTTCTCTCAAAACATAAACTGGTTGGTTTTTGTGAAATTTAATGGGTTTTTTCATCTCACTGTTTCCTAATTTTTGTCCAAAAATCATGAAAACTCGGTTCGTGGTTTGTGAGATATGACTGTCACTGTCATGATTGTCCTCTAATGAACTATTTTTTTTACTGTGTGTTCCCCTATATGGACTGTTAATGATGCTTGATCAACTTTATGATTACATTATATCATCCATAAGCGGTTAGAATGTCCTTTGAATATTGAATTTGTCCCTTGAACTGTGTATCTTTGACTCAATCTTGGTTGTCCTTATTTGAAATAATTGCATTACTATCTTTACCATAAGTCTGTCCTTGTTTCCTTTATTCATAAAGGACATACCCCCTTGGTAACTATGTCTGTTTTCCTAGTTTTCTTTGTAACAAGGAATATCATTTGCATATTGACTAAGCTACTAGCTTGTGTTGCTATACCTTTTCCCACTAGCAGTAGACATAGATGAAACTTGGAAGAAAAATAATTTTGATTGAGTGGCAACTGCAGATGGAATGATATTTTATGGTTTTGAACTAAACAATAATGAACCTTGAGGTCTTAAAGTTCCAACTTCATGAGCTTTTGTCTTCTTGTCATTGATAATACCTCTTAGCTTGAGACCTATCTCATTTCTTGAACACCATTACATGCTTTTTCTTGTCCTGGATATGATTTGATTGAAAATTATATAGCATGGTTTGTAGACTGCCCCTCTAGAGTTCACCTTCATCCTTGATAATCACTACCTGCCTCTTATTGATTTCCCTACGACTGGTTCATTTTCATGGTAATCTTGTCACACTTTAGCATCCTATTTTTGAAGGTTTGTCCTCTCTTATCTAGCTATCACCTTATGTTGTCCATAGGTTTGTTCTTTTGATTGGAAGTTATCCTCTCTTTGAAAGTTCATTTACTTAGGATTGAAACCTTAAGGACTTCCCTCTTTACACTTTATGTGACTGAGCTGATAAAGAGGCATCATCAATTGCATTCCCGCTTTTATCGTAACTATTGCCCCATTATATCAAAGTGACTATGTAGGTGACTACTATGAATTGTACCCATTTTAATTTATAAAATTTACACTTTATTTCCTCTTTTGTAGCTGAGAGGACAGTATGTCGGGCTCAACCCTTGTGGGAGCCACATTTTCTCCACATACTGTAATTTTGAGCAAGGTAATCCTGCAACGGAAAATGTACCTATACCTGCACAATGAACAAAGAAGTTAATAAAATAATGAAGTTCAAAGCTTGATGATGACTAGATGATTATTTTCTTTCTTGAATCATCATGATGTTGATGTATCTGATCTTGTCATGCTTTTATCTCTAAATTTCTGATATGATGCTTATTAAGAAATAGATTGAATGCTTGTTTGTTTGGTATGTAAGAGTGTTGGAATCTCGAGCTCTAACAAACTTACTTTTGACCCTTTCAAGTACTTCATGTAGAAAACAACAAAAATTTGAGGAGGGATTGAAGATAAAGTTGATCAACTATGGAGTTCGTCATTCATGCAATGATAGATTCCTCCTCTCTTACATGTCATTTATTTTAGTTATTCAATCTCCTTTTCTTATTGTATCATATCATTTATTCCCATGGCTTGTGTGGGAACCCTATGAACATATTATTTTGCAATGAATATAATAGTTATTTTATGCAAAGTTTGAAAACAATTTCACTTTTCTATAAAACAATTGCATGCAATAAACTGAAAATTCTTTCTATAGCATTATTTGAATGAACACATGAGGTCCTTAGCAAAAATTTTATGTACCTTTCTTCTCTTCAAGGTAGAAAGTATTAGTGTTGTACCAGCCTAACCTAAATGGGCTGGAAAGCAAAATTTAGGCAACAATTATCTTTTTTTTATGAATGCCACAATATTTACATAATCTATCAAAATCATTAGAACAAACTTCACCACCATTATTAGTCCTCAAAAAATTTATCTTCTTTCTAGTCTACAACTCAACCATTGCTTTAAGTTCTTTAAATTGAGTGAAAACTTTAGATTTAATATTTAGAAAATATACCCATGTCTTACTATGATCATCAATATATGAAACATAATATGTAGATTTTCCAATCAAAGGAACATCTACAGGACCAAACACATCAAAATGAATAAGATCCAATACACCTAAAGATTTATGAGAACTCAAGTAAAACTAAAAACGGTTTTTTTTTCTATAAATGTAATGCTCATAGAAATCAAAATTAAGAGTAAAATAAAAAAACATTCAACAAGGTTTTTATTTTTCAAGGTCCTTAGACCCTTTTCTCCAATGTGGTCAAATCTCTAGTTCCATGACTATGTAGTTTTCCCTATAGGTGAAATTTATTCAAAAGAAAGATCACCCTTGGGTACCCAAAAACCATGACCATCCACTAAATATGAAACCCTCACCTCTTCCAATGGATTAGCCATAAACTTGATTTTTACAAAAGTACTATTACACTCAACAATACATGCATCAAGCCTATAAAAAATTCCATTTATGAAACCTCTAGCAATCACCATACTACATCTAACCATCTTGCATCATGCATAAGAAAATACTATGTGCACACCCGCATCTATTAGTTTCTCACAAATAACAAATTTTGTGCTAATCTAGGGATATACAACACATCATTAATCATTTTTATTTTACCATTAGGAAATGTGATTCTAAAGTTACCATAGCCAACAATATTTAAACAAGAATCATCACCCAAGTACACCTTACCTCCATTAAATTATTCATATTCAAAAAATCAAATCTCTATTAGAGGTCATATGGAAAGATGTGCCTGCATCAATTAACCATGCATCATTACTTACATGAGTTGCCAAAGATGTAATGAATGCATCACTATCTTCAAACTGACTTAAAATCAAAATCAAATTTCTTTTTTTCTTCTTTTATTCTTTGCACTCCTTATAAAATTTTCTAGGCTTGCCCCAATTCCAACAAATAAATTTATACTTTTCAAGAGATTTGGATCTCCCCTTGGACTTGGATTCATCATGCTTTCCATTATTCTAGACATTTTCCTTAGGTATTCGCCAAATATTTAGAGCCTCCTTGGAACTTATGGATACCTTCCTCCTCATCTCTTCAAAAAGTATAGAACCCACCACATCTTCAATCTTCAAGAAAATAAAAAATAACTTCTAATAGCCATATCAAGAGAATCTCGCAAATAAAAAAAATAACAAAGAAACATTTGAAATTTATCCTCCTTGTCCCTAACATATTGAATGCTTCTAGGTGGTCTATAATTCATCCACCCTCTTCCATTCTCAAGGAATACAATTTCTTCCTCAAGAAAAACTTATTCACTAAATATTTCGCTTGATACATCTCACCAAGTTTCTTTTGTAGTTTATATGCAAAGTTATCTTCATCAACATTGATTAAAACAAAGTATTCAAAGAACAATCTGATTAGACTCTTGGCTTTACGATCCATAACATCATATAGAGCAACAAAAGTACGATATTTGAGCCTTAAAAATTCTCATCAATAGCATCCCACAAATCTCGATCTATCAATAGATCTTCCATCTTCAGCTTCCACATCTCAAGAATACTTCCAAAAAATTTATCCACCTCTATTCTGCCTAATGAACTTGCCATCTAAAAAATTCTTGCAACAAGATCACAAAGTATCTTCTACACAAGCTCCCACTCAAATCTGGATTAGTTCAAAAAACCCAACAACCTGCAATTGAAACCAAAGGTGATCAAGCTCTGATACCACTTGTAAGGAAGTTAAGGTAACTTGAAATAACTTCCTACACTAATCTTGAGAGGAGGGTAATGCAATTTTTTTTAGATCTTTGCAACATTTATAAAAATTAAACATAAGTATCATGCATACCACAACATAATAATTTACATGGAGAAAACCCTTTCAGGATAAAAATCCCACTCCAAAAGTTACCCAATATATTATTCAGAAATCATGAAGATTACAATATACTTGCAGAGCAAGCTTCTCACATGAGTATAACCAACAAGAGATATGGAGGCAACACACCAGTTATCAGACTCTCAAAATACATCATAATACACAGTTGTAATATAATTCCCTCATAAAATAGGGTTTCCTTCTAGGGAAAGACAAACCAACAAATCTCTTTAGATTTGAGGCGTAATGATGAGTGATCCAAATTTATAATAATAAAATATGGATTTTGGGGCACTGTCCGTAAACTCTCGCCGGGGAATGTGACCCTTCGATCCCTATCGAGGGATGCCCCCCTAGACCCTACAAGGGGGTACCCCTCAAGCTCAAATATATTAACCTGTTATAATCATACAGTTGAGACACCATTGATATTAGAAAGAAGAATCTTCATTTTCTCAAAGGGAGTGCACATTCAAGATAATCACCAAATAATGTGACCCATCTATCTACCTATCCTCATTTTAAGAACTATTAATGTTAATAGACATTTGTGATAGGGATGCCAAAAAAATTGTATAAGTCAAGCATATTAAAATTGACTACCTTTTAACCTATAAAAATTGGAAGTTATTATAATTTGTGTCCCAATGTGTAAGGATATCACATAAGATAATATTGGAAGGAGAATTCTATGGTATGCTAGCTACTTGACTCAAACTTGCTCAAACTAGCATACCCCACTCCATAGTTGTAATCTAAGCTATTAGATGAAGGAGCCACTCAAGGTTTCCTTGCATGCTTGAATACACTAAATATAACCATCTTTTGTTATAAAATATACCCATGCCAGTCCTACTTTTTAAAAAAATACTAAAAATAAAATTTAAATTATTGAAAAACACAACCTTCCCAATTCTATCATATCAAGTAATGGTTTGTCAACTATAAATAATAATTTTAAAGCTTGGTATGATTACTCAAATATCATAATACTTCTCAAACAACCCCAATATTTTTTAAACTACTTTAGTAGACATAGAATAATCCCTAGTTTAGACCAACAATTTTTAGGCTATCCCCGAAACCCTAAAATTAAAAATCTAAATTAAAATTTACATTAAAAAACTATATTTTTTAATATTTATCTATTTTATGGAAGATAAAAAATATTTCAACCCCAACATCATACAAAACCATTATAAAATTTTCTTAAGGCAATGAAAATACTAAAAATGGAAAATTTAAGTTATTATTTAATTACATAGCTATTTAGTTGTTTCCCCTCTAATAGATTATGTATATGCAATTATGGTCTCATAATTTTCATTCTGACTATAATATTGCATAAAAAATATAATTGGAAATTATAGCTCAATCTTCTCTCAATTATGTAAATAAAATTGAATAGTAAAAATACCTAAAATTGAATATATTAACCCTTCTAGATATGATAATTTAACCATTTTGTAGGTTATTTGGCATGTTATTGGTTTTATTTGTATTACAAAACCTCAATAAAATGACAATTCATCTTGTTTATTTAGTTATCTAAAATAAATCTCCATGTTGTCCTTTCACTTGAATATGTCTTTTTTGTTTTATAGGTCTATGACAGAGGTGATGAAAGCTTTGCACCCTTGATTTGGCTTAACTTCTAAAATTGATGCTCAGACTTATTATTTTAGCAAATCAATTCTAAGTGGAAAATATGTACTTGTACCCATTTTTATACATTCATATATGGGCCAACATCATGAGTCCAATGATGAAAATTCCAACCAAAACACAATTATTACACAAGAATGATGGATATTTTTAGGACTACAAACCTCCATTAATCCTTTTTGGATCATTTTAATATGTAACCTAACACTTTTTTTCTTCTTTACTGATTTAGGCTTCATCCACCCTAAAATTTCACATTTTACCTACTTTAGTGAAGTCACCACGGTGGAAACTATGGTGGTCACGTAATCATATTGGTGCTCTTAGAAGTGTTAGATTTGATCATGCAACTTCCATGGTGGTTGCATATTCATCATGATAGTTTCAAAATTCCCCTCTTTAGAAACGATATTTTTTATATTATCATTTCACCTCCATATCTCCATCTATCCTATCATTTTTCCTTCCTTTCATTCAAAATATTACAAGAATGTCCATTTGTGTTATAATAAAATGTAAAATCCTTGTTTAGGATGAGTTTTTGTTAGAGACAAAGCTTGATTATAGGGATTTCTCCATAAGATAATTCCAATATTTACTTGTAGATATTTTTTTCACTTTGACATCTATTAGGTGAAACCTATACATGGACCCTTACTATTCCATTTTTTTTCCATACTAGCAACCACATACTTAAAGAAATTTACTAAATTCAATATCCAAATTATAACATTCTACTCAAATCTTTAGCAACATCAACCAAATTCTTTAATCCCACTACTTATCATTTTCATCAAAATTATTTACTACAATATTTTCTCTATGACATTTTCAATTAGTTAGCTACATCACAAGATAATAGGGTGGTATTTTCTAACGTCTTCTTTATTTTTATACTTCATCAAACTTTCTCCTAGTCTACAACATTTAGCCAAAAGGTTATATTTTTTTACTTTGTTAATATAGATGTGTGAGTTTATAGATTAGTATAATAGAAGTAAGCTTTTTAATAATTATATTAATATCTAAATTATTTAGTTAGTTTTATTTTATTTCTTATATGCAAAAACTAGTCAATAAATCAACATTTTTTTTGCATTCTTAGTACATAATAAGATTATAACAATGCATAATAGAAATGTAACATTAAATATGTCACTAGAATTACATGTGAGAGGATACATAATTAATAAATTATTTTCCATCCAATTCTACCCTATCCATGTTCCTTGAAGACATATCACTTATTAATTAACTACTTTAAGTAAAACTATAATTATAAGTTATCTAGGATTTGCAAGGTGAATGGCACCCAATCCCAACACATTTACCTCCTCTAAGATTATTTTAGGAACCATTTCTACATACCTAGATCCCTTTCAAATCCTTGCTAGATCTTGGTTGATAACTCACAATACGGTCATCACACTTAAATCCTTGCTCATGTTGGTCAATGACTACCTTTTCTAAGCATTACTATAGTCATTACAACTACCTTCCTATATTTTTCTCAGAATATGCCTTCATGACATGACAATTACATTGTGAAGTTTGATTATTGATTATGGAAGTTTACTTCAAAGAAGAGGGATATGGAGAGGGGTGCAAGGGGTTCAAGTAGTTAGGTCCTTGGAAAATATCGAAATGGAGCATCATTCTTTTTTATTTCCACAAGCCTATCTAATTAGTAGGTAGTCACTAAGAATAAGTCCTTCAGTGTTTGGAATATTTTCTAACTAGTTGTAGGCTTATGCATCAAGGTAATTTTGGATTCAAGTTATAATTTATTTTTTAAATGAATTGCATTGTGGTTCCTCATTGTTCTTTGTTTTATTTTCAATATGGTACTGCAAGCCCCAAGCTACCTTTCACTATGCACTAGGGTCCTGACTGCATTTGTAACTCATGGGTTACATTAGGTGTCATATTATTTTAATCAAATTTCAAAACCCTTTTTGAGGGTATCGCCATCCCTATTAAGCCTATTGATATAGCTTTGATATAATCTTATCAATATTTAATCTAAGAGAAAATTAGGGGCACTTAGACTTGGGTGCAATATATTTATATTGATTTGTCTCAATCAAATTGACTATTATCTTGATCAAAGTGATTATTGTTTATGGGTTAGCATTCTAAAATTTATTAATGTGCATAATGATATTTATAAGTCTTTTTCTTGGACTCAAATTATCTCTTAATCGATTTCAAGATATGTTTTTATCTACATTGTAATGAGCGGGTTGTTGGTAGATTGGTAAGATTCATTGTGGCATAAATAACTTAGATGAAAATATTTTTTTGGTCATCCCCAAGAAGGTATCACAAGTCAAAATTATGTATTGTTTGATTGTAGCATAGCCTAAAGCACAATCCTCTAATCTTAAATTTCTATCTACTTAGTTGATAGGGTATATTTATCTTAAAATTTCTCTTATTAGTATATATTGTGTAATTTTAATTTACTCTCTTTGAAGTTTAGTTTTATGTTTGGAATTGAGATAATAAAACTAGTTTTACTCATTAGAGTATGTATTTTCTCATAATGATATTTGGGATCCCAAAATGTAGAAAAATAAAAATTATTTTATCTATTTAAATTCATCCTAAATGCATAGAGTGAATGAGGAAAAATAAAAGAAAGTGTGCATAAATTTTGAAATATAGTTTTTTGTCATTAATTTTGAATTGTTGATTATAGTGCACACATAATAGTGACAATGAAAAATTCTATTATCAACATGTATTTGTTGTATGTTACTTAGTTTTACCCCCTTGCATTTTATTTGGAGATGCACTTCACTAATAGATTCTCTCCTACGAGATATTATAGAAATTGGATCACCTAAAAAATTCTTATGATAATGATAATGTTTTTAGTGAAACTAATGGGTTAAATGAGCAATTTAGTTGGAGTGGGAATATTTAAATTTTTCTACAAAAGAGATCTAAGAGATAGTAGATTAGCTTATGTGAAGATTATTAATTTGCATAGTGAAGAATAGAACATTTTTAATGATGAATGTAAAGTGTTCAAAAGATTTAACATTGGAATCTCACAAGAATCATAACTTTGTATTCAGTCTTTAGGTTCAAAGCTTTGGATTTTGAATTTTTATCAAAGGGAATCTTAGAGAAATATTTGTATATGGAAAAGATGGTTTTTAATTGGTATTTAAGAGACCATTGGACATTACCATAATCATAGAAAATGAATAACTCAGTTACTTGTTCAAATACTCAATATAAATAATATAATGTCTAATATTTAAATTTATGAGGTACATTGAAATTTATGAAAGAAATAATGTAAACAATAATAAAGGACCTTGTACTTAGTGGTGATCTAGTGTATTCAAAATTTAATAGAGATGTATTGCACTTAAGTTCAATATCTAATTGTCAGATGAGAATTGATTGTTTTCTATTTAATCTTAGAATTATTTCTATAATAACATGTCGTGACCCAAAAAAATATGATGATGTAGGATTCAATGAATTATTTTAGATATATTTAATTGTGAGATGACATTGAGTGAGACTTGTTAAAAATTTGTTGTTTACTATCACGAAAAGAGTGTTGTAAACTTTTGTACAAGAAACAATTTTTGTTTAATTATGTAAAATTAATATTTATTTTTGGTGTGTATTTAGAAAGTAAGCTTAGCCACCTTAAATATTTGTTTGGGTCTACTTGCAATTTTTTATGTAACATTGGTTAGATATTTTATGTATGGGTTACACATTCGAAAAATGTTTAATATTGGGAAAATTAGGACCAGAAAGTAAATGTTGGGGTCAATGGTTTTGTTCACTCATGATTTTGAGGCACATGGTTTTACCTTTAGAACTTGGTTGTTTTGAGTGATCTTAAATCTATAAAACCAAGTACATATTTAGTGGTTGGGGTTGGCTTATTCAATCATTAGTAGTTTGGCTTGGATATCATTTGTATTGAGCTCTCTTGTCAAGAGTGCATATACGAAGCATGATATGGGATGTGTGGTTACATGCTTGGACATGTTGAGGATGCATTGGAGGAATTTTATGTTTCAAAATTATTCATGGAAACTCTACAAGTGTATACTAATATTTTATTGTTTCAAGAATAATTTACATTGAGTGTGGATGCTTTTAGAGGCTAGACATTTCCTCCTTGAGTGTTTTCTCAAGGTATATCTTGTTAAAATTATGGTATGTCTTTGATCTTTGAATTATGGTTATTCTATAATCTCTTATGCATGTGTTTCACTCATTGAGTTATGTAGGAAATGGTTTGATCAACCTAATAATTTCTTAAAAAGTGGTATCAAATCCATGGTTGTGATTGAGGGGGGTAAGATATCACTATTTTTACCCATGTTTAAGTAGATATGATGCAAATTTAAAGCCATGAAAATGCTGGAGAGATTTCATACATTTCAAGGTATGAGATGTGTTGTGTAAGTTGTGAGAATGTATATTTCGGGTTTTGGGATGTACATATTTGTGGTTATTTTTTACAAATATGGGGTTTGGATTTTTTTTGGAAAAATAACTTTTTTTGGGTGGTCACATGAGGGTTTTAGGGGGAGTTTCAAAAATAACCTCTTAAGAAAAAATGAACCTCACCATTAGATCCAAGAGGCCTAAGAGATGAATATTGACATAAAAATTGACCTATTTTGGTCACCAAGGCTTAGAGGAGAGAAAAATGCCCCCTTCTTGGTCATATGGTTATATGGTCACAAAATTTACAATTTAAAAAATTAAATAAAAATAACATAAATTTTTAAAAAATTAAGTCAAGGGTCTATAGACTCTTGTACTGAATGATAATTATGGTAGAGCTACTAGTAGTCACTAATAGTGATAGGTCCAAGGCTATCAACCCATATTGATCTATTGTTGGCCCCTAGTCATAGTCAATGGTTGGTGTTGTCAAGATGCAATGCACACTTTGGAGAATGGTGTAGTGACTCTCTTTCCAACTAAAAAAATGGAAACACTTTCTAGGTTATGGGTGACCTGAACTTAGAGTGAATCTCTAGAGTGTTGGTGTCAATAGTGACTTTATCATACTAGTTAGCTTGTATCCTAACTAGGAGAGTCCTATTCACATTTATTAAGTCTCCACTTAGGGATTTTTAGAGAACTTTGTCTCACTTCATAACACTGATACATGTGTCCTCATCATTTGAGACACTTATCGTATGCACAGTTTACTCTTGCTCACACACTTGTCAAGTGAGCTCACAAGTGTTGCACATTTAGAGGGGTAGTCAATCATTGTCTCCTAGCTTCCTACCTCATCTACCTTGTCTATATATGCAAGGTAACTCATTGTATTTGCACACTCTTCATATGTTTATTGATATAAATACTTTTGTGCTCATATTTTATTCATTTGCAGAAGGTTGTTTCATGCTTTCAGATCTTGGCATTCTCTAACATGGTATTAGAGTCATAAAAGTGCATTCCTTCCTGCGTCAAGATGACTCCTACACATAGCTCTATTATTGAAGTTTTGTGGAGCCATTTACGAAAAATTATATTGCATTCGAAAGACCTAAGAAATAAAGAACTACCTTTTGTT
Organism: Sequoia sempervirens; assembly: GCA_007258455.2. Classification (NCBI taxonomy): domain Eukaryota; kingdom Viridiplantae; phylum Streptophyta; class Pinopsida; order Cupressales; family Cupressaceae; genus Sequoia; species Sequoia sempervirens. The sequence continues at coordinate 222,719,157 of VDFB02373365.1, forward strand.
TCATCAAATTTGATAATTTTTTATTTTTGTAATTTTTTTGCCATTGTACAAAAAAATTTAAAAAATAAAAAAAATTAGCTGAGGGCCAATCTTCCCTCTACCCACTTTTCTTTTTTGGGTTGACATTTTCTCGTTTGCAAGATTTTTGGCCTATCAACATATTTGGTTAGCAAGAAGGCAAAGGAGTTCGAGGCGTCATACAACTAGACTCCATAGCTTGGTGCTTCAACAACTCTTTTGACCTAGTCCCCTTTCTCAGCCACACACGGCCTTCACACCTCATCAACTGCGCCTTTCTCAACTACCTCCACCAGCGCCATACTACGAGGAAATCGGCATAGATGTGTAGAGGTGTTCTCATCAATGGCTTCATCACCTGGAATTTTTCTCCCTACATGGCCTGCTATAGGCATTACATCAATGGAAGTTATTGAAGCAGTCAAACCCCCCAAAAACTTCCCACGTAGTCCTCAATGGCTTTGCAACAGCCCCCAACTTCCCTTCAACGGTCAACACATTGACTATGGTCTTCTTTAGCCCTTAAACAACCATTAGTATTGAATGCTAACCTTAAATGGCCACCTCTCATTTTTCTTGTGTTCGATGTAACTGCTAGTGGTTAAACAACCATTAATATTCAATGCTAACCTTAAATGGTCAAGGCAAATAAGACAGTCTAGTCAAAATCTTGTAAAGGGATCGAGTTTTTTCATTTTTACATAACTTGAGTCAAATAAGTGTGAATAGTCTATAGGAAACCGATTCTACCATCTAAGTTTTAGCATCAATATGATTTCAAAATTGTACTTTTTAAATCTATTTTGTAACCTCTAAAAATTAATGTACTTTTTATAACTTTCAACAAGGCATAACTTTCACCCTATTTGTTGAAAATTGACAAAAAAAAATTAAATTCATAAATTATTTTAAAGAGAATATATTTGTAGTCAAAATTAAGTTTTGAAAAGCTTATATATATATATATGAGTTATAGATGAGTGATTTGGCTTCCAAATTTAACCAAAACTTGTAAATCTTATCTTGGATCTTTTTGGGGGTCTGCATCTGATATAATACAATTTTGGGGGGTTTGTAAGGTACAATTCAAGTGCCTTGTTGTGAGTGCATCATGAATCCTAAGATTGGTTTTTTAACAACACACAATTTCCACACATGGAAAGTCAAAGTACAACAACTTCTTTAATCTAAGGGATTATAGGAAATGGTCAATAGACAAAAAATGCATTTTACTATAGATTTTGAATAGTTTACTTATCAAAATGAGTTAGATGAGGCAATGGGCATCATTGGTATCCATGTTTCTAATAATTTGTAATTCCATATTAAAAAGTGTACAACTTCTAAGCAAATGTGGGACAAGTTTAAATATCTCCTTGGTACAGTTGATGAGTTCAAAATACTACAATTGGATGCTAAATTAGCAATATTGTCTCATGATTCATTCCCATCTATTAAAGATTTCTTGGTCCAATATAAGTCTTTTCTTTCTTGACTTAAGGATTGTGGTAAAAAGGACAGGTAAAGAACGTGTCTTCTTGGTTTTGTCAAATTTAAAAGGTCCTTATCAAATATTTGTTTCTTCTTTCTACTCGATAATGGATGCTCTTGGAACAAGATTTACAATGCCTTATTTTGAGCAATTTTGTGATAGAGTAACACAAGAATATCTAATTTAATCTCTATGAATTCTATCACCTCTTCAAAAATTCAAGAATTAGTTGCTCAATCATCTAAGGGAAAGCAAAAAATTAAAGATCAAGCTAAGGGTTCAAAATTAGAGACTCAATTGGACTCATCTCCTTGATTGAAAGGGAAAAATTCAAAGGAGAAGCCCAAATGTACTTAATGTAAGAAACCAGGGCATGAAGAACACCAATATTATAAAAAGAAAATTGATGACTTAAGGCATCTTCTTCAACAAAATTAAATTCAATCTCCTGCATTTATATAGGTGGTTCTTTTTCTCCATCCACACCATTTGCATATTCAAGAAAGGAGAAGAATAAGGGCATGACATTCTTTGCTTCTGCAAACAATACATCACACAAGTGGCTTCTTGATTTTGGGGCATCGCACCACATGGCTGCATCCAAGGAATTGTTTTCCACATTTGAGCCTTGTTCATTCCCACCAATATTAATGTTGAATAACACTTATATTTCAGCTCTTAGAAAATGATCTATTGAAATTGAAGAAGGAATATTCAATGATGTACTTTATGTACCTTCCTTATCCACTAATCTCCTTTCCATTTATTAGACTACACATAGTAGCGGGTCAGTGCAAGATCATGGGGGTCCAAACTAGGCCCCTAAGTGGCAATAAAAATTCAGAAAAACAGAGTTAGGCAACTTGACATAAAAAATTGAATAGGTTATTAAAATAATTTGAAAAATATGTAAAAACAAAATTTGTCGCAAATTGAATGTAGTTTCTAGATTACTAGTCCTTTTTTGGAAAAAGGTAAATCTATTTTGTAAAGAATTGAAATTTTGATGTAGTAGTACTAAATTTTTAGGAAAAAAGATAAAAAAACAAGTGTATGTTTGACCAACCTAAGTACAAGAAAAAAAAAAAAAATTCTAAAACTTTTAATATAAGTAAAGGACACATGTCCAAATGTGCCACATTTTTTTTGTAATTTTTTTGCAAGTAAATAATTAGTTGACTTTTTTATTAGAACATTTTAAAATTATTAAAGCATGTTTGTCTGACCACCATAACTTGGTCAAGGCTGAGGATCACTATTTCAAGGAGGAACAAGAATTTTCTACTGATATTCTTGTTATAGCCTGCAATGGGTCTATGGAATTTTTCATATTAATTAGATGGGTGTTCTTTGAAATTAAGGAGATTAAGCTGAACCAGAGAGCCATGAGTAGTAAAATGGAGAAAGATGATGACAATAAAAATAGAGGTAGTGGTAGTGGTAGAGCCACTAATTTATGGATAGAGGAAGAAAAGAAGTATATGGTTGAATGCCTCAAGAAAATTGTTGATGAGTTACAAGATTTCAAAAGCAACCATGAAGGCAAGCATGATGAGATGGAGGAGAAGCTAAGGAACATCAAAAACTCTCTCCACAAAGTGTTGGTTATGAGCCATAAGATCTTAAAATCCACTGTTGAGACCATGAATACCATGGTGGAGAATCTGGAAAATGCTCATCATGTCAAAACTATTGTGTTTATTGATTTGGACAAAGAGGAAGGGTAGCCAGATAGTGGGGGACCGAGCAACATGACTCGAGTGAATTTGACAAGGAAGGCCGACCAGTCCTTAGGGAATATCCAAGAGATCAAGAAGTTTGCACTTAATATGAATAGATTGGAGCAAGACGTGGTAGAGATCCTCAGGAATTTGGCCTAGTGGCTGGTTGTTTTGTGGTCTTTTATCAATTTTTTGTTGTGTTGCCTTGGTTTCCACTATTTCTTTCTTTGTGGGAAGCTTTTTGTTTTTGTTGGGCCCTATTAATGTTCTATCTGTTGCTATCTTACTGTTAAGGGTTTAAGGATCCCTTTAAAACCTGTTTGTTCCATAATCAAAAACTTGGTCAAAAGATTATGAAATTTATTTTTTTGTATAGTATGAGAAGCATAGAATGTGACATCTTTTAGATTCAAAAATTTTGAAATAGTTTGAAAATATCAATTGGGACTTTAGTCATAATGTATGTAGAAAATCAATAATAATTATCTACTAAATTCAAAATAAGGCATACCTTATATTGGTAGAAAGCTGACAATTTATTCAATAAACCCTTTTCATTTCATCAAATGTGGATTAAAAAAAATCGTTAGCCACAAGGACAAACTTTGGAAAACTAAGAAAATTTTGTAACCATGTTTTTTCAGTTGACTTTCTAGGTATGACAACCCCAAGCCAAATCCCAAGGCAATCTTGAGGCAAATCCTAAGCCTATTGATTCTTTTCAAAAAAATAGATGATTGTAATATTATAATATATTTATGTTTACATTGTATTTCTTCTATACATTAAATTATATTATATGTCATAAGTAAGTTATTGCAATGTGTTCCCATTGCTTTCCGTGCTTCCACATCAACAATTTAATATATGAATATATTATATATTGTATATTATGTATTATATATTATGGGAAGCCCCCCCATGAACTTTAGTGCATCTGGTAAATTTTTTTCATGTGATCGATGATGTTGGCATGACACACCCCCCAATACCATGAGGACAAGGGAGAGATTGGAATTTGTGACCTATTGCCTGCAACAGGATGCTTTAGCCAATTGATCCAAGGCCCCCACCTACTCCTTATAATTATTTTGGACCAAGCATGAGTAAGGTTTTATTCCACATCGTGTAGTGTAAATATATTTAAGGGTTTCCTTAATGAACCTAAAACCATCATATTTTCTTCATTTTATTATGTTCCTCCGTGTTGCATCATTCTTGAGATGCTTCCTTCTTTTTTGGTGCCTTGTTATACCTCTAGATTTGTCTTCCTCTACATTTTCTTGTCTTTATCTTTATCATAGCCAAATATGGGAACATGAATGAACTACCTTAGCTTTTCTCTCTCCTTCACCTTTCCTTCTTAGCTCTTGTTAGGGGGAACCTATAGGTACTGCCAAGAATTGAAACCTTGGTTATAGGTTCAAAGGAACCTTTCGACTTCTTGCATTGGTTCCTTTCTTTATGTCATGGTTTACTTTGTGGTCAAGGCTCTTGTCAAGGCTTAGCAAGGACGTAGGAAACTTTCAAAGGTTCCATAGGTTCTCAAAACCTATGGGAACCCCAAGTATTTTCTTCTTCACACCATATTTATCAATTTTCCTTGGGTATCGAGAACTATTGATTCTTGGTTCCAATGGAACTTCCAATCATTTTCTTTCTTCCCTATGTTGCCTTCAACTTTGTGCCTTTTTACCTTTTTGGAACATAAATCAAGATCAAGAACCATCAAACATTTTAAAAGTTCCCATGGTTCCTAGAACCATAGGAACCATTGATGCTAAGTCTCTATTCTTTTACACTTCATTGGGGTTCACTCAAAACTAGGAACTGTTAGAGGTTCCTATGGTTTCAAGAACCATCAAAATTCTGACACTTCACTTGTCTTGTGCCTTTGTTTTGTTTTTGGTCCACATCATAAGGGGTTCCTTAGGTACTAGGAACCATAGGTTCCTAGTTCCCTTGAATCCTTTGACTTTACTCTTTGCCTTCAAACTTGGTTCCTCCCACTTCTTTGTTAGGGGTTTCTTGGGTACCAAGAACCAAAGGTTCCTTGTTCCCATGGAACCTTAGACCTTTTTTACTTGTCTCTTCTTCGTCAAGTGGGGTTTCTTTGTTGGTTGGTTCTTCTTCATCCAGGGTTCCATGGACACCAAGAACCAAAGGTTCTTGGTGGACTAAGAACCTTTGACCTTATCTTTTGTGTCGTTCCTTTATGTGATGGGGGTTCCTTGGGTACTAGGAACTTGTTGGTTTATAAGTTTATAAGTTTTTTCAAAGTCTAGACTTTGATCAAGATCAAAGGTACACATGTCTTCTATTTTGAGGATATAGTTGATAAATGTTTGATACTTGGAGTCTCAATTTAGTGAGAGTTGATTACATATACAATTATGATGATGATTATGATATCATGGATATTCATGTACATTTAAACATTGGCATGACAATCATGTTTTTAGTTGAAAATTTGTGATACTTTGATTGATTCATGATTACATGTGGTTGTGTTGTTTAGTGTTAGGAGGTTATTATTATCTCCTAGATTCTTTTTTGGTTCCTTGATTGTGGCTACTCAATTATGGATTTGTTGTAGAAAATTAAATGTATAGATGATCTAGTTGTTAAGTCTTGATAGCTATAGGTTATCTTCTTCATTATCATAGTTTATAGGTTACTAATATGATGGTGATTTTATATGTTTAATTAGTTTGGGATCTACAAGTTATGTAGCTTTATTGATTGGTCACCCATTTGGTTGCAATGGGATAAATAAAATATGGGCTATCTATAGCTATAACTATTTTCAACGTTGATGTAGATTTAGTTAGTTGACCTTGTTTGTGGTCATTTGTGCATTGGTATATTGCATTAGGATGGTAAGATGGATTTTTAGAGTTCCTAGATAGTCAATTATTGGGACAAAATTTTATTTATGATAATGTCATTGTAGTTTTCTTACATATTCTAGTGGGAACTTTTGATACTGATGTTTTGGTGGTGGTTTATCTTCTTGATTGGGAGATCTTTGTTCTAATTTATTCACTAGAGGTACTAGTATTGTAGTTGAGTGTGTTTGGACCATGAGTGATATTTATTTGTTATATGGAACTATGACCAATGAATGTCGTATGGGCTAACTACACTTGATCCATGAAGATTCAAAGTATAATTAAGCCACTATGCATCGGTCCTAATAAGATCATTTAACGTAAACTAAGCTTTAAGAAGCCATTTTAACGAACATATTAAAATACAAAAGCTTCACAAACATCTATTCTAATCCATTGAAACTTATCCTATTGGGGGAGTGGCGTCGCATTGATGTGGAATGGTGACCCTTTCTCAATCCCTTGGATAATGAGCTTGTTTCGATCAATTCTATTGAAGAGAATCGATGAAACTGATGAAAGATGTGTTGTAAAACATGATGAAAACTATTTTAACATGATAAATGCTATGATGATCGATGTAAATGTATGCAAGATTCAAAATATTATAATGCTAATTTCAAAATATACTAAATGGATGTACCTAAGTTACCATGGAAGCCATTAATGGATGCTCTAAGCTAATAATAGAAGATTTAAACTTAAAAAGGGTAAATATGTGTTAAATGTAGATGCAAATGAGAGTGATTTTAGCAACATAAGTTTACTATTAAAAGATGGATCCCTATTCAATAGATGCAAGCTCTATTTATAGAATAGGAAAAATGAAACTAATGGTCAAGATTGAAAGATTAATCAATGGTCAAAATGGAAGGAAAATGAAGGCATGGATCATGGATTCCCATCCAGGGTTAAGAATGCAAGATGATATTTAATCAAGGGCCTACATTCATCCAAACAAACACACTTTCAAAACTTCCACAAGAAGCTTTGTTGAAAGTTTGTTATAAAAAGGAATATTCCTTTTTTCAAATGAGTGAAGAAAGAAAATATTATCATGAGTGAGGAAAATTAGATATTTAGTTAATTAAAACCAAATTTAGTTGTGCAAAAGGGGAAGGAATATTCCATGAGAATATTCCTTTAGGAGGAATGTCCAAAGGAGGAATATTCCCTTGCAAGTGGGAGGTTTAGATTTAATTAATAATTTGATAATTAAATAAAGTTTTTATTATGCAAATTAGAGGGAATTAAATGATATTCATTAAATAAATGATTTAATGAAAAGGGGGATGTGATATGATATTTAATTAAATAGCTTAGGGTTATTTAATTAAATAAGAGGACTTAGGGATTCAATTAGATAATTTGATTTATCCAATTTAATAGGACGAAAGGTTAGTATGAAAGGGGTGAATTAACCTAATTAGGCCAATTAGATTAATAGATGAAATTGATGCGATTAATTAAATAGCTAGGATAATTTAATCAATTAAGTGAAAAGAGGATGGGTTTTAGGACGAAATGGTGTTAGTATAGCAGATTCAAGTGCATGATATTATTCAGTACATTTTTAAGTGTCTATAGGAACTATCTTCATGTGATTAGAGATGTTGACATCTTGGTTAACCATCATGGATGAATCTTGGAGTCTTTAGTTGAGGTTTCAATTTATGACATTGATTTTGATAGGTGATCCTTGGTTCAAAGGATGTTTGGTATTATATCTTGGTTTACTTTGGATATTAGTTGGATTTTTTTCATGATATAGGTTCTCTTCGAAGAAATATGTGTTTATTAGGCATGTGATCTCTTAAGAGGAGATGTTAGATCATGAGGGCATGATGCATTCCTGATTCTAGAAGTTGGACTTTTGATAGTGATCTAGATAGTTCTCTTTGTATTGAGTACACTATTCATGTACATCAGAGATTCATCAGAGTATGGTATTACATTTGTATATTAGCATCGAGGCTTGGGTGAGGTTGGATTTCTCTTGAGTTTAGAGATATTTTTGACACATTTACTCTTTGTATATTTTAGTAGGAAGACTAAGGAGCCTTCACCTAGATATGGACATGAGTTCATGATGAACCTATAGAGGATATTGTTCTTGTATAGATTCAGTATGGCTTGGTGTATCCTAGATTAGAAATCTCATTCCACACTCTTAGTCTCATAAAAAAAATTCATTTAATAGGTATCTCCCATCGTTGCTTTTAGATGCATTATATTGTATGATTTGTCTTCTTATGGATGTAGATCTTGACATATTCTTGTTAGTTCTAGAGGGTTAATTTGAGGAGATGTTTTGGAATTTTTGTCTCCTTGTGCATATGAGTTTGATTTAAGATGTCATTTATGAGAATTTTAAGATATTTTATTAGGCTTATTCTTGGATAGGGAATGGACTTGAGTTTGATCCTCCTTTTATAAAGAATACTACATCCATGTTGGTTATATGAGATACACATATTTTTTGTTTGATCTATGAGATTGAATGGTCGGGTGTTGTTAAGGCTTTTTAGTTGGAATTGTGAAGAATATCTTACTTGACACAACTTAGCACTATAAGGTGTTGGTAGAAGGACATGTTATTTGATATGTTTTATAGTGTTTGTTTTTCTTTTGTGACTACTTAGAGGTTCATGTTGAACACATGGTATCATGTGGTACTTGGGAGAGTTTGGGTGAGTTTTAATGAGATATTATGCAATGAATTTTATTGCATGTGTGCATAATTATGATCTTTGTTACTACATGGTTTGATTATGAGTGACAACTTGGTTTGAGTGTTGATTGGTAGACTTGGTATACCTTGATATATGTTTAGATTTGACATCACCCATATAGAGGGGGTTCTTGTGTTTGTATGCTCTTTATAATAGGTTTTATACATGGAGTTTGTGATTATTATTTATGGGTTGTCTATGAACTGTCGGAATGAGTTCTACTAATGGTTTTGGATACTTTTGTAGATATGGGTGATGGGAAGTATTAACATTGTTTATGGTTGCTATTATTATTCATTTGTATTTTTCCCTTGGTAATAGCTTGGATCTTTTTTATCACTTGGATTTGATGATTTTGTTCTTTGGATTGGTGCATCTTCATGCCTTGGCTTGTTTCTTTTTCTTCCATAGGTGGCATGTTGGACGATGAGAGGAGTTCTTGATTGATATGGTGGTCACATTAAATATTATTACAAATATCTTAATGGAACAAGAGAGCATGTTGGGAATTTATATGATTTCATGGATGTCTATGATGATTTATTTCATCAATTAACCATTATGCAATATATACAAGTAGGAGAATGTTAGGAAAAGGGTTTTTTACACCTTGCTTAAGAAAGAATTATTTTAATTATGTAAATACATATTATTTATGATGCATCTTTAAGAGGTTTGTTTGGAAACATTAAATATTTATTTGTGTCTACTTATAAAGTTGAATGTGACATTAGTTGGATACTATATGTGTGACTTACACAAATTAAAAAAAAAACTTAGTACCAAAAAGTAGATGTTGGGGCCAAAAAAAATTTTGCTCATAGTTTTAAGGTACATGGTTTTACCTATACCACTTGGTTTTTATGTGATCTTGAATCTATAAAAGCAAGCATATGTTTAGTGGTTGGGGTTGGCTTGTTGGCTAGTTGGTTGTTTGGCTTGGTTATCATTTATATTGGTCTCTTGTTGAGTGCATATTTGAAACATGACATGAGATGTTCGATTACATTTTTAACACATGGAGGATTCATTGGAGTAGATTGATGTTTCATAATTATTCATGGAGACTATGTAAGTGTATTGTATTATTCATTGATAAATAATACATTGAATGTGTATGTTTTTGAATGCTAGGTTTTTCCCTCTTGAGGGTTTTCCCAAGGTATATCTTGTGTAATGTTATAGTATGCCTTTTTATCTTTGCATTATGGTTATTCTATGAGCTTGTATGCATGTTTTTCTCTCATTAGGTTATGTAGGAAATGGTTTGATCAACCTAGTAATTTCCTAACATAAATTTCTCTTTTTCTTATCATAGTATTCTATTGCAGTATGTTGTGTCTTTGTAGATATAATGGTGCAACACTAAGCATTTATAAATGTCTTATGGAGCTTATCATTTTTTATTTCTTCTTTTCAATAGATTCATCATGGTTCCTAGATGCATGATGGACATTAAGAATCTTTCCTTTTTTTCTTTTCAATCAAACCTTAAAGAGTAGAAAGGAAGAATATTTAGGTTCAAAAGAATATATAAATAATATGTCAATTTTTTAATGAGGGTGAGACAAATAAACTTCATGCTTATGGTGTGTTGCATTTGTAGCAAGAAGGTTTGTCATTGAAATTCTAAGTGCCCATAAAATGACCTCACCCTCATTTATGTCATTGGAACTTTTACTATGGATAAGATTTATGATATTGTTAATACCTCGAAAGGTTCACTTTCTACACCTTCTTGTGTTGTAGGTTGGTCCACCCATGTTCCTTAGAGCCTTAGGAGGCATTAACTATCTCATTGACACCATGTGGCCCACATAAACAATACAAAATAATTTAGGGTTATGAGTCTTTCTAAGGGTGTGAGGATGTAACACGCCCAATGTTCTACATAGTAACTTTCCTAGATTTTAACCTCAAGTAAAAAGAATAAGCATCTATCCATTAAGAGCAATAAATTTTTTCTTTCAAAACTATAAAGATAACATGCATATTTGAAATAATATATTTTCCAATCTTTTCCATTGCATTATATCAAAGTATTACAACTTCCAAGTAATGATTACATAAAGCATGATAACATGAAATCATTTAACTTTTACAATCTTTCCATCATAATGGATGCAAAATACAAAATACAAGGCTCCGTGGAGCTTACTAGCATAAGAAATACAAATAGTCTTGGAATATCCTCCTTGCAAATCTTGGTCACCAATTGATGAGGGGAAGCATCACTCAAGCACTTTTCCACCAACCTTGGACTAACTGCAGTCCCCCACACAACTATCAAACTGATAGATGGCACTACCCTTCAACGAAGAGATTGGTTTGGTAACCTCACAATAAAAATTGACCTTTTTTGACGTTGGTGTTGTTTCCAACATATCTAGATTCTATCACATAGTGGCTACAACCTACATATATGACATACCTCAACCTAGAAGGTAAAATTGGATCACAGCGATTGACAGTGTAAATAGTGGCAACTTACACTACTTTGGCCAAAGTATTCCATTCCCTCATAATAAGTGGATGCCAAATATATCATCCAGCTTCCTATCTTGAATTATATTGATTATAATTCATAATCTATACATAATCTATCCCCTTCATTAGATTATCCTAACCCCAATAATGACCTATTACCTCTATGCTAACTATCTCATTTACTAAGTAAAGTATACTACTCCAAGACTTAGCTAGTTTAACCAATTAGCTTTGAAAGCTATAACCCCAATATAATATTCAATCCCTTTATATCTACCTATTCCTTATTATAGAATATGTACAAACATTATAAACATAATAGATCTTAGCACAAAGTGCAACAAGCAATCTTTCCTTTTCCTATAAGATTAAATATTCTTTCCCTATAAATAAATAATATAATATCCCTAATTCAAACAATTAATGTCACACAATAAATTCAAACATTAAAGAATAAGAAGGAAGAATTCAACATGCTTGTTATTGCAATGCTCCACATGGTCGATCAGAATTCCTTCCTCAGCCTTCTCTCAAATCAAAATGCAAACTCTCAAATAAACCTTCTCACAACTCTCAAGTACTTCTCACAACTCTTAGCCTCACTCAACTCATAAATGCAGATTATGATTGCTCAAAAAAACAAAACACGAATGCATAAGATATGTGTCAGGTTTAGAGGTTGAGAAAGCCTCTATTTATACATTGGAATAAGCAACTAAAGGCTAGAAATAGGGCATTAGAATTACACTTCTCAACTAAAGATATTTGACTTAGCATTTAAAAGAAAAGGTGGAAACTAAATTCGTTGCACAAAAAACACATAAGCAACTTAAAAGGATGAGTCGATGCAATGATAGACATCAAGAATGTTGCTAAGAAATCATGCCAGGAAATTGCCTCATACAGGTTGACTTACTTGGCACAACTGAGAGCTTGACTTATTTTGCATTCTGTATTTCACTAAATGCAAGTCACATTTTGGGAATTCATAAGAATGAATAGACTTCTATTCAATTCAGGATTTTAATTGTTGGCACCACATTTAAATATTCACACGGCAATGTACTTGGGTTGACGTTCTCAATTTTAACTTAGTTGACTCCCATTCTATGCATATTAATTTATTTTTGTTTTATTGATAAAGTCTATACAACCAAGTTCACACGTTGGGAGTAATGGCATCATAAGCGCTTATTTCATGTGCTATCCATAATTCACATTAAGTACTTTAAATGTTAAAGTAGCACTTGTATCATATACGAACTACTTTCATAGTGTATGTTAGAATGTTGCATACATTTCTTGATATAAACTTTACTTTATATTCTTTGCACTGATTAAATAATCTAGCGCTATCATTATTAGATATACATGATGACTTCATATATTTATATCACAATTCACAGGTTTACATAACACATAATTTGATAATCGAATACATATTAACATATCAACGTAGGCGTATGTATATATATTTAAATATATGTATATGTATATATATATATATATATTAACATTCTAGTATGGACATATCCTTTCCATCAATACATTCTCGTAGGTTAATACATAAATATATATATATATATATATATGTATATATATGTGTGTATATATATGTATATATATATGTATATTCTTATATATACCATGCATATACAAATATATATATATCACACCTTATATTAAAACACATATAATCATAGTCTTATCGACCGACATATATACATGGTATGTATAGGTTTGTGTCTGAATAGCATTCATATATGTATGGGTAATTTTTACATGAGGATGTGTAGCTATATATATATATATATATATATCCACATATTCTTATGCACATATTTACTCATGCGTATGAGCTTCCTGTTGACACATGCATATATATATATATATAATATGCACATATTTTTTGTCAATCGATTATAAAAACACAAAGAAGAACTCTCATAAATCAAAGAGACTAAACACTTAGACTCCTAAGCAAGAACATTTACAAATATAAATGCAAGCACGACTAAAGGTAACTTACTATTTCCCAAAATTTACCTGACTTGACCAAACTAGAAGTGTGTGTGTGAAAGCTCAGTTTAGGTCTTTTATCAAAGGTTACCTCTGGACCAAGTTCTTCTCCCCGAGTGATACTTCCCCTCTCTTTAGGAGGCTTGATTTATTCTTGCATGCATCCAATTTACACCTTGCAATGGTAATTAGTTGAAAACAATATATAGAATTTCATAATCAAATCATTTCATATCATCATAATGAATCAACATTTATTCTTCATATTTCTAAAACACATAAAGCACAAGTACATTCATTTAAAGAATTTTCACCCAACAAGGTAAAATTGAATAAGTAGTAGCACAATGGGTGTAACAAAGGATGTCGACTTGTAAGTGGTAGTAGGGAAATCCACCTATGTGTCTTTAAACCTAGGGATTTTGGCTACTTTGATGATGCCATGTATTAGAGAAATGATGAGAAATGTGTTAGGAATATGATTCATTATGAGGGTACAAGGGACACCAAACTACACAAGATCTTTAATCCACTTGGGAACATCACACATGTTTATGTGGCCATGGACTAGAAGATAGGGGTTAGTAGGGGTTTTAGTTTTGTTGAAAAAATTAAACCATATCAATTAGTGGATACAAATAATGGAATCTAGTTGTCATTGCATTCAAATGAATATAGATTTTTATAAATGTAATCTTGAAAGTGGTTTTTTCTCATAGTTATGGGTATTTGTTTTTTATACATTAGAGTTGGGTATAGCTTATAAATAAAAAATATTTAGCTGATTTTTTTATGAATTTGTAAATATAATGGCCTTCTAGGTAGCGATCATTATTTTTCTTACACCTATGTGTTTCAAAGGATTTAAGTAGTATTACAAATTTGAAGAGTAAACTATTTTTAACCACTGTGATTTTCTAACCTAGATAACAGTTTTTTATTAAATTTTATGATGCCTCTTGGAATTTTTTCCTCGGAGCCTCTTTATAATATTCATTGTAGCCTAATCTTAGCTCAAAAACTCACCAAAGTCATATTTTCAAAGGATAAAAATTTAGAGTTTTTCATGTTAATTCTAGTGAATAGGTATTTGTATCCTTGCTATGATTTACATATTCTAAAAATGATCAACATGGTAATGTTTGAGGATAGACATGATAATAAGTTTTTCAATTATTCCAAGTATGTTGTGCTTATAGGGTTCATTTTTTATTACTTTCTAGAGCAATTTTATTTGTATACCTTATGCAAGATTCAAGAACCAATGTTGTTCGATGGAGTTTTGAATTTTGAATTAAAGGGATTTTTTCATGCTTATTCCTAATGTAATAGATTCCAAAATAATTGATTGTTTCAACCCTGAGTTCTTTAGTACTAAAATTGTGCTTTACACCTTCAATTTCTTGCTCCAAGATAATCTATTTCCATAATAGAGATGTTTACTTTTTTAATGCAAGGATGCTTGTTTGGAGTATTTGGGTGAAGTGAAAAAGGTGGTGGTAAAGATCCTTCCCACATTGTCAAAGAGCCTTGGAGTTCCTAGTATTTTAGAAAAGATGATGGGCTATAAGCAATTTTTCTTGAATTATATTGTCCACCATTTACAAACCTTGATATGGAATTTGGTGTGAGCAATCATTTTGATGTGGGTTTACTTATAGTTTTGTTTCCTATTAAGTTCTTTGGTACTTCTCTAGTAAAAGTTTAAACACTTCCATTCTAAATCAACCTTAGACTTTTGTGTTGAGTTTTTATTAGTGTGTCCATTTTTCTAAATGCAAAAATAACAACTATTTGTACATGTTGCACCTAAACAAAAAGAGAAATGCATGTTGTATGTGAAGTATTGTTCATTATAAGATATCTAATAATCATCAACCATTTATTTTCTATTTTCTATTTTAAGTTTAATTATTAGATAATTTATCAATTGGTAATATAATTTTTATGTATTTTTAGCTTCTACACCTTTTTTGAATTTAATTTTAAAAAAGAGATAATAATTGCTAAAGATCATGTGAGAGGTATACTTTTTTATACAAAAAATGGCTTTGATAGTTAGTAGTTGATATAACACTAGATCTAAGGTTAAATTCGTAATTTTTTTGCATGTAATAGCCAAACCAACAACTCTCCCTAGTTATGTTGGGCACTTTAGTTTTTATCTTACCACTATAACGGCCATGAGTTAATTTATTTGCATCATCTCATTTTTAAGAGATCAATTGCTCAACATGAAAAAGCTACCAATAGCCCCTAGTTCAAATCCTATCAATAGTAGTTGGCTCTAGAACCTCTATAGTTTGTTCAATGTTTTAAAGTAGGATTTACAATGCCTTTATATCTTTGATATTTGAGTCTAGTAAAACTTATAAACATAAAAGGAAAATGTGTTCATAGAAAGTAGTGATTGTTTCATTTTTTTTATTTTAATGGTGGCAAGGGAATGTTTTAGAAGAATCTACCAACCCATAATACTTTATGCTTCAAACTTGAGCATTGTGGGTTTTACTTCAATTTTCAAGGACTTGACCTATCACTTGTAAATATGAATTTTTGAAAAGAAGAGCTCAAGCCACAATGTGTCTTGGTTACTAGGGTTGAATTCTCCTAGGGAAACCCCCTACATAGGATGACTTTGAAGAGATCCCACATATCTAGCACCATTTCAACTATTCCCACTATATTAGAGCCATTTAGATGCAAATGATTGTATTAGTGCCTTGGTTGTAATATTATAACATCCTGCTAAAGGTTCTAGTTAGTTATGGTGGTCGATGACAACTATTGATCAAAATGATGTGTGCTTTGACAATTCAAAAATCTCAAAGGTCTAACACTTAAAAGGGCATTAATTTATAGTTTGATCATTAAGATATCTCATCCACCATGATCTCGCATGCTTGATGTTTGGCAGGTCTAAGTATCTTGTTGAGCTTCAACTACCAACAATATGTCTTGATGTAAGATAGTTCACATGTCTCATTTCAAAGGAGGATGATAGTTTGCATACTTATATAATTCAATCAAACTATACTTTGTCCCTGACATTATACATTATGCAAAATGACTTCCATCCACAAAATATCCCCATGCCTTTCTTTATGATTTTGAATTCATTCTAAAGAACTTGCACTTATTAAAAATACCTATCGACATGTTTATTGTACGTTACATGTGATTACTAGTAATTGTTATATTTAACTAAAATAATAAATGATAATTATTAACAATTATGTGAACTAAATAAACCATTATTCATAAAATATACCTGCTAGTAACTTTAACTAAAAAATTATTAATGTCGAGAGACATTCTACAATGGCAACAAGGGGTGGAGTGTAATAGGGTTAGTGTATTTTATTTTATTTTAAAAAAAACTTACCTTCTCACAATCATTTACACATCAAAATAATATTTTGTGATAAACATACTATCTTCAAAATGACAACACATAAAATTTACCTCTACATGTATACAATAAATAAAATAGTTCTAAAGTAAAATAACATAACATTTAAGTAAATAAAACAAGTCCAATTTTTTAGATAGATGCATTATATATATATATATATATATATATATATATATATATATATATATATATATATATATATATATATATATATATATATATAAAACTATTAATTATTGTAGTCAAATATATAGATTTATAATTGATCAAAACTTTTTTAGATTAGAATGTGTGATAATTTTTCATCAATATTTCAAATCACACTCATAATCTAGCATAAAATAATATAATACTTCTAAAAACTTAAAATTATTTTTTGTTTGGATTGAAATACAAATCTTTAGATTATAATCATGGTGGCAAACCTTTTATATGAAGACCACCCTAATGTATAATTACCCCATGTTGAACAAACACTTTATATCAAGACCACTCTAATATAAAGTGGTAACGTCTACCCATCCTTCAGGTTTCATATTTATTTTTATTAATTAATTGAAAATAAAAAACACATTGTATTCTATTTTCAATAAATTAATAAATACGGTCAATGGCTGCAATTTGATGTAAAGTTACACCATGATGACCACCCTCTCTTCAAATAGAACACGTTCTAAACAGCATACTTCTTCAAAGCTCTTCCCATCCAATTTGCTGGATGGCAACGTCCTCCAAACACACCCAGTATGGTATCCCTCACTCGTTGCGTGTTGCACCTTACCGATGAGCTGCCCCACCTGGCCAATAATTGACTAGACTGTTAACCTTACAGAATCTGCTTTCGTTTGCCTTAAGCCTGTGGCAATGCCATGATTTCTGAAACAAACAGATCGAAATTTTTAGAAGAAGATCCCCCTTCGGCCACCGCTGTTTATGCAGCCGCCGCCAATTTTTTCACCCTTTTTCTCAGCTCTTTGCCCTTGTCTTCGATCATCAGCAACCGAATATTTCTCTCCACATCGTCTCTGGTCACCAGCCAATTCTGCTCAATTCTCTGGTGCGCTTCCAGAGCTATCTGGATCTCATCCACCACGAACTTGGAGTTGAAATGTTGCTCTGCGTAAAGCGGCCAGGAGATGAGGGGAACTCCCATTGTGATGGATTCCAAAACCGCATTCCAACCACAGTGAGAAAGAAACCCACCAGTGGCGGGGTGGGCCAGAATGCTCAGCTGCGGGGACCACCCGAGGACGAAGAACCCCTGGTTTTTAGCCGCCATACGACTGTGCAACCCCGCTGGCAGAAAGTCTAACGCGGAGGAGAAGGAATTCTGAGCGGCGTCAGTGGGCGTGCGCAGAACCCACACGAATTTCATCCCGCTCGCCTCCAAGCCGAGAGCGAGCTCTTCCATCTGCGCGCTCGAGATGGAATTCTCGCTGCCGAACGAAATATAGAGCACAGACGCCCCCGCCTGCGCGTCCAGCCACTGCATACACTCTTCTCCGTCATTAGATATCCCCAATTCCAGCGCGGGTGAGACCCTTTTCCGTTGCCCGTCCTCGAATGCCTCGGGCTGGAGCAGCGGCCCGATTGTTCTGAGTGTCCCGTTAACCCTCTCAAAATGGTCCACAAACTCCCCTTCGAGCTCGTAGAACGTGTTAGCGATCGTCCTCCAGCTCTGCTTATTCCCACGCCTCATCCGCAGCAAGTACTGGTAAGTGCCGTTCTCCGGCGTGGCCCCGGGCAGCTCGGGCAAGAGCTGAAGGCGGGTGAGCCGCACTTCCCTTGGTACGCCCGGCACCAAGTACAGCCCCGACGCCGTTCGCGGTAGGTTTCGTGGCAGAGTGTCTCACACGATCTGATGCACCGACTCTGAGAACATGCCCGACGTCTCGAAACTCACTCTGGGTATACCAAACTTTTGAGCTACAGCGGACGCCCAGCCCAGGAGAAAATCTGCAATAATGCAGACAGGAGCCGGCATGGGGCTTATTTCTCCGGCTAAAAAGCGCTCCAGAAAGAGATCGAAATGGGGCTGAAGCCTCTCGTCAGCGTCGAGCAAGGGAGGCAACTGGTGCCACTGCACGCTGTTACTGTTCACTTTGCCCAGCGTTAAGTGATCGCGGGGTATCTCCATTTCGAAGAGGTGAATATCCAGCCCGGCCTCTCGGGCATCCTCCACTTTCTTGCGCAATGACGGGATGTGGTGAAAGGTGGCCACGAAACTGAGTGTTAAACCCTTGGCAGCCATTTTCTGGGCGAGCTGCATTAAGGGGATGAGATGACCGTGCCCCAACGACGACAGCATCATCACATGCGCCCCCATTTCTTCTTCCTTCCTCGCCATTTTAATCTTCCTGTCTTCTGTTTTATAAAGGGTTTTGCTGACGTCCGTATAACGTCACCTTTGAGGCACTTCACGTAGCCCTTAAATCGACGCACATCTTTGTTGTTATCGCTAAACTATTCAGAAGATTGTCCGTCTTTGTCTTCACAAAATTAACCCTACCAATTACCTTATACTCCTCTCTTTACATTAATATTTAATACTGCTTGCACCTTTAGTGGGGGGCAATCCTTGTCAAATGATAATTATTAATAAATAATATTAGCTAAAGTTGTTAAACAATAAAAATTAACATGATGAAAATTATTCAATAATTAGAATACTCTAGTAATGTAAGAAAAAAAATCTACCATAGTAAGTATGAATAATCTTGTGTAGTCATTAGACTATTTACACCTATAAATATAAGGAAGTGTAATTATTAGCTTAAATAAATAGAATTTTGAACTTATTATTTAATATTCAAATCTAGAATTTGAACCTTTTATTCATTTTTAATATAATTCCCAAAAAAAAATGCAATGTTGATCACAACCAATTTCAATGTCTAAATTATTTTTCAACTTTTAGGTGATGAAAATGTTAAATTATTTTTCAACTTTAAGGTGATGAAAATGTTTAATAAAGTGATTCAAATTTTTAAACATACTAATAAATAAAAAAATTAGGTGATCAAATAGTTTGGTGGGGTCATGTTGATGGTATAGTACTTTCGGTTATAGGGTTTAGTCAAGCATATTTATTGTACATATTGTCAATAACTATTCCACATATAAATCAACAATGATCAAATGTTTGTGAAGATGGACCTTTACAACAATACATGAGAACTTATTAATGTCATATAAAAAAATTATAAATGCATTCATTAACAAGTGAAATACATATTCTTTTAGCATTATGTAAAATATAACAACTATCCATATAAATGTGTCATTTATAAATAAGTTATTGATATTATTGAACCGTTGTCACCTAGAATTGTAACGCATGTGCAAAGTTTGCATAAAAATGAGCATTCTAGAGCAACATGGGGATCGAGTTTCAAGGTCAGTGGTCACCTATAGTTGAAATGAACCTCTGGAGAAGGCTGACTTTCTTTGGGTATCACCTAAACTATTGCTTCTTTGAGAGGAAAGAGGGAAGAGATACATAAAAATGAAACTAAACCTATGGTGATACACCGTATTAATGAGAAATCATGAAATGAACACAGGAAGAACATACACTCGAAAGCCTAATTGCTATTCTCAGAGCAACTTCTTTCAGACTTAATGCTTTAGTCCTAACAGGTTTGGCCCACACATACACCTTGGGAAGGAAAGATCAATTTCACAACCTTGAGACATAAATGCAGAAATGTGAAAACACAGTTATAGACTTGCATGTACAAAAGAAAGATACATAAATGAGGATCAATACAAAAATGAACATGAACTTCCAAGGTAAATTCTGTGTTGTATTCAGGATTCCAGTTG